>OX381715.1:33767887-34273817 GCA_947462335.1 Harmothoe impar
GACACCTCCCGAGGAGATCAAACCCAAACCAGATAAAATAAAACCAAATTAAACCAGTCGGACGAGGAAGGAACACCAGGAGGGGGAAGATGAGAAGGTGGGAGATTTAATTCCAGGAAGTCTGGCAGTGGGAGTTGTTCAGCACGCATGGGCTACTCATTTGATGTTTTATTAACTATTCACTTGGGGATTAATTCCTACGGCGGAGGTAACTTGCCGGCCCCGGGTGGTGTTAGCCGGTGGCGGCACCTGGGGGACTAGGGCTGATCTGTGTGATGATACCATCAATGCCAACTACAGATGCTACTACCTGGGGAGGCTCTATACTCCTGGGGCAGATTTCAATTATCAAATACCTTTCATTTCTACTACTCCCAAATCATTGGAAATCCCCATTTCAAGTAAAATGCAATTTGAATAACCTACAGAAGCGGAGCCGTATTTATTATTTATTGACTTGTCGGGGATCTAAAGGAATGATTGAATACGTAGGCTTCTTCATAGTTTATTGTATGGAACCTAAAGGTCGATTCAAATAGGAATTCATCCAGTCATGAATAGTTGACGTTGGCACTATGAATTACAGTAAGCAGTCAGCAATTTCAATTTCCTAATTTAGATTTTATTCTCCATCCTACCGCGTGCAATATTCTCCTTGCATAAATTATCTGAGCATAAAAGAATATCATCCTACAACTCGGTAGTAGTTGAGCTTATTACTTGCCTATACTGTAAACCAAGCAGTAAGGTGTTGAACTTGTGCATACACATGTATCCAGAGCTGTGTATCATACTACTAACATGAGTGGTGCTGGTGGTGGGTGTGGTGCCGAAAGGTGATGTGTGTGTGATGGGGGAGGGGGTGTATTTGGGGAGGGGGTAGGCTGTCACACGCTGTCCTCCTGTCAACTTGCTGCATGTTGACTTGGGCACAGGCCATGCGTGCATGCATACAGCCACACCACTCAGCCTGACAGCAGCCTCCACAACCACCACTAGCCCCGCTCATATTATACTCCCCTTTTTTACTCCCCAACCCATTGGTCAGGTACTGCTAAATTGAGAAAAAGAGGAAACACATGCATGGCCTGGGGGGAAACATCAGCGATCGTGCTTAAAACTCCCCGCTGATTCATCGTGGCGGCATATATCATCATTCCTCATGCCAGCCACATGCTAAATTCATGACCGCCGATGAAAATGGAGGTCGCTGAAAATTTAATTAGTTGAGGAAGATTTGATTTTGCTCCCTTGGGCTATGGGTGATACGTTTGGGACGGGTTAAAAATGCAAAGTAGGCTGTGCTAGTGTGCAATAAGCCAGTATGCAATATGCATAGACATGTGTATGTTTGTACATAGCAACTGCATACATAAGGGATGAATTAATACCATTAGTATTCTGCTCACCGAGCTTAAAGCACTAAAGGGTTTTACTTCCAGCATTGCAATATTTCCTCTGTGTGTGACAGGAATGGGGAGTGGTTTTTCAATAGAACTCCCCTGCAGGTGCTATGTTATTGAAAAATAGACGCGTGTTTTATGGCTGTTGGGATGACGGGTGAGGGTGGCTATATTAATCAGGGGAATAGAGCGTCAATGACGGGGGGAGGGGGTGTATGGTGGGTGTCCTATCATGCAGCCTGACACTAGTCTACATCACACATGATGTAAATGGAACAGTACCATTTTGGTTTTGTATCACAGGGAGGGAGTTGTTGGTGTGTTAGTCAGCACATACAGGTGTACAGTGTCCTGTGTGGTCCCCCCTGTAGGCTGGTTTGATGTTACAGAGGGAGTTGTTGCTGTATGTCAGCACATACAGGGGTACAGTGTCCTGTGTGGTCAGCCTGTAGGCTGGTTTGATGTTACAGAGGGAGTTGTAGCTATGTTAGTCAGCAAATACAGGGTGTACAGTGTCCTGTGTGGTCAGCCTGTAGGCTGGTTTGATGTTACAAAGGGAGTAGTAGCTATGTTAGTCAGCACATACAGGGTGTACAGTGTCCTGTGTGGTCCCCCTGTAGACAGGTTTGATGTTACAGAGGGAGTTGTAGCTATGTTAGTCAGCACATACAGGTGTACAGTGTCCTGTGTGGTCCCCCTGTAGACAGGTTTGATGTTACAGAGGGAGTTGTAGCTATGTTAGTCAGCACATACAGGGTGTACAGTGTCCTGTGTGGTCAGCCTGTAGGCTGGTTTGATGTTACAGAGGGAGTTGTTGGTGTGTTAGTCAGCACATACAGGTGTACAGTGTCCTGTGTGGTCCCCCTGTAGACAGGTTTGATGTTACAGAGGGAGTTGTAGCTATGTAAGTCAGCACATACAGGGTGTACAGTGCCCTGTGTGGTCCCCCCTATAGACAGGTTTGATGTTACAGAGGGAGTTGTAGCTATGTTAGTCAGCACATACAGGGTGTGCAGTGTCCTGTGTGGTCCCCCCTGTAGACAGGTTTGATATTACAGAGGGAGTTGTAGCTATGTTAGTCAGCACATACAGGTGTACAGTGTCCTGTGTGGTCCCCCTGTAGACAGGTCTGATATTACAGAGGGAGTTGTAGCTATGTTAGTCAGCACATACAGGGTGTGCAGTGTCCTGTGTGGTCCCCCCTGTAGACAGGTTTGATATTACAGAGGGAGTTGTAGCTATGTTAGTCAGCACATACAGGTGTACAGTGTCCTGTGTGGCCCCCCTGTAGACAGGTTTGATATTACAGAGGGAGTTGTAGCTATGTTAGTCAGCACATACAGGGTGTGCAGTGTCCTGTGTGGTCCCCCCTGTAGACAGGTTTGATATTACAGAGGGAGTTGTAGCTATGTTAGTCAGCACATACAGGTGTACAGTGTCCTGTGTGGCCCCCCTGTAGACAGGTTTGATATTACAGAGGGAGTTGTAGCTATGTTAGTCAGCACATACAGGGTGTGCAGTGTCCTGTGTGGTCCCCCCTGTAGACAGGTTTGATATTACAGAGGGAGTTGTAGCTATGTTAGTCAGCACATACAGGGTGTACAGTGTCCTGTGTGGTCCCCCCTGTAGACAGGTTTGATGTTACAGAGGGAGTTGTAGCTATGTTAGTCAGCACATACAGGGTGTACAGTGTCCTGTGTGGTCCCCCCTGTAGACAGGTTTGATGTTACAGAGGGAGTTGTAGCTATGTTAGTCAGCACATACAGGGTGTACAGTGTCCTGTGTGGTCCCCCCTGTAGACAGGTTTGATGTTACAGAGGGAGTTGTAGCTATGTTAGTCAGCACATACAGGTACGTCCTGAGTGGTGTTTCAGTAGGCTGGTGTACCAGCTGGGTAGCAGGTGGTCCCTGCCTACTAAAACGGGTACATCTCCGTCTAATGTGGGCGGCATACTGCCCACGTTCTTACTACTGTGACAGCAGCACCTCCAGGCCCTGGAGAAGGAAGACACCTGCCACAGTCTAAAACATGACTTCGACACCCTTCTGTCTGTTGCAACCTTAACCCTTAGCATTCCCCGGTTTACCCGACATATCACATCACATATTACCATATGGTCCTCTTTGTGGTGGGAAACCTCTGGGTAGAATATGTTACATAGAAGGGTTCGCCTCAGAGATTATATACCATATTCTACCTTATCAAGGAGGCCTTCTCACTTATACTTCGCCCTCTATCAATTCTACACCAAGACGATTGTATGTATACAACTTTTAGCAAGGAATTGATATAATTATGTGAAATTGTTATTTTTTTAAGATAATGTGGTCATCGAACCCATGTTTAGTTGGCAGGTATTTTTCTGATCAACGTGTTCCTAAATATTCTGTGCTAACCGCATGTCCATAACCTCCACCCAGACTAGTCCTCATAACCTCCTCCTCCACTTATGCAGAAAGGCATAGAATATGGCATATAACCTCCATGTTCTTGTATCTATATATCAGTCTTGTTTAGAAAAAATACTGCCTGTATTTATACATCCTCCGAGCCTTTAATCATTTTACTTTGTTTTCCGAATACTTCCCTTACATTTTCCATGACCATAGTTGATATTTTCTATAGTCCAGCTTTGTTATTTCATTTCCCACCTACTGTTCCTCAATCTGCACCCATAGTTTCATCACTAAAACATTCCGCCCTACTTTCACCCTACCATCTCTACCCTTTACCTCTCGGATCCACTATTCTGTATATACTATGCAGTATACATGCGCCCTTTGTATTGCTATGTTTTATTGGAAGGCCTGGTAACACAGTCCCTAATGTATCTTTCATTGAAGGGCAGGAAAAAGGCTAAATTAGTTTTGGGGATGCATATGCGTGACACCGACATGCCCGTGTCCCCTATTCCCAACCCTCATCTAATAGTACACAAAGGATATGTGTCTTGTTGTCTCTTCTTTTTTAGACTTTATCTTGTAGCCAGGCCGTCCCGACATGGTCTAGTCATCAATGATTCATAGGTAGTGGTAGTAAATAAGTAGATTAGCCTTGGCAATACCAGGGAAAAGGGGAAAGGCTGGCGGGGACGAAATTAGGTTTTGGTGTAGGGAAGGCTGAGCCCCAGGCATGATGAAGGAAATGGGAAATGTGTTGTTGGTAGTACACATGAACATTAACCAGGGTTGAAAAGATAAACACTCCTCTAGTTTAATGTATCCCGTGGTCGATATAATGATTATCTTGTCCGCCTATCTGTTACTGGAATGTGGCAAGATCCAATTGGAAACACATCCTATCACCACAATTACGACTTCACAATGCATAACTCCCAGTGCTTCTCTATGTATTTCGCATGAGCATACCATACTTCATATTGTTCTCAGATTATGAGTAAACACACACCCGATTCCAATTTGATAGTATGATCTACAAAGTAATATCAGCATCAATAAACTATCACTCTAAGCATACTCAAGAGATCCATAAACGTATAAAGCGAACTCTACCACATGATAATTGTATTCTAAACCCTAGAAATTGCCATTGCATATATTCATATATCATAAGGAACCTTTTAGTGTATTTAGAGCTAGCTGATATTAACTTAAGTAAGCAAGCGTATACTATATACATGTATTCGTCCACCTTTTAAAGAGGATCGATCGTTACACACTTACATACCCTTTAGTGATAAAGGGACTACTTCCCACCAAATGAGTAGTAATCATAGGTGCTGGTGTAGCTCTAATGAGATAAGGTGAGATAATGGGATTAACACCAGATTAACGGCAGATTAACTCAGTGTGGTGTCAATCCCGTGTTAATCCCCTGTACACTCACCACCTACGTATGGTCAAGTAGACCATTCATTCAACAACCCCTACCCCCCCCTCCTCCTCCTCCCTCCCACCAATGTACCCACCCCCTCCCCTATCAGTACCGCCCCCGCACCGCCCACCGCCTCCCATGTACCACCCACTCACCAGACCGGGGTATATATGAAGCCCATGTGTCCCAGCAAGGTGAGAGCTCTGTTGGGTAGACGGGGTGTAGTAGCTTCATGCTCCATCTACTTTACCTGGGAACATGCCTTTCCCCCCTTTTTTGACCCCTCAGCATTTGGCTTTATCGTTATAATATTCATTGATTATGTGTGTGTCGACATGCATAGTTACTGCATAACATCATCATTAGTTGTTTTTTTATTTCTGTGTAGTCACAAGGGTACCCCGCCCAAAAGGGCAGCCGGGATGAGCCGCTCATCCCTGGATAAACCACACACCCTGGATGGGCTGCTCACCATTGGGGGCAGACCATTGGATGGAGGCTGCTTGTCCCAGGATGAACTGTTTATCCCTGGGTGAGCTGCTCATCGCCTGCATGAGGTAACAGGTCATCCCTGGATGAACTGCCCATCTCTTGGATGAACTTTTCATCCTTTGAATGGACCTCTCATGCCCTGGATGACCCGGCCTTCCTCCAAGTGAACTGTTCATATAGGAAGACCCTAGGTGGCATTGTCATGCCGGGTCGTCTTGCATGAATTGGGAGGATGAGTAGTAGGAGTGCCCAGACCCCTCCTGTAGTAGCTGCCCCTTCCCCAGGAGTTGCTCCTGTGGTGTCCCAGTTGTGACAGGTGTGACAAGGAATGGCTTACCTTCAGGAAGCACTGTCAGGTGGGCAGCAGACGGGACGGCAGGCGGGCTGCTGGTAGGTGGTCGGTAGGCGGCAGAGGTAGGCAAGGCGGGCAGAGATGGGGGCTGGGGTGCTACTGGAGGAAGCTTAGTTCTCCCTGAGCTGCTCCTTTCCTGCTAGACCAACACTGCAACACAGTCAAAATCCACAAATATGCCGCGCGCAGCTCACCGGAAGCAGGGAAGTATATAACTTTAATGCGCGCGCAACGTAGGCGGAAAGGCAGCGGTAGGGAACAGGGGCTGTTGGGAGGTTTGGGTGGGGTAGCAAGATGAGAGTGTGGGGGAACCGGGGGGAGGGGGACATAGGACCGTAGACGTGACGGTACGCGGGTTGCCATTGGCTACTGTTAATACGACGCATGTTGCAAGCTGGCCTGTGATTGGCTGAGGTGCGCTTTGCGTATGACAACCTCTGGCTGCATTTGCTGGTTCTGTGCGTGCTGCGGGGAGGGAGTGAGGCGTTATGGTGCTGCTGCCTGACACACTCATATACAAACGGCCCAGGAGGAGGGGGAGGGGAGGAGGGACAGGGACAGGTAGATAAAGACACAGGGCTAATTTATCTCATTAGACCAGGTTAAAGGCAAAACACTGTAGACAATGCACGATATCAGTGCTGCCTGGGGGAAGTCTAGTGCACCCAACCCACATGCTGCATATCATGTATCATATTGCCTTCAGTTAGATTACTGTCTGAGAATCCATCTTCTGCTATGCTAAACACTATATCATTAGGTCTGTGGGTGGAAGCTGGTATATCTAGGAGGGTGTTGTAACCCGATACCAAGACCAAAGAACGGAAGACATGAACACATTTAGAGAGAGCAAAAAATTAGGTTGCATGTGTCATTTCAAAGTAAAACCTCAATATGGGAAACCCTGGCCATAGATTGTAGAGCAAACCCAAAGCAGGCCAATACTCAGGTATTGCGGGTTGGTGGGAGGCCTCACGTAGAGAGGGACAGGGACGGGCTGCAGCAAGGTGTCGGCATGGGAAGTAGGAGGGGACGGATCAAGGCGACTTGTTGGCTGTGCGCCCAGCAGGGCGGGGAGTGGTGAGCGGCCTGCGGCATGTGGGGAGGGGTGGTAGGGCGGCCAGTGGTCGTCATGGCCCGTGTATGGGGACGACCACCGCCCGGCCCGCCGCACATCATCAATTATGTAGGGCTCGGCAATATGGCGGCGGACGGCGCAGACACGCGACCAGTACAGGCGGCGGGCGGCGTACGGGCGGCGCACGGCCGGCGTACGGGCGGGAGGGGTACGTCCGCCGTGCTGCTGGATAGCAGCTCCATCTGTAAGCTGTGGTCAGGGGCTTCTGAGGACGGCACATCGGGTGGCGTACGCCAGGGGCACCTGCGGGGTACGCCGGTTCATGCGCCGTATGCCGGAGCTATATCTCTGTACATGTCGGGGTTGCGTGCATAAGGACGACTCTAAGTCGGGCACGCTGTAGATGTATTGCTCTGTTCATCCAGTCCCGATGTGAGTGCACAATACACGCCCCTCCCCATGCAGCTGCACCAGTATACCCCCCCCCCCCCCACCAGCCTTACGTGTCCTACACAAGCCAGCCCCCATGCCCCCGGGTATACAGGTGTCTAGACGGCCTATAAGGGGAGTGGCCCATCCACCTGGTAGGTGGGCCTGGGGCAAGGAGGAGGGACAGGAGGGGCCGGAAGGGGCCGGAAGGGGCAGGAAGGGGCAGGAGGGGCAGGAGAGGCAGGAGGGGCAGGAAGGACAGGAGGGGCAGGAGGGGCAGGAGGGACTGGAAGGGCAGGAGGGGCAGGAGGGGCAGGAGGGGCAGGACGGGGCAGGAGGGGCAGGAGGGGCAGGAGGGGCAGGAGGGGCAGGACGGGCAGGACGGGGCAGGACGGGCAGGACGGGACAGGAAGGGCAGGAGGGGCAGGAGGGGCAGGAGGGGCAGGAGGGGCAGGAGGGGCAGGAAGGACAGGAGGGGCAGGAAGGGGCAGGAGGGGCAGGAGGGGCCGGAAGGGGCAGGAAGGGGACAGGAGGGGCAGGAGGGGCAGGAGGGGCAGGAGGGGCAGGACGGGGCAGGAGGGGCAGGACGGGGCAGGAGGGACAGGAGGGACAGGAAGGGCAGGAGGGCAGGACGGGGCAGGAGGGACAGGAGGGACAGGAAGGGCAGGAGGGCAGGAGGGGCAGGAGGGACAGGAGAGACAGGAGAGGCAGGAGGGGCAGGAGGGCAGGAGGGCAGGAGGGCAGGAGGGGCAGGAGGGGCAGGACGGGCAGGACGGGGCAGGAGGGGCAGGAGGGCAGGAGGGCAGGAGGGGCAGGAGGGACAGGAAGGGCAGGAGGGCAGGAGGGCAGGAGGGCAGGAGGGCAGGAGGGCCAGGAGGGGTAGGAGGGCCAGGAGGAAGGTGAGGGATGGGGGAGGGGGGACACACGTCACGGTACTAACTGACCATCTCTGTACACAGGAGGAACAAAGGTCACGCAGCTTGCACTAAAGGAGGATGCAATGACTGGGGTGCACATTGAGAAGGGCGGGGGATGAATATGGCAAGTCATGGCCTACAAAGGTTAAAGAAAGTACAAGTATATGATGCAGACTCAGTGCATACACGAGGCAGATAGATGTGTGGAAGTTGAGAATACAGGATGTTTATTTTGGTTCAATCACGGGTATGTAAAACTACGTTGTGAGATCGGGCAACGTTGAAGCATGTCACTATTGATGATGCTCGTGTCCACAACTCTGATTCGGGTCACACGAGAGTAACAAAAAAATATGATAAAAAAATGGCATATGTTCCATGTTGCTGCCATATGTTAAAGTGTCCTACATAACCACAGGCACTCAAACTGACAAGTGACAAGGGATGTCCTATCACATCACCCTATCTTCTAGCAATACAATCAGTAGATCTTACATGACGTTATACAACTACAGTATTGAGAGCTTTGCGTTCAGCAGCTTTAAGACAGATTGTTGTGAAAGTTATTCCCATAATGTGATATCTAACTGCTAGTGAACAGTGAGATAGATGCACTTGCCACAAACCCCACATCTACATGCTACTAACACAGTTAGATACACCAGCCACAAACCCCACATGTACATACTACTCACACAGTCAGATATACCTGCCACAAACCCCACATCTACATACTACTCACACAGTCAGATACACCTGCCACAAATCCCACATCTACATACTACTTACACAGTCAGATACACCAGCCACAAACCCCACATCTATATACAACTCACACAGTCAGATACATTACCCACAAACCCCAAATCTACATACTACTTACATAGTCAGATACACCAGACACAAACCCCACACCTACATACTACTTACACAGTCAGACACCAGCCACAAACCTCACACCTACATACTACTTACACAGTCAGATACACCTGCCACATACCCAATATCTACATAATACTTACAGGCAGATACACCAGCCACAAACCACACACCTACATACTACTTACACAGTCAGATACACCAGCCACAAACCCCACACCTACATACTACTTACACAGTCAGATACACCAGCCACAGACCCCACACCTACATACTACTTACACAGTCAGATGCACTAGCCACAAACCCCACATCTACATACTACTTACACAGTCAGACACCAGCCACAAACCCCACACCTACATACTACTTACACAGTCAGATATACCTGCCACAAATCCACATCTACATACTACTTACACAGTCAGATACACCAGCCACAAACCCCACATCTACATACTACTTACACAGTCAGACACCAGCCACAAACCCCACACCTACATACTACTAACACAGTCAGATATACCTGCCACAAATCCACATCTACATACTACTTACACAGTCAGATACACCTGCCGCAAACCCCGCATCTACATACTACTTACTTACATACACTATTCTCACTGACTTACATGTACTCATTATTGCTCATGATAGACAATGTAAATGGTACGGTTCTTATCTTCTGAGAATAAGCTACACAGCCTAGTGTATAGCTAGTTGTGTGTAGACTGCCACCAGGGAGGGTGGTGGACCTAGAGTGGCCCCTGGTGGCTCTGATTACAGTCGGATGCTCCAGGGGAGGCGCAGGGTCTCACACCGATTATCGCCCTGGGGAAGGAAGAGGGGCAGGGGGCAGGTGGTCAGACGGAAGATCGGGTCAACAAATGGCTGCAGTGCGCGGTTTTGGGAGCCAAGTACGCGCTCAAATATCTCCTATTGATTTGAGCAAAACGTGACATGATCTAAACAGTTTTACAGACTACAAAAGTATAGTCTCTATGTGAAACGACAAAGAAAATACTCTCGCAGTAGCATACTTAGAATTTATTGTATGGAATTTGATAGGTTTCGTAGGAATCTGATAGGTCTGGCTTGTATATGAATCCACCAGCGTGTTTCATGACATATTCCTAAGCTGGAAGCAGCCCGCCACAAAAGGACCTGAATAAGTCAGTGCGAAGCAGTTTTCGACAAGGCCATTTCCTACAGTACCTTGTTCTTTGTCACATCTAAAAGATATCTTCATCTCGACCATTTCTCTGTAATAGTATATGACATGTATAGTGATGCCCCAGCCCCCAAAGTTCTCCTGTAGGTGTTACACTAGTGTATTGATGGGGCAGGGCCTGTGTGGTCACAGCCTCCAGGGGCAGACTGAGCCACGGGTCATGTGTCTATACCTGTCTGCAATCTGTGTGCTGCACACAACATCACTCATAAACATGATGAGAAAAGTTCAGCCCCCAAAGAATACAGCTACCCTTTCAAGAAATCTTAATCAATGGTGAAAATAGAAAGATTGCAAAATAAAGTTTCTCAAGCGCTGATTTTATCGTCAGGGAAGAAAAACGGCTGGTAATCATTTCGTCCGTCGGAAATGTCCTCCTATGTTGGGATTAATGTCAGGGCATACTCCTGCCATTCAGATACACCAGGTACAAACTCAGTATCCACATACATGTACTACTTACTGACACTTACACAGCCAAGATGTGGAGTTTGTGGCTGGTGTCTCTGACTGTGTAAGTAGTATGTAGATGTGGGGTTTGTGGCTGGTGTATCTGACTGTGTAAGTAGTATGTAGATGTGGAGTTTGTGGCTGGTGTATCTGACTGTGTAAGTAGTATGTAGATGTGGGGTTTGTGGCTGGTGTCTCTGACTGTGTAAGTAGTATGTAGATGTGGGGTTTGTGGCTGGTGTCTCTGACTGTGTAAGTAGTATGTAGATGTGGGGTTTGTGGCTGGTGTATCTGACTGTGTGGCATTATAGCAACCATATGTCTGTAAATCTAACAGTTGAAGTACCTATTTCTACACTGTTAGAAGTAAGCACTGTAGCTGTACAGTATAAAAGAAGGTATTTTTGGTTTCCAGTATCACATACTGTATAGCTACACTCACCTACTGTAAAACACCACACACAGGAGATCGTGGGTTCGAATCACACCTGGGCACAATAGGCACCACTGTTGTTTATCTATAGAAACTCTAAACTATACACATGTACATATATTCAAATATTCACCAGCTAACATTTCTATGTCAATATAGGTCGAAATGCATGTCAACTGGGTTAAAGAAAAATGAAAAGAAAAACGTATTTCTCATTGTGCCAAGGCTAGACTCAAACCTATGATCTCCTGTGTGTGGTATGCTACAGTATGTGAGTGTAGCTGTACAGTATGTGATACTGGAAACCAGAAATACCTCCTTTTATACTGTACAGCTACAGTATATTTCGCTGTGCAGCTACACTAACTTCCGACAGTGTAGCAAAGAAACAAACAAATGGAATTTATGAATATAGATTTCATTACATTTACAAATTGCATAATGTTTTGAATCCTCAGTTTATTATAGCTTTCACAAATAAGGCCTGTCCACAAAGGCTTAGAATAAAGTCAATAGAATAATAACTGAAACTGAATCCAAACTTATTTCAATTGTTTGATCACGTGTCACTTGAAAATCCTTCCGTCCAGAGGAAATTGGACCGACAGCTTACAACGCCTTAATGTCATCCTTTTTAATGATAATTCCTTCCTCCGTTTCACAAATTAAAAAACTAGACTTCGGATCATTGGTCAAAGAAACCCCGACAGATCTGTTTGAGTATTCGTTGTTTAATTGGTTATTTTATCGGAAATGTCATGTATGTCCATTTATAGAAACGCAATCCGGTGGTCGAGTAGGGTGAGGAACTGGTCTCTGTTTCCACATCACATTACACACACCTGTATCATTAGACACACACTTCTCTCCTGACACTCACAAACAAAAGCTTTGGTTGGAAAAGTAGGACATAAATTAGGCGTTTTCACAAAGCCTGGCACGCATTTTCTCAAGTAAGATAAGTAGGCCAAAAGTCTCTTTTCTTTGTGGGGGGGGGGGGGGGGTCTACGGTCAACCGTGTGTGATCTATGCAGTTTATCTATATAGTGAGCCTATAATTAGTATAAATCAGGCAAATACTTATAGCTATGCTGTTTAGTAAAAACAAATTAGGGGTAAATACAAAGATAATATACTTCATCATGGTACATCATTGCCTATTTGCTATAGGGAGTGTGATCTGTAATTACCGTTAATAAGGAGTATTCGACTTTAAATGGAAAATAAATCGTTAGGAATGATTAGAAATATCTGTTAAGATTATCTAAAGGGATAAAATAAACACTGATTTCTTCTGTGGATTCCATCCTCACTTAAATCGAATAATTCCATAAATCACCGAAGAAAAAAATGTCAGATGAGATCAGACACATTTAATGTGCCTGATCCCATCTGAACACATCACTAGGGTATCCAGACTTGAGATAGTACAACAGAACAGCATCGGGCCAATCACTGATTTCTACGTGTAACTGTCAGTTAGGTAAAACGCTTTCAAGTTTCTGGTGACTAATAGAGCCCAGACTACCCAGAGCTAGAGCCGAGCTACTCACACTAAGGGCTGGGCTGGGGGGGGGGGGGGGAGGCTGGGGCACACCGGGACAGAAACCAATCTGTAGCACCTTCCAGGCCTGACACCCAGGTCAGGGTTCGCACCAACTCCTATAGATGGCGCACTGGTAACGGCGGCGTCTGGAGTTCCTCAACTGCTTCCATTATCGCCAGCCCCTTCATTTCCCAAAGCCAGGGTAGAGGGCATAACCCTGATATAAAGTGGGAATGGGGTTGGATTCCGGGTAGACCCGCACTCTGTTGAATACTGAGGAGAAGCTATTTCAAACAGCTGAATATTGGTGGAGGCAGGAGGGAGGGGATGGATATGAAGCGGAATTAGAGAAAGGTGTGGCGTAAAGGGCATGGGGTAGGGATGTGATAAGGGAAGGGGTAAAATAGACAGGGAATACAGGGACTGGAGTTATTTTGGTGCATGTATCACATCCCTGGAACTTTGACAAAGACATGCTCAAACACGTGGCCACCAACGGGGATGTGAATAACACAAAGGGAAAACAAATGACACGGTCACAACAAAGAGGACCACGCCAGGGGCGCCGTGAGTGCAGAGACAAAGGGGAAGATAATAAAATATCCAAACCCCAGGGATTCACAAACAGAAAGCTGGCCCGGCTATACTGGGGCCAAGGTAGACGAATAAGTCCTAAAAAAAATCGAAATAACTCAGGGCTGCATCATGCAACATTGTGTTTATGGTTCCCTGAAGGTTAACCATGATCGATAAGGCGGCATCAGATATGTATCTATATGTACATACGGGCCCTTGTGTGGGCTGTTGGTGTGAGGATGAGAAGGTCCAACCCTTCCCTGAGGGACCCCCTATACAGAAAACACATTCTTCATACATTTCCCCAGAGACGGGACCTAGACAATAAAAGCAGGAGAATGGCCTCAGTAAATGTGATACATTATAGTTTCATCTCCACATAGACATTGCTGCTGTATTCAGTAGCACTTTGTGCTTCTACCTTTGATAAGATCTTAGCTTAAGTAATGTCAGCGTGGCATTGTCTCATAGGTACAATGCATAAGGCAAGCAGTAATTCATAGTGAGGCGCTCTCAAACACTTTTTCTATGGTTATATTATGAGACATAATCTGCCACCGCTTGCTCAGCAAAGCTGATTGAAGTAGTGTAGATTGAAGTAGTGAAGGTTTGGAATGATCAAAACCCACTATAGACAGTAATATAAAATTTCAAAAAATCCTTATTGTTTTAGTTTCATAATAAGTAGGTATATACTAGTTCTGTATTTATATACATGCATCATATTACGTGGCACTAACAGGCAATGCAATGTCCATAACGCTGCATAGACAGCACCCATAACACATCTCACACTTGAGCTCACTGTGTTTTCTGGACACACACTAAGCATTATTTATTTCTGAGGTCCTGCTATGTTGTCTTCCCTCCCAATTGCCGCTCTCTTTCATCCAGCCGCTGCTGATTCCGCCGATTCTAGTCAGTCAAACCAATGAGGCAGAAACCAATAAGCGACCGCGCTCCCATTTGGCCCGGAACTGCCCGGAACCGAGTACAAATGACCTAATCGATCATTTACCGATCGACGCTGTCCCTTACCCCAAGCGCCCGCCCACCATACTGGGTGGCGTTGATTGGGTCCGGCCGGAAGGGCCAGGTATATCAAGTAGACACGCCTGCCGCCACTGCTCACCATCACATGACTGGAAACCAATCGGAGCCGACAAAGAAGATGGCGGCCAGTCCATGTGGTGTGCGCCTACAGGGGGTGGGTGTAGAGGTGGGGACAAGTGCTGGACCAATGGTGGTCCCATGAGACGGCAGAAATGTATCAGGTATATTCGAGGTGGGCTATACTAAATGAAGGGTTGGCGTGCTCATCCCTACCTCTTCCAAACTTCCCTCTCATTTCGCTTTTAACACTTCCTAAGTTGAAATTATTGATGGAACGAATCAGATATTCACCAGGGAAAGTTTCAGGAGAAAAAAAGTACCGGCTGCCTTTATTCTTCTTGGTGCCCCACTCGAACCCGAAAAATAAAGGTTACATTAAATGAAATCATTAACCCCTCGTCTACATATATATTATACTATGCTGGGTGCACTGAAAATACACTAACGTGTCAACCCTGGCACTGCATCTTTAAATTGAAGACTTTGAGGGTCATTACTCAGGATTGGTCAGTTGGAGGATCCATAGGGAATATACCACCCCCAATCTGCCACGTTCCAGCTCCGAACCTACCCATAACCGAAGAACCTCTTGCTGAATAGTAAACTATCCTCAGATAAGACTTGATGACACACAAGGGGAACCTTTGGTGACTTTAGTGTATTATATCATTCTTATCACCTCTTGTTTAAATAAATGGACAAAATAGCCTTGTTAGTCAGACCATTCTGACAATCCTGGTATCGATTAATGAGATGGTAACCTGGCAGGTCTTCACTTTGGAGAGCATTGACTAACTTATATTATTTTGTACACTTTACAGTCTCCAGGGGGTTTCGGTGTGTTGGTAGGCCTGAAAAATCTGGTCATTCTCTCTACAGAGGATGAATAGGATGAACAATGCATATTATAGTAACATGAAGTGTATGCCACAGATCAGTCAAATACGGCATCAATACCCAGAGTCCCTTATAATTAGTAGTTTGGAGGCCAAAAAAAGGATTACAATTTACAAATAAGGCCTATATCAAGGGAATGAAAACCCATTATGGAATCTGGGACCACGTTACAGATGGGGGTCACAAAACAGACTACTGGATGACCTCTACCAAAGCACAGGGATAATTCAAAGTCTTATATTTGCCAATAATTCAAATGCAGTGGATTTACACCGAGCCCTGCAAAGAAATAGCTTCAGCAAGCTAACTGTACGGGCAAGCTGGAGAAGTAAAGTAATACTGTAGTAAGCTACTTGGCAGATACCCAAGGTACCAAATATACACTGAACGGGCGACACTCCAAAATTCACAAGTATACATCTTTCATTTAACGCCAAACTTGTAATTGAAGATGCTGTGTGTGGATTACTAAGTTCCACAATTTTAGTATGAGAGTACAGACCACATGCTTTAACTGAGCAGCATTAGTTGCAGTGGATGCCTGTATATACCATAAGGTACGGCAGAGCAAGGCACCCATCATCTTTCAACCCTAGATGGCCCTACTGTACCATAGACAGTCACAGACAGTTGTGCCGTCTAGTTACAACCTGTTTAGTCAACCATCATCTTTTAACTTCAGATGATGCAACCTGTCTATAGCCAAGGCCATGGTACAGTATGGTCGTCTAGGGTTTAAGTGGGAAACGCTCGGTGAGAATGCTACTTTAAAGGGGCATTCTCACCACTCACACTTTCCACATAGCAGACTAGAACAGTACTAGAATTGTGAGTGGGAAACGCTCGGTGAGAATGCCACTTTAAAGATGATGAGCGTCTTCTTCTGTTATACCTTGTGGTGGATACAGACATCCACTCCAAGTGGTCGAGAATGCTGCTCAGTTAAAGGGCCAGACAGCAACAGTCAGCGTGCAGGCATGACAGGCACTCAGCCCTTTATATACGGCGGGCCGGGGTTTAAACCCCCAGCGCCCCTATATATAGGGCTGTAGTACCTGTCCCGACTGCAGTCTGACTGTTAGTGCACGTGCAGTAAGATCTGTGAGTTTAAAGCCTTCCACCAGAGATCCATTGCACGGCAAGGCCATGTGTGTTTTAGTCAACACGAAAACTTGAGCTATACATCCAGATCGTTGACACCACACAAATAGGTTCGCACTTCGGAAAAAAAAGCATTTACCCACTCACCGTCTTGACTTGTCCTCAAAAATGTACATCCCCTCATTGGGCCCCAACATTGACATGGTGACATGCTCTCAATTATCCACATACAGTGTAGTTCACTCTGAATGCAGGCACCTCTGCATATGTTTAGAAGAAATCTTTGTTTGTTTGTGTAGTTTGGCGCCCCATTGACCTTGCAGAGGAGACTTCTAAACCACCTGTGTCCGGGAGTTACCTTACCACAGGGCATGTTTTCCAATTAGGGCCAAGTGCCCTCAGGCGGCATTGAGTGTAAGTATCCAACCATGCATGGCTGTGTTGTTCTCTAGGTTTATTTAGTGTAATTACAAGTCAGTGCTCTGCCCTCAGCTCTTGTGTGTGTGTGTGTGGACAGCACCAGATGACCCCAGGTAATAAAAGTTATAATTCAACCATAAAGTTCTCAGAGAACACCTATTTCACCACTTTAGCAGCCAATTGTCTGAGGCAGAACAAATCATTTGCTCACCAATTGTTCTAAGCAGGAGAATTACTGCTTGTTTTGTACCAGCATGTGGGCGCGGGTAGAACTGCATGTGCGTGGGACGCTACATGATTAGCCCACACAAGTTATGGGACCCCCTCCAAACCAAAGGGCGGTGTGTGCATGGGGCAGTGGGCGGGTCTGGGAGCAGTTCAGGCAGTGGAGGATGACGGAATCTTGAACTGCTCAGATCTACCCAGGGTTAGTAGGAGTTGCTCCCAATTACCCAGGAGCTACTTAGTCTCACTCCTATACATGATGGCGGCCCCAGCAGCTCCCTCAATGTAATTAAGGCTATAATGCACGGGTAATCCAGCACAAGGGCCAGTTAGTTATGGTCAGGCCATGACATGTATCAATATGGCTTTGCCCCATCAGTTAGGACAAAGCTAGGACAACGGATAAAAAGGAAGTGAGAACTGGTGTCGGATTCATGGTGTAAATAATAGTTTTGATAGGCAATAACATCTGAGTGTCTACACAGAAATATATGCCCTCCTCAGCAGGCCTTGATATATAGCGTAGGAGTAGATAAAAAGTCATAACTCGACAGGATATCAATCATGGCTGACATGTGGTCTCAGGTTATTCTGTACATTATTCACTCCTGATTCTAAAAGAGGGCTACATCGGGGCTTCATTAGTTAGATATAGAATGCATACATATTTAGTTTCATTCAAATGTTCACATACAAAGCATTTCTGAGCCAAAAGGTGTTTCAATTGATTAGAACAGGTGGGAGGAAAGTAGAAAGGATGTCTACCTTTCTGATTGCCTGCCCACACATATTCCCTCTAGCTTTTACCTCTGCCAGCAACTTTCATGGGAGAATGATTTGATATTTCAATTCATAACTTACAATAATTATGAAGATTCGATGCATTACAGCCATGGGGACTGTCTCAATAATACATCAGGAGGATGTTTGTAAAGTAGCGGGGCTGTGATCGATGGCCAGAAGGATAGAAAGGCAAACCCTGTCATAATAAAACAACACCAATATAATCACACTTATTCATATTTCTCTGAGGGATTAACAAACTTAATATTGACCGTGTAATCCGTCATTTGAACCATTTATAATGCTCAAGGCATGTCGGGAGATACCTAGAGATTAGAATTATTATTTCAATCACTTATGGAGGCTTGTAGGAATTGACTATTGCAAGTACTGTATCAAGTTGTGAGCTCAGTATCGTCAGTGTCATAATTCTTCTCCAAGTTATCATTACTGCAAAGGCCGTTTTATCTATACCCGATCTCCTATTCATCTTTCTGTTTGATTCAGGGCATGCCTTAGTCAAGGGAGAAGCCTCTTGGTCTCACATTCAAGGAGTTCATATTTCCCGACGTCTAGATAAATTTGTGAGATAGAGTTATAGATGCAAACTGTGCAGCCAGGTCGATGACAAAGACTTGCCCTTCTAAATAAATTTATGTACTTATAGATGCTGGATGAGCGGAATTCTATGTCAACACACATTTCTGTAATTAGGAATATATATGTACTATATCATGAACCAGAATTGATGAAATTGACATAACAAACTACTATATGTAGTATTAACAATAATCTGATAATACACATGTATAAGGTTTTGGGTAGGGATAACAATATACTTGATTGTCACCAATATTTCAACAGCATTCTGTCCACCTCTAAACTATGTTCAGAATAAAGAAATCTCTTGATTTTGTATAAGTCTCTTTATTGAACTATATGTACTTGGTGGATAATGCAGAAGCCTAAATTTAACTATATTGCCATTTGTCCTATTTTAATACTGTTTGCAAGGTAAAGTATGTTGCTCCTCATCTATCGTCAATTCCGTTCTTCTCAACCTGCCGCATCTATTGTTAAGATGGCCAGCACGCGTCTCATCCTACCCAAGCCTCCCCCCACTTACTCATATCGCTAAGTGCTGCTGAACACTTCGTCTTGGTTTTCATTTTGTCAAATGGATGTACCATAGATGAAGTTCTCAGAAAACCTAAATGTCATCCTCCCCATCTATCGGTACTTTCTCCCAGATTTAGGTGTTGGATTGCCCTGAGAGAGGACCAAGGTGTAATGCACGTCCAGCAGATTGTCGAGGACGTTTGACCCTAATGACGGAGCGGCTCGTCCCCATGGAGTAGCTCATCCCTCGGGGGGGACGCCTCCCTTAAGGACTTGTTATTGATTGCAGAAAGCATCAGATTTGATGTTCAATTCACGGCGTTGCTATAGCAACAGTAAGACATCACTTTTATGCGTCCATAACCCCCTGCTACAAACTATCTGGAGTTTATTCTTGGAACTAAATTGAATGTTGTTTATGTTCTTCATTGTTGGAACTAAATTGAATGTTGTTTATCCTAGTATTCTTCTCATTAATCACTGTCTCTGTGTGTTTTGCAGTAAATCTATTGACATGTATACGGAGGGTTGTTTATGACAGATTAAGATCAATTTTGATTTGGTAATTTCCCATGGATGAAACCTCGACAGGGCAATGACAAATGGAAATGGCAATGAAGTCCAGAGTGAGTAAGGTATTATGTTTATATTTTCGCAGTGCTGTGCTATAACTTCACGTCACCGCCATTTGTTGTAGACCAAAGGTTAAATCATGTTCATAAACAATATGGGCCATTCTGGAATTAAATGGACAGGGACAAACCACTTCTCTCATCAATCTTATATCCATATGGTTAATGAAGTGCTGTCAGTAAGACATTCTGGTTGCATACATGCATGTTGGGCAGTGGCTCTGTTGTCCTACTTTCTTACCTAAGGCCGATATTTTCTCACTCTGCTATTGTAATTATTCACTGCTACAATAAACACTATAAACCGTATGAAATGCTCCCAGTTCTAGTAGTTCCATGTGAAGTAGGGCATTACTATATTGGTCTACTATGAATGTTGACGTTTTTAGGCTTGGCTCATATGCATCACGAATTTAAAGCCAAAAAGATGCAGGCCACCTTCCTTCAGGCCTCCTCAACCTATTATTAGGTCGCTGCATAGTGTGAGATGTGTTAACTTCATGACGCAAATGCATTTCTAACCAAACTAAATCATTCAATTATCATCTTTTAAATGCAAACTCAGTCCAGGATAATAAAACCATGATCTTTACGCACAAACTGGAACTTTTCAAAGAACACATCGGCTGTTATTTGCCTCTCGTTTTCATCTTCTTTTTGACTGAGTGAGTTCGCAAAACCTTAATTACTTTGTTTTAGTTATCGGCATATTTTTATTAAATTGTTTCAGTACACAAGGACTTTCCAACTGGCTTAAAGGTGCATTTGTTGGGCGCTATTCGCCAATTTGCGCAGAACGCCAATATTGACATTCTGCGCTGCGCCATTTACAAATAGCGCGAGATCGGCACTGCGCAGAATGCCAATCTGCGCGGAATACAAATTTCAGGCAATGGGCGAGTACCTGTTTCATTTGTAAGTCTCTGAATCAATCAAATCCTATTTAACTTAAATAAGTGATGGACGCCATGGAAATCGATGGAATGTATGCATTCATCACTCTAAAAGGGAATAGGTATAGAAATGTCAATCTAATTGAAATAACTTGATTAGAATCTATTTGTATACCGCGCACTGTGGATTGGCGTTCTGCGCCGATTGGCCAATAGCGCCCAACAGCATTGCCACATTGGGAGTTCATGTCAATTTGAAGTGTGTTAGATGAATGACATGCTAGAGTTCTTTGATAACATCGAAAATATACTTTATTCTTCTTAATTGTAGGCCACCTTTACATTTCTCCGTTATGTGTCCTACTTTGAAACGGAGAATGTGTGCACGCATCAGTTGCACTCTCTCCAGGGTCAGGCAATGCCTGATTCAGGTTAGAGAGTCAGCTGGACTTTCACTTCCATTCAACAACAGTCGGATGAGCCTCCTTTAATAGTCACATAAGGTTACTTCTCTTTGAGAGTCATCCTGATCCTTGAATGACTGTCAGGCAATTCTTCATACCAGAGTCAACTTTCCTTCCACAGTCAAGCAATGCCTGACTCTGAAATGAGGGCCAGTTAGCCTGATTCTTCTTTGTTTGCTACCAGGATGGCACACTATTGTGATAAGAGGCCCGAGAGCGGAATTGAGGGGGTTTGGAGCTGTCTAGAAATGGGTTGGACATCGCCCAGAGGCGACATCACAATGACACATACAAATGAAGACTGACAAACACTGACTTAAACTTCCAGATGAAGCAGAGTCTATTTAAATTGGATCTGACGAGGAAATGAGTCTATTTAAAGTTAACAGGTACACAAATAGTATCAATATGACCAGCACACCTTACCTCAAACGTTGGATATACATATAAGGATGTATTAAGATGTGGGACGTCGAACAAAGGCCTAAAGAAGTTGCCACTCTTGGGGTTCAGCTTCGGGTTATTTTCAGTTCAAGTTGTCTCCCTTCACCAGACGCAGTGGCCTCCCGGGATCTCGCACCCTCGCGAGACTTGCGGTTTTCCTGCCTCCCCCCCCCCCCCCCCCCAGCGTCTTCCCGCTACACTATGCAGTAATTTTGAATGGGCCTTTTGGGTGCTTCAGTAAGGGGCTAATAATATAAGTTATAGCTAAATTATAGGTCTATTTCCTCAGGTCATACTCTAAATACTCGTGTGAAGGCCGCGGCTTGTAGCAGGGTCAGAACCCCAGTGCGGTTTATGGGATCCTATCAAGGTGGGGTGAGGCTTATACGAGGGTTTTTGCTGACATAGTACAATATTATATTAGCTATTTTCAGTCCTCCTGTGCAGCTTATATAATTAGGGGTGCGGCTTATACAAGGGTTAGGCTTATATACGAGTATATATTATATACAATCATTACATATAACTGAAAACATTTATGATGTGCGACAGGAATGGTTAAAGAATTCCGGGATTTTGCGTATTCGATTTCTCTGTATAAATGTCCCTATGACACAAACTAAATCTTAATGTAGGGAAATCATAAAGCAGATTCTCTGATGGCTAATATATTTTCTTATCCTCTCTTGAATACCTTCCACCAGGAAACCCCCCAAAGCTCATTGTTACTGGTTATCCCAGTGGGATATGATATATGTTTATTGATATAGGTCTGTTGTGCAAGAGAAGTCCTTGACATCTGCTAGAAGTGAACTAAAAGATCCAATGTGTCAATTGTAGGTCAGAATGGAGTGGGGGTTCTTGGGTCCCACAGGTGTGTGGGACAGGTGAGTGTGTGTCTGGAGTTAGGTACCTCGGAGGCTGGGCATTATAGGGTTACTGTCCAGACAGCCTTTTCATAAGGGGGACTTGCGATATTGTAAGGTTTGTGTATTTCATACGGTACTACCTTAAATGATGGCACCTTAAACCATACATTTCCTTAGATATCTGACCTTAAAAGTAGGAAAATGTAAGTCTTTGCTTAGGATCTAAAGGGGCCTTTGGAGGTAGCAAACAGGTGTCAATTATGAGTCAAGGGAAACTGGAGTTTATTTAGGTAATTCAAACATCACGAATTGGCATAGGTACAGGTATGTGTTATACAATGTTTATACAAACAAGTATAATTCCTTGTTCCCTTATATTTCTGGTATATATAGATGCGTATCCATCAACATACGTTAACATTAGCTTTGTAGCTACCTAGCACACACCAGCCGCCTGTTAACTTAATTACAGAAAAATCCTCTGGAGCCATGTGAAGATGGGTACACATAAAGGAACCCATACTCCAGAACAAATATTAATTAAAAATTGGATCCTCAGTCCTCACCTAATATATAGCTTTAAAATAATTCAGCTTATCAAGTGCTAGAAGACAAAATACCTTGGCATATAGAGGCTGATATAACTGTGTTTCTTTGTTAGATCCTACAAGTCTGTCAGTGCTGTTAAATACAAACATTAAGCCCTCTCTGTCACATAAAGGATGAACAATGGGGGTGCCAAAATAATAGAGCAGATGGGAAAACAGGCAATAAATTCTGTTTCATTATAAAGTGGCAACAAGCCATTAACACCATTGGCCATTTATTACACCCATGCAACATTCTGAATGCTTTTGTAATCCTAACTTCTAAATCTGTTAGATTATAAGTTAAAACGGCAGCAGTGATAACGATTGTTATGTGAAAATAGAGATAATGAGGGGTCTGAATGGTTGGTATTGTTTGGTGAACAGTCGCATTGTCTGTATGCTATCTGGTTTATCAACGCTGGTTTTCACTTGCAGGAATTCCAATAATTCGATAAAAATGCCATTATGTTGTTGTCATTGATATTGTTAATATTTTATGTGTTAATTTTGTTTGTGTGTCACCAATATCTCATTGATTACTAGTCAATTTCTGATGAGACGCCGACGCCTTTAGAAATTGATAGCTGATGTGAATGGACTGTCAATATTGCAAGCATGGTCAATGATTGCCATATTGTTAAAGTCAACTAGAAATTTACATCTTTGATTGTGGTTTTTACTGCGATGTGGATGCGTATTGATGAGTATTCTCACCTTCGCCACTTCCAACGTTCCTATAGCTTCCAGGTCTAGAGATTCTACCCTATATGCACCCATTCATGTTATACATGATACTATGGAATGTATATACAAGGGTAGCCCCCACTCCTCGTCAGCAAGTCCGCCCGGAGGAACATGGAATGTATATAGGCACACATAATACACCCTGTATGTATATGTATACCAAGTAGATGTCAAGTTTATTTGATCCTTTCCTAGAGCATTGAAAGTATACCCCAGCAGACAGGTAAAAATTTGTGATAACTACGTTCCTGTATCAGTATCTGTATCCTGTATCATGTAATAGGCATAGGGTCGAGTCAGAAAAATATGTTATTTAAGATTGAATAGCAAATCATCTGATTAACTACGTCAATCATAGGCATCTGTAGGAGGTAAATGACCATTTATATTTTCACTGTCATAGATGTATAAGAACACAGCTTAAACAGGTTTTTCTTCCCGAACCAACCTGTCTAAACCTCCCAGCTACGTTTGAACTTTGTTGTGTGTTCTTTGGGAATTGATTGCTATTGGAATAGCTTCAATACTAGCCTTAAAAGATCCAACTGTTATAAAGAATCCATGTGAATATGAATTCTTTATGAAGTGCAATGAGTTGGAATATTGGTTCTGGTCGGGCATTGGTAGAAATAGCTGAGGTAAGCATTTTCCTAAGAATAGTACCGTACCTACTTCAAAGGCCAGCCCTACCTGGCCATATCCTTGAGTAACCCAGTAAAAGGACGCAGGTGTGGCTTTTCTCAATTTGATTAAAAAAGACAAAGCGACATTATCTAAGTGCAGCCCACCACAAGCATAAATCAAAATCAATTCTATCCTGAAACACACTAATCCAGTCAAAGCAACTGGCCATGGTATAAAAGATAAAATGAAAAATACATAGAAACCCCAAATATGAGAAACACTATAAGAAATTAAACATTGAAGGGAAATGCTAGGCCAAGCAGTAAAAGGGGAAATGTGGAGGACAACTCCATTAAACTGTAAGCAGTGTGGCATGAGGGTGGTGCAGCAGAAGAAGGAGTGCATGGATTCTCAGTGTGATCTCTGCCAGTAAAATCATTGTGTGGTGGTGAATGAAAAGTGATCTATATCTGTAAGAGAGCAAGAAAACCTGATAGCTCCACTGTCTGTGCACGTATGACAAATTAAGCAGTAATTTCTGTATATTTCATAGCAGCACTGAGCACATTACGCAGTCAATAAGGGGCAGCTCACGCGGAGATGGTACTCACTTTTGATAATAACCATGCCATGTATATGGAAGGACAATAGAGACCAGTTTCAGTGCTACTTTGGTGTCAGAAACTAGCAGGCGGACACAAAGGCAGCTGGATTTTAAGTGAGTCATGATTCCTCATGGCTTCTTATTCACCACCGCCAGTCCTTTATGCATGGATTCCCACATTCATAAATGCTATTAAATCCAGCTCATACATAAACCATTAGACTCCATCTATAACACATGGAGTGAATGGGGATGCCTGTCTCCCTGTATGAGGTGATGACACTGTAGTCCCAGAAAGTGTTTAGCGAATGTGCCCCTGGCCATTTTTACTTGTAATTCTTGTCTGTATAGACCCTTAACAGCATCAGTTGGTGTAATGCTTAAGAACCGTAAAACCTTGCGTAGAAGCTGTGGCTAGTACGGGAGTCAAAACGATAGTGCGGCTTATAGGATCAGCTCCAAGTGGGGCTGCGGCTTATACGAGAGGTTTTAGATGCATACTACAGTACTAAAGTTACCATAACCAAATGCTCTGATAGGCTTATATGATTTTCTTATACGCAAGGTTTTATGGTAAGAGGCATTAACTCTAGTAGGACTATTGCATCATTCCAAAGAGTAACATACTGTTGGCAGTGAAGGTTGTTTCATTCTTCTCAGCCCTAGTAGCAAACTGGGTGTAGACCCAGCAGGGGCCAGACCGTGTTTATGGATGCGGCCTGCAGCGAGCCAACAAATAGGCTGCCGTCAATTTAGATGTGGCCCAAGATCAGAACTATCTGTATATATATGCCTGGATTAATGGGGCCAATGCTTTATTAGGTGTTAACTGAGAGATGTGGGAACTTACTCTTGCAGGAAGGACTACTGCATAATTTCAGCAAGACCTATATACTGTTAGTGTTGCAGGTACAGTTTTATTCTTATCAGACTAGACCATCCTAATATTGTGCACCTGGTGGTTTTGCAAATGTTGAGTCTTTCTTCCTTGGATAAGAGAACACTGTCTCCCTGGCATATCATAGTTCATATTGACTAGTAGGGCAGCAGCAGACCCTCCAAAAGAGCCATATTTTAGGAGTTTGATGCATGGAAATACTGATGGCTAAAAACTTTTTTTTTGTGTTTGGGAATGTCTCTGGACACAGGAAAGTGAACTTGTGTTATCAAATTCATGTACCGTTTTTGCAGAATTAACGCTTTTTTACGACTACCTCTTCAAATCCAGGCTCTTTTTCTGGGGTCTCAGAAAGTAGACGAATTGACTTATCCTGACATGAATATTGACTGTAGGAAGACTTCAATGATACCTACCCCCCCTAATAGAGCTGCGGCCGACCACCCAAAAGGGCGTTATTAAGGGAGTTACCCCTACCCCCTGTTCAACAAGCTGATTCTGACATATATTGAAGCATTTTTCATGGGCTTTCAGAATATGGATGTTACACCCGCCGAAAGTGGTGCGAACATCGCCATTTTGGACGGTTTCCATGGCAACCATGATATTTTTCTGAGATTTAAAAAAATAAACTCTTTTCTCCATATTTTTCCAACCGCTAGAGCAACAGTGGTGAAATTTTGCAATGAGACAGGTATCTGGGCCTACTATCCTGAAAATCAATATTCATGACCTTGGCCAAGGTCAAGGTCACAAAATTTGACCTTGAACATGTAAAAAATCACCAAAATACTGATATGTCTATGTTTCAACTCTTGTCAACATTCAGAAAATGGCAATTCTCTCCATCTTAGGCTTCATATAGTGGTAAGACATCCTTGCTGTACTAGATAGTTGATAAAAATGGAATTTAGATAAACTGTTGCCATGGTAACAGTCAAGGTCATTGCAACCATGATATTTTTCTGAGATTTAAAAAAAACCACTGTTTTCTCCATATTTTTCCAACCGCTAGAGCTACGGTGGTGAAATTTTGCAATGAGATAGGTATCTGGGCCTACTATCCTGGAAATCAATATTCATGACCTTGGCCAAGGTCAAGGTCACCAGATTTGACCTTGAACATGTGAAAAATCACCAAAATACTGATATTTCTATGTTTTAACTCTTGTCAACATTCAGAAAATGGCAATTCTCACCATCTTAGGCTTCATATAGTGGAAGGACATCCTTGCTGTACTAGATAGTTGATAAAAATGGGATATAGATAAACTGTTGCCATGGTAACAGTCAACGTCATTGCAACCATTATATTTTTCTGAGATTTAGATCAAGGCTTCATCCTCTTTTCTCCATATTTTTCCAACCGCTAGAGCTACAGTGGTGAAATTTTGCAATGAGACAGATGTATAGGCCAACTATCCATGGTTTTAATATTCATGACCTTGGTAAAGGTCAAGGTCACTATATTTGACCTTGAACATGGAAAAAAATCACCGAAATACTGATATTTCTATGTTTTAACACTTGTCAACATTGAGGAAATGACAATTCTCAGAATATCAGGCTTCATATAGTGGATGGACACCCTTTCTATGCAAAATAGATAAAATGTTACCATGGTTACAGTCAAGGTCATCCATGGTAACAGCCAAGGTCATGTCATCCATGATATATTCCCTCCTGCTGTGGCCACCATCCTTTGTTTTAGGGTTTTTACGCCTACTGCTGTGGTCCCCATCCTTCGCTCCAAACCCTCCTCCCAGGGCTCCTGTCCCTTCTCTCGGGGCCCAATCCCTCCGCCCACGGTTCCCATACCTCCTTCCTAGGCCACAATTCCCCCGCCCTGGGCCCCATTCCTTCTTCCAGTGTTTCCACAGCTCCTCTCTGGGCTCACATCCCTCCTCCAAGGGATCCCATCTCTCATCCCGGGGCTCATATCCTCCTACTGTCATCCCCATCCCTCCTCCCAGGATCACCATCCCTCCTTTGGGGCTCCCATCTTCTCCCTTGGCCCTCATCCATCCTCCTGGCACCCTCATTCCTCCTCCCTTAGCCCCTATCCCTCCTTCCAGGGATTCCTCATCCTTCCTGTGGCTTCAAGTGTTCCATCTGGGACTCCCATCCCTCCTCCCAGGGCTCACATAACTCTGTTCAGGGCTCCCATTGCTCTCAGAGCTCTGCTCAGGGATCCCATCACTCTTCCTTGGGCTCCAATCCCTCTTTCATAAGGGTTCTCATCCCTCATCGCAGTGTACTTTATACCTTTCATTGTGCCCCCTCGGCTCCCGTCCCTCCTACCAGGGCCCTCATCCCTCCAACAGAGTCCCCTTCCCTCCCCATCCTACCTCCTGGGGCCCTCACCCCACCTCCCGGGGCCCTCATCCCTCCTCTGGGGCCCCATCCCTCCTACCGGGGCTCCCATCCTCCTCCTGGGGCTCTTACCCCTCCTCCCTGGGCTCCCATCCCTCCTCCTGGGGCTTCGATCCTTCCTCCCAAGGCTTGATCCCTTCAACCAGGGTCCCCTTCCCTCCTCCCAGGGCTCCTATCCCTCCTCCTGGGACCCCCATCTCACCTCTTGGGGCCCCAATCCCTCCTCCCAGGGCTCCCAGGGCGCCCATCCCTCTTCCACAAACACCCATTCCTTTCATCTCATGTCTGAAGCATATTCCTCACTCTGGAAATTACTGTGAGCTTGATATATAGCTATTTATAGCTTCTCCAGGTTGTTCCATCTTATCAGTATGGTCTCTGATACCTCCCCCAGGGTGTCCTACCTAACCTATATGGTGCATTGCCCTTCTCCTGGGTGTTCCATACAATCAGTATAGTGCTTAATATCTCCTCCAGGACGTCCTCCTTAACCTCTATGGTCCCTATAGTACCATGTCCCTCTACCAGGGTGTCTTACCCACTCTCTCAATCACAAGCACAATCTCCCTCCTCCAAAGTGTCCCATTCAATGCATTACTTCTCTAGAATGCCCAACCCAACCTTTATGGTACCCAATTCCTCCTCCAGGGTATCTCTACAAACCTTTATTCAGGCTAATCACCAAGCCAGTGTCTCCTATAAATGCTGCTCTATCCCTACATCAGTCCCTCTATCTCTAAATATTGCCAGTGAGTATTTCCCATTCCCACTGTGCTTGCTGTTATGTCACCTCCAGGGCCTTATACCTTCCTCCAGGTATCCCATTTCATCCACATGGTCTCTGATCCTTCTACGCAATTACTGCCTGTAATGTCAGATGATCAGGATGTCTAGTGTTAGTATACCGTACAAATGGTACCCTGTCTACAAGTATACAGAAAGGTTTACCCTTTGCCCCAGAGCTACATTGTGCACGCATCCATAATCCATCAGTTTGGCCAATTTTCATGGAGTTTGATACGCCATTGGTGATTTTGCAAGTGAATAGGGCAAACCCAACATATCAGATTTAGGGGTCTAGGGACATTCTCTGTCAACATCACCTAATAAGTACAGCATCCCTGTTATTGTTTCCAGCATCTCTGATCCCTCCTTCAGGATTTCCCACTCCTCAAATGATGACACTTAATTATGTATTCAAATTTGAGAAAAAGTAACTAATGCCTCTTTCAATAGCGAAAAAGGAGACAAGGGGGCACAATGAAAGGTATTAAGTATGAAGAATGGGAACCCTAAAAGGAGGGATGGAAGCCCTATGAGTAGGAACACTGGGATGAGAACCCCTATGAAGGAGGGATTGGAGCCCAGGAAGAGTGATGGGATCCCTGAGCAGTGCTCTGGGAGCGCTGGGAGCCCTGAATGGAGTGATGTGAGCCCTGGGAGGAGGGATGGGACTCCCGGATGGAGCTGGGGAGCACTTGAAGCCACAGGAAGGAGGGATGGGGGCCTGGGAGAAGGAATGTGAGCCACAGGAGGTGGGATAGGGGCCAAGGGAGGAGGGATTGGAGCCCGGAGAGGAGAGCATTGGCAGGAGCTTTAGGAGCGTTGGGAGAAGGGATAGACCACGCTAATGCTCTGCTGATGGCATGCCAACTCTATGCCGATGCTATGCTGATGCTATGCCGAAGTAGTTTCTTTTCCCAAACTTTTTAATCAGAGTTCCTTTTGGGTGTTTCTATGCGATTATATATATATATATATATTATTTTTTTTGCTTTTGGTTAACACATGCCGGCGGCATGCTGATGGCATGATGATGGACATGCCATGTGTTGGTATGGCATTGGCATGGCATAGCATACCGTCAGTTATACTTCGTACAGCATGTACCAACATGCAGCATGTACTAGAGTACAGCATATACTGACATACAGCATACCATCATCTATACTTTATACACCATATCTAACAAATCCTCCATCAGCATGGCGTGGGCATGGCATGGGCATGGTGTGGGCATGGCATGGGCATGGCGTGGGCATGGCGTGGGCAGGGCATTGGCATGGCATCGGATTGGGTCGACCCAAGGAATCTATTGGTGCTATTAACTTATTGCTAGGACAATTGGTTGCCTAGCAACACCTGTTTTTGATAGCAACCGGCCCCATCGGAGAACAGATTATAGGCCAATTATAATCCCTTGGGAATTCCGTAATCATCTCAGTTTTACAACAAGATTCCATACCTTAAAGGGTCATAAATAAGAAAGTCACACTGCTCTGATTACAATTCCACATTTCAGGTTATTTCTAGGAAAATGGAAATGATCATTATAGCAAACAGTTAATGGAACTCTAGTTTCACATAAAATAGAGGTGTCAAAATTTCAATACCTAGCCAGCCTCTCTAAGCCAGTCTAAGGAATCCTGCAGTACCAATAGGTTTCCCCTATGGACAATGATTGCATAACAGTGTTTTCATTTTGCCTAGCAACCATAACTTTTGCATAGCAACAATAGCAAATATGCATGGTAGTGTCACAGATGAAACAACGGCATCAAATGTATATCTAGCAATTTATAACATTTCGTGTATTTTACATTAAAGATACTCTAACTCTGCTGCAAGAGTATTAAGAAAATGATGACGGAGGAATACTCTGATAAGAATATCAAGTAATAAACCCATGCTACAGAATAACACAAATTGGTACAAGATCCTATACTTAACTTACAACTTAAATCATTTGTACAGTCAACTTTTTAGTTTATGGCCACTCTTGGGACTTATAAATGAGAAATGGCGACATTAGCGAGGTGGCTGCATTAGAGGGAGTCAAATTGCAATAGTTAAAACACCGCTCCCTCCTCCAACCACCAGTATCCTGGATGTACTGCTACTATCCCAGGCAACCTCTCCGAATCTTTGGACCCTGGATAAAAGGGGCATGCAGAATTTAGTTGTCCATCCCCATTGTTTCATTAGGCAATGTGTGAATGCTGACTGGTCATATTTCTGTCCATATGTGTGTGCTGTACATAGCTGTTGGGTAAGGGGTTATCGCTATAGGTGAGATGTTAAAGCTACAACTAGTGGTATACCCAGGATATACAGGTCTGGGAAATGGAGGAAAACCCTCCCCAGAGCCCTTATTTATACCAGTGTTAATTTTCACAAAGCAGGTAGGTGTGAAAACACTGCAGGGCTCACTGCCTACTGGGTGAAATGGAGGAGCACAGAGGGAAAGTCTATAGAAAAAGCTTATTTATATATGATTTCATGGCAATCACCTGTATGATTCACTATTCCCCATGTATGATTCAAGAGCATACACTAATCTATCTTATGGGATATATACAGTTGACAGCAAATTGATAGAAAATTCAGCAAATGGGTTATAAGAAAACCGTTGCTAATTTTAGCCCTGCAGTGTTTATGCTACAAGCAAAACCGTTGCTAATTCTAGCCCTGCAGTGTTTTCACACCTACCTGCGTTGTGAAAATTAACACTGGTGTAAATAAGGGCTCTGGGGAGGGTTTTCCTCCATTTACCGGACCTGATATACCCCAGTCTGGCTTTCCACTGACGAGGTATGAGGCTCCGGCAGGATATACAAATGTATTTTATTTGAAGTATAAGAGCAGGTATTGGGGGGGCTGAGAGAAGGGGAATTGATCGGATTTCAGGTTGATTTTCAGTAAACCCACCTGTGACAACTCTTGGAGTGTTGAAATGGCCACATTAGAGAGTATAAAACACCTATTGGGACTGGAAAATGAGTGGCCACAAGGAGGGCATGTGACCAGATTAAAGGGGTGGCCGTATTAGAGGGAGTTTTTTACATCAAAATAATGGGGAAAATGGTAGGGACTTTGGAAAAATGGCCAAAATGATGAGATGTCTGCATTAGAGGTGTGGCCCCTAGGAGGGAGTTGACTGTATCTGTAAACTATGGAGAAAGTTATGCCCCTTACTGACAGATCAAAACAATATACAATACAGCACAAAGAGTATGCTTATACTGTGTATGCTTTCTCCTTTTATACAATTAGGGATTATCCTGGACAGATTCAGTGCATTTGTTGAAGCATTCTTCTGTGATGGAATCCCAGTTTGGGTGCAAGTACAATTGTTATTGTCACTCCTGTCTGTCGCTACACTCACAATCAAGACCATGCATTTTCTCTATAGAGCATGGCCCATTAAATGTATGGAGAATACATCTTCTCCCTCTGATATGCTGCTGAAAGCTGGCCTCAGCTTTTAGCAAAGGCAACATCCCCTGTCAGGCCCTTATGGTAGGGATGGAGATCTTTGCTTGTTATAACAGTTCTTGTCTCCAGCCACAACTCATCAATATTTACAAACTATGCAAATATTGGGACATAATGATTCTTCCTCTCATATTGTTTTCTTCACAGCAGCATGCTCCAACCTTTACCAATAGTGACTTTCCCAATAACTACTCCAAGGCAATATATGGCTGTATAATCCTCCTGTAGTTGTTGTGGTAGTTCCCTTCCCTGCTATCATATGTGACATGTACTGGGAAAAGGGCCCGTAGTGCAGCCTGCACTAAGGGCCTTTAGGAGGGAAAGAAATGTTTTTGGGAGGTTGTAAATCTACATCGAGGCAGGAGAGGTGAGTAGAAAATGTTTCTGCAAGGTTATGCACATATCTGGAGGCAACAGAAGATATCTCTGGGGTATAATCAATCTGTAGACCATCAAAACCTAGTGAGAATGTTAATATAGTGTAGAGTTCCAGAAAAAGGGTTAAGTTATATGATGTTAGCCTTTCCTGACAGTCAGTGGCTGTTGCTACCCCTCCTCGTTGCTCACCTCCTCCTCCCTGATATGAGGAGAGGTTTGGAGTAAGAGAACAGGGGACCTGCACAGGACACACGCTTCTAGAGGATCTCAGTTATCAGGTATTTATGATCCTAATTGAGAAGTTAGTATCCTATGTACAGCTCTCGATATATCAAGAAGGATAAACATATAACAATACTGTGTATACACCAAAGCACTGACCATACTATGTCTGTGGGAGGCCATGGTGGGAGATTTTGGATGTAGAGCAGGCAAAAATGTGAGTAGAAATCTCCTACTCACCCTACAGAAGGGGAGGCAGAAGGGGCAGTTCCGAGGACAGAACATGACACTGGGAGGTTGTTCACCAAAGGCAAGCACTAGAGGTAATTAAGAGTGTATGATTATGTCTCTTGGAGGTGAAGGAGACAGTATGAGTAAGTAATATGATGGGACTTGGCTTTGAGGGTAATTATTTACCCCTTTAAGGACGACATAATGCCTTAATGCATCATGCCCTTGGTCATGATGTATAAATGCAGCCCTGGCAAGTAACTCACCAGTGCTGCATTCAAGCATCAACCTGACCCTACAGAGTTCTGACATCCCCGAAGGGTCGGCATGATGCACCAATGCAGCACTAGCAAGTTACTCGCCAGGGTTGCATTGGAGCATCATGACAACAAATGTCATCTTTTAGTGACATCTACCTTTAAAGGGTGAAAGAAGAAGGTAGAACTGCAGGAGAGGTCTCTGAAGGTGAACAATATGAACAATTAGATGGATCATGAGAAGCACAGTGAAAGGTACTCTGGCTTGGTACCCCAGTTTTCTGATATGTTCACTATCTGTCATTATATTGGTGTTCAGCTGGGGACGTATTGGGGTGTGAATAACATGGATAGGACAGGCACCAATCTAGACCTGATTCTTGTCCAATAAACATGAGGTTTCTTGAGAAAAAGAATGTCTGCTGCTAGGTAATTTCTGCAAGATTAAAGTATTATGACTAGAAAATCCTCAAACAACTTGTTAGATATGAATTAGATGTCTTTGTTTCATCTGTTAAACTACCATGCATATTTACTATGGTTGCTATACAAAATAGATATGGTTGCTATGCAAGAGTACTAAACTGAGGATATCCCCAGGCAACCATTGGGCACACAGAAAACCAGTCGTTATTAAAGGATTCATTGGATCCAATTTAAGGGGGATTGGTATCAATAGAATTTCGATACCTCTATTTCCTGTGAAGCCACATCCCATCAACTATAATTATTTGCTAGGGTATTCATATTTATTTACATAGAAATGGCATCAACTAAAATTTACATTAGAACAGTTATACTGCATTATTCAGAACCCTTCAAAGCATGGATTCCAGTAGTGAAACTAAAATGGTCATGGAATTCCTCTGGGATTATAATTGACCAATAATCTAATCTCCGATCAGGTCGCTTGCTATGAAAAACAGGCGTTGCTAGGCAACCAATTGTCCTAGCAATGAGATAATAGTACCAATGGATTCCTTGGGTCTGATTTAGGGGGGCTAGGTGTCATTGAAATCTTCCTACAGTCTATATTCATGTCAGAAGTTGATTTATCTACTTTTTGAGACCCCAGAAAAAGAGCCTGGATTTGAAGAGGTAGTCGTAGAAAAGCGTTAATGCTGCAAAAACGGTACATGAATTTGATAGCACAAGTTCACTTTTCTGTATTCAGAGACATTCCCAAACACAAAAAAAAGTTTGTAGCCATCAGTATGATCATGGAATTCCTCTGGGATTATAATTGACCAATAATCTAATCTCTGATCGGGTCAATTGCTATGAAAATCAGCCGTTGCTAGGCAACCAATTGTCCTAGCAATGAGATAATAGCACCAATGGATTCCTTGGGTCTGATTTAGGGGGTGTAGGTGTCATTGAAATCTTCCTACAGTCAATATTCATGTCAGGAGAAGTTGATTCATCTACTTTTTGAGACCCCAGAAAAAGAGCCTGGATTAGAAGAGGTAGTCGTAAAAAAGTGTTAATTCTGCAAAAACAGTACATGAATTTGATAGCACAAGTTCACTTTTCTGTATCCAGAGGCATTCCCAAACACAAAAAAAAAGTTTTTAGCCATCAGTATTTCCGTGCATTAAGTCACTCCTGAGGGCCCCCCTCGCTGCTCCCCTATAGTAGAAGGTCGCTGAACTTATTACAAACATATTGCCTTCTACAATAATTCTATCAGTAGTCTACCAATGTAAGACTTCAAAAGTTATACATTGTGTGTTCCTAACCAGAATGATAGTGTTTGCTTCCAGGAAGATAAAAGTATGGGTTGGTTGCATGTTTGTTCTCTCCATCAATAATACTCATAGACATCTAAAAGCATATAGTCTTGCAAGTATGTGAAATAGATATTAGATGTATTGTTGATGGCTCACAAAAGAAATAATCATCAAGTAAAAATGTTTATGAAAGGGATAGTATATAGTTTGATCCTTTGTATGGGTTGTACATCCCATCAGCCTCACCCGAAGTAGGATCGCTCACGTGCCAAGATAAGATAAACATTGAAAAATCGAACTTGAACTTGATATGATAACAAAGTATTACAATGGACAACTTTGAGCTATTTCAATCACCAAAACTTTCCTTTGGTGCATTCTTCTGCAGGCAATATGTGTGATGTGCAGAAAAGCACAGTGATGTAGATGTCACCCCACTATTGTCTGTCTACACATAATATCTAGATGCATTAGTTGGCTTGAATACATGGTATTCCTTAATTCCACATGGAAAACATACTGAAATAAATCAAACTCCATAGTGACTTACTCTTGGACATTTCTCAAGTTAGTCATACTTATTTTACGGTTTCCTCAATAACTATGTCAACCAATAGGTTTCTTGACTCTTTAATATGTACATAATCCCACAGAATAACATTGTTTAAACATTTGGCCTGAAGGCGACCCGTATTCTGCATTAGCGAGATACAGTGGCTCCACCTTTTTGACCACTGGTAACAATCATAACCCTTTGCTCTGCAAGGACCAGCTCAGCCAACTCTCGTGGCCGAGATTAGGATGCAGGCAGGGTGCAGGTATTGTGAATAGGTTGTACCTGGACACTCCTAATGTCACCTGTGTCCAGTATAGTGAGGTGGTTAGCACTGTGGACTCATAATATGCTGGGAGCCCAAGTTCAAATCCTTACCAGGGCAAATAACACCATGTCCTTTAAATACATATTTCTAAATTTTCTTTAGTAGGCCTATTGTGAATAATGTATTCTGTTTCCAAAATTGCTTTACTTAAGAATTTGATTACCAGGCATTGCCTGGAAGAGATTTGAACTCAGGTACTATGCATCATGAGTCCACAGTGCTAACCACTACACTATACTGGACACAGGTGACATTAGGAGTGTCCAGGTGCAACCTATTCACAATACCTGCAACCTGCTTGTACCCTAATCCCGGCCACGAGATTTGGCTAAGCTGGTTGCTATGAGTACTGGGAATAGACCTACCCGGTAGTACCAGTGGGAATGGCGCTATCCACTGATCATCTTGCTAAGGCCCTATAGATACCCCAGCTTCACTCTAATTAAATGGTATAAATATATGTTCCCTGGGAATTGATTGTGATTGATATGTTCTTCTTTACCAGCCTTAAAATATAGTCAATTGTTATGAAAGGTTGAAGTGAATATTAGTCCCATATGAGGTGGACCTTTTTTTGGGTCTGGCATTGGTAGAAATAGCGTTTACATAGTAATAGAAGTTTGTACCATACTTACTTCAAAGGCCAGCCCTACCTGGCCATATCCTTGAGAAACTCAATCCAAGGACACAGGTGTGGCTTTTCGATCAATTTGATTAAAAAAGACAAAGGGCCATTACCTAAGCGCAGCAAAACCAGAAGCATCAATCAAGATCAATACTATCCTGGAATGCACTAACTCCCTCAAAGCAACTGGTTAGGGTATAAATGATATAGATAAAAAAAAATGGAATTAGATATTTCAGAGGTGAAAATACATAAGAAATTAAACATGGATGAGGAAGGCTAGATCAAGCAACAAAGAGAGAAATATGAAGGAATACTCCACTATGCAATACTGAATGGTGTGTGGCATGAGGGGTGCAGCAGAGAGGGGAGGATTGACTGAGTTGCCGTTCTCAATATGCTCACTACCAGTAAAATCGTTGTGTGGTGGTGAATGAAAAGTGATCTATATCCTTAATGGGTCAAGAAAACAGGATGGCTTCATTGTCAGTGAGCGTATGACTAATTAAGTGGTAATTTCTATATATTTCATAGCAGCACTGAGTTCATTAGGCAGTCAATAAGGAGCAGCTCGGAAGCAGATGGGACCTACTTTGGAAAATAAAGATCTCATGTATATGGGATGAGAATGAAGACTAGTTTGAGCACTACTTTAGTGTCAGGAACTTGCTATAGGAGGCTTACACAGAGGCATCTGGATTATAAGTGAGTCATGATTCCTCATGGACTCTTATTCACCACTGCCAGTCCATTATGCATGGATTCCCACATTCATATATGCTATTAAATCCAGCCTATGCATGAACCATTAGACTCCATCTATAGCATGTGGAGTGAATGGGGTTTCCTGTCTCCCTGTGTGAGGTAATGACATTGTGGTACTGTATATTGCATAGGCATATACGCATGTAAGCAAATATGCTGAGTTGTCAGTATAATTATGTGCTCTTAATTCAATTAGTGGGAGTAATGCTTAATTTGGTGTTGACTGAGATGCTGACCTTTACTGCATTATTTCAAAGACATGCATCCTGTTATTGTTGCAAGTACAGCTTTATCCTTCTCAGGCTAGACCTTCCTAATAGAATGCTGTGTATCTGGGGGTAATGCAAAATGTTGGATCTTTCTTCATAAGAGGATAAGAGAACACTGTCTGTCTGACATATCAGAGTTTATATAGTAGACTATAGTAGAAGGTCGTTGAACCTATTGTAAAAGAATTGCCTTCTACCACAACTTGTATCAGTATGTCTACCGATGTAAGACTTCAAAAATGATACATTGTGTGTGATTCCAAACCATATGTACATTGTAGTATGTTTGCTTCATGGGACATGAACCTGTGGTTTAGTTGTGTGTTTCTTGTTTCCATGATGTATTGCTATGGATTACAAAAGAATAATCATCAGTTAGAAATGTTTATGAAAGATAGTTTGACTCTTTGTACTAAGTGTAGAAACAATATGACAAAGAATTATGTTCAATTTACAACTTTGAGCTATTTCAATCACCAGGCTTCAGATCATTCCATTCCACTGCAGGCTGGAAATATGATGTTGTGTAGAAAAGTGCCCCCTGCTGGGATAGACATACAACACATCTATTGAATTATTCTATTAATTGGTGGCTGGAATACAATTCTTAAATCCAACATGAAATAGAGATTTGAATAAATCATACTTAATGGTGGCTTGCACTTGGAAATTTCCCATCTCCATCATAATCATTCAAATGGTTTCCTCAAAAACCTTATCACCTCAAAGATGATTCTTTACATGTACGTAATCTTCATATGAATGCAAAGGAAAGCAGCATTATTTTTTATATTAACCCTTTCAAGTCTCATACAGTGACCCACACCATATAATTATTATGTCTGGTGTAGTATTGCAATACGCTATACAATGGGTTCTACATAGGTCAGCTTTGATCATACATTGTGTTGTTATTGATGTGGTTGTTGTTTTTGATTTTAATTCCATTGCTATTACAACAACACCTCATTGATTATTAATCAGATATAGACATTAAACTATTGATAGGCTGCTGTGAATGGACAGCTGTTATTGTAAGAATACTAAAATGATTGATACATTGGAAATGTTGACTCCAGAATTTGCGTATTTGATTGTCTGAATTCCCGTAGTGATGTTCTTCCCTCACGTCTGGATATGAGGTATTGTTGAATATTGATAATGACACACATCCCTGGTTGTCTAGCCTATACCAATAAGCGCCCATTAATGTCAATGGACTTCCGGTATTTGTATACCATTCATCTTGCATGATTATTTTGGCCCATTTCTTGGTTATATATTATGCACATGCCAGACAGTTATAGTTTTCTCTGCAGTATATATGAGGCAGAGGGTTCATAAGCATAACTATAGATTGGTACTAACTATGCTGCATCCATGCTCTCCATTAATATGATGTTTTTGTTCTACTTGGTTTCCAAACAACAAACGCAAGCAGCAGGTCAGAATTCCGTGCATCAGCCGAGGCCCACTTCAATACAGAGCTTATGGGCTCCTATCTTTCTGACAGAGCTGCGGACAGTCATCAAAATAATGGAGAACAAGACAGACTCATATCTCAAACAAAAGCACCTGTCATATAAAACATGATCAAATATGAAACATTGGAAATGGAGCAAAACCATCAAAACTAGAAAAAAAGACAAAAAAAAGACATTTTCAGACATTAGAACAGACATTAGAACATGAAAAGAAAATGGCAAAGTGTATTTCTGAGAACTAGGCTCACGCAAGTGCCACACAAAAATGTATTTTCTTTTTACCAGTCCCTTGCTATCACTTTCCGCGGATGTTGGGTCATGTAGTATATTCTTTCCCGGAGAAAGAGCATCATCTAGAACTAAATTAACCATCACAATTGCGGCATACAGTGGCATACTATGTCCTTATTGGTGTTTGATTATAGACACCGAGTACAACACCCTCTCTCAGGGAACCTCATTGGAACGTTGTACATTATCCCTGTGTTCCCTCGCCCTCAACACAGTCGGCTACGAGAATTGTAATTATTCACACGGGTTGGTTTGTGGCGTGATTACGGCAGATTGCAGTTGACAGTTCTCACCGTTCCTTTGTAGTGGTGAGTGTGATCGATACTCACCACACCAGAAAAAACACACCACAAAGGTGCTGCCGGTGGTGGTCTCTGCCACCTCACCAGCTGGGGGGAGAGGGGGGGGGGGGGTGAGGGCATCTACCTATCTGTAATGAGATTATTCTCAATCATAGTTATGCTAAAACTCTAGAGTCCTTATAAATAGGGCTGAGTACCTGTACCGGCTCCACTTCGACCGTCGCTGGAGGGGTACCGAAATTTGGGCCTTTAAAATGTATAATTATTATGTTGTACCCTTTCTCAGACGAACACCACACCCACTATAGTTAAGCTGACCCATGCTTGATATGATGGTAGAACAACCACAGGAGAGGGTCTCTTATTGTGGAACAGTGATGCCACAACTAATCGCTAAAATGCCTTGTGCCATTCGGATGCCAGGTTTGTACTACTGATCATCTATAAAGCCATTTATATCATGTTCCCCTCCCAGCTAACCGAAAAAAAACGTTTTCCAAATGTTTGCAAATGTTTGGAGGGAAAACTTTTTCATACACACTTTATTGAGACGTTTCAAACAAACGTTATTAGAACGCTTGGAAACGTTTGGAAAACTTCTTTTTGTTAGGTGGGCTTGCACTGTCTTTTAATTCCTGTTTTGACCCGCATACCCTCTATTTGTCACTTGATAAACAACCCTTCCCTGCTACATTGTGTCAATTCTGTAAGTGTGCCGGAAGTGGGTCAATATGTCACTCAGCGACAAGGACAATTTAACATGAATGTTGGATATCTTCTGAAGTCGAAAGGGAATTGTTTTTCTACGTTATGTGTTGGTTAATGTTGTAACTAGAAAGTGATGGGGTTGTTAGAATATGGTGTTAATGGGAAATTTAGTAGATTGCAGGGTCTGATATCTAAGTTTTAATTGGTACCAGAAATGGGTGTCATAAGGACCTCACAGTCAGGGGCCTCGCCAGAAAGTCTGACATATGGTATACCACTACACCAATCAGGATCCTACTGATCAGAGCTGGTAACTTTGTACATGTCAGTCCAGGAGCCTATAGGGCGCACTGCTTCATTGGTGCCCCTACACTTATGACATGACATTTGTTAAGAATGGTGTATGGACTCCTCACCAGACTTAGTCATAAGTTGGGGACATATCCATACTGTAATATATATATATATAAATATCAGAGTGGGGTTTCATTATAATTTCTATGATAACATAGGAAATAAATAGCCAACATATCATCCATATGGAACATTCTAAACTATAGTCATGAACCATTGACTATCTCATCAATAGACCATGCTGTCACTTGCCTGGTTAGCTCAGTCAGTAGGGTGCCTACCTCTAAATCCAAGGGTCGAGGGTTCCTTAGTAAAATGATTTTAAAATTTAGCCCTGAACCAACACTCACGAGGAGAGTCGGTAAATTTCTAAAAATTCTGAAAACATCCACCAGGTGGGGTTAGCAAGTTTCTAAAGGTTCTGATCATCTCCATGGGGTCTCGCCACCAGTTTGTCAGAATTATCCTTAATTATCCTGCGGAGTCATGTAGCTATAGAGCTATAGAGGTACAATGAATTCCTTTGAGGTTCATTTTATAAATTAATCCCCAAGAAATCATTATCCCTGGTCGATGGAACATTGGTTCAACTGTTCTGCGAAATACCCGAGGCATTTGCCTAAGAATATAGGCTAAATCACTATCATAGTTCAAAGGCCAGCCCTACCTGACCGTATCCTGAGGGAACACAGTGTAATTGCCCAGGTGTGGCTTTTCCCACCCGGATTAAAAAGGACAAAGGGAGATTACATAAGCGCAGCCTACACAAGCATCAATCAAGTCCGATGTCATTATGGAACATACAATGTTTCTTGAAGATGCAATCTCAGCTAGATTCAGATACATTCTGTTACCCTAGTTTCTGCATTGCTAGGGTAAAATTATCACTGTTTACTTAAATTGTAAAGCATAAATCAATGAAAATGAATCATAAAAAAGAACCTTGTTGAGAGACACATGAAAAATAAAAACATCCTTGCATTGTACAATATACTATTTGATCCCTGTTCCATTGTTCACCATGCTGTCCTTTACCAACACTTGCATTGAAAGGGTCGATATACACACATTCAGCAGGGTGATATACTCCCCTGGGCACCTGGTAGCTTTCCTTTCCTTCCATTGTGAATGATAGCCTACTTCTTGTTATCATCTAATCTTCTATAGATCCAGCATTCTGTATCTAAAGGTATGTTGAACAATAGAAACTCAGGTAATAACAACCATCTACAATACTATAGCATTGTTGTCTGAGCTAGGGTATAAATAAAAGAAAGGAAAATTTTGAATTGAAAATAGATACTCCAAAGGTGAGAAAAACATATTAGAAATTAAACAAGAACGGGGAGGACTAAACCAAGCGATGAGAGGGGAGTTGAGGAGGAGCACTCCATAATGCAATTCTGAATGGAGTGTGGCGTGAGAGTGTGCAATATGGAAAGAGGGTGGGTTGGCTCTGTTGGTGTTTTAGGTGTGGTCTATCCCAGTAAAGGTATTGTGTGGTAGTGAATGAGAAGGGCTCTGCATTTGTAATGGGGCGAGAAATCGTGATTGCTTTGCTGGCCATGGGCATATGACTAATTAAGAGCTAATTACTCTACATTTCATGGCAGCATTGATGACATGAGGTGGCCAATAAGGAGCAACTCCTGAGTAAATGGTTCCATTTCTGATAATAAACCACATCTATATGGGATGATAATATAGACCCTTTTGAGCTACAAGATATGCGAACCTTCCATAGCTATCCATGGCTGAATAGCATTACCATAGCAGGCCGACACATAGGCAGTTGGCTTTCAAATGAGTCATGATTCCTGATGGCTTTATATTCACTACCACCATCAGTCCATTATGCATGGATTCCACATTCATTTATTCTATTAAACCCAGCCCATACATAACCATTATACTTCATCTATGATACATGGAGTGAATAAGATTACCTGTCTGCCTTAGTGAGGCGTGTGATAATGGTAGAGTGCATGGTTTAGACTGAGATGTTGAAGGTACATTCCTCTCATGGCGGACCTTATATAGCTGCTAGTAAAACAAATACCATGGATATCTTATCTAATTCGCAGAAATGTATCTGCATACCAAAGGATATTGCGATATATATATATATATATATATATATATATATATATATATATATATATATATATATATATATATATATATAAATATATATATATATATATATATATATATATATATAAATATATATATATATATATATATATATATAAATATATATAATAGAGAGAGAGAGAGAGTGAGAGAGTGAGAGAGAGAGAGAGAGAGGGGGAGAGAGTGAGAGAGAGAGAGAGAGAGAGAGAGAGAGAGAGAGAGAGAGAGAGAGAGAGAGAGAGAGAGAGAGAGGGGGGTAGAGATATAAATATGTATAGATATATAACTAGCATTTTCTTTCGTACAGGATAAAGGCTGTGGTTTTGCTTCCTGTATCCATGTGTGATATGTAAATAGTATGAGCTAGAAGCATAGAATATTAAAGGATGTCCAATATAATATAGATAGGATTATGTGCCGTAGATAGTTGTAAACTATTTCAATCACCATAACCGCAATCCTTCTGAAATATCGTCATGCTTGACTATATATATACTGATGTGCAAATGTGCATTATCTTGAAAATGAATAATTCTAAAAAGAAACTGTGATATCAAGGAGGGACTCCCACATCATTTAGTCACTTTACATCGGTATTTGATATTTATTTTTTATCAAATACGACAGCTTCATTGATTTAACCAAGGAGTGCCGTATTTAACACCCCCCGTGAAATAACCCATGGCCGTTTTTCACGGCCCTGTGACGTCATCAAAATGACGGTTTGTTTACATTTGAACGGTTTAGGAAAAGGCTATTTCAGCTAAATTAGGCCCTACCCCCAATGATAATTTAATTTAAATCGAAAAACATAAAAAATAAACACAAAGGAACACTCGTTTTAGTCTGTTGATTGGGTTATTTCACTTGTTAGATGTCAGGCCGCATTTCACTCGGCCTATGGCCTCGTGAAATACGGCCTGACATCTAACTCGTGAAATAACCCAGCCAACAGACTAAAACTTATGAACCTTTGTCTATTTATCTATCTATTCGTCTGTCGGACACACTAGAAAATCACATTATCTTTTAAACTTAACAGAAACTTAGCGATCAGAAGATAACCTGATCAAACTGGTCAGGTTCTATGTTTAAATCATTAAAGCTGCAGCCACCACTCTTACCAATTATCAGGGTCTTGTTATATTAATTTATAGAACAATCATGGTGGGAGTGTCGCTGTAAAGGTATAGCAGGACAGACTTTCTGGTGGAACCTGGGATCGCGTTGGTAACAGTGGGGACATCTATTGTCCAGGACAGAAAGTCGTATACCATGGCGCCACCTTGTAATAAGCATATTACTTGGAAGATGGAGAGGTACTACCACAGACATGAAGAGCTAAGCGTACCCCCATGAGCCTAGAATCCTAACATTTTAAGGTTATATGGTCCCAAAATATAATACACATGTAGCATTACCAACTAATCAGCATTCTACATTGTAAAAAGTATTTAAACAGCACAATGTGCTGTACATTTACAGCACTTTTTGCTGTAGTTAGTATGACAGCACTATTTGCTGTATAATTACAGCATTATGTACTGTAAATTGGGTCTCTGTACATTTACGGTACCTTGTGCTGTAGATTTCTGCTGCGAGGTGGCAGCAGTATACCATTTTTGTAGTAATTATTCTACCCAACCCTTTCCCGAGTCAAATAAAGCCTCACAAACTCTCAAGTCATTGTGGAATAAGAATGGATTAGAGAGACTGAATGCAGTTATCATTATTGATATTTGCATAATTGTGTTGAATAATACAAAAAACAGCAAAAGCATAGAATAGACACCAAATTGGAAGGGAAAGTCAAATGCTTAAGTGCCTGGACTGGGAAAAAGCTGGTATCACATACAGTTCAGCTGTATTAATGCAGGATTAAACCGTTACATTGTGTATTGTGTATTATCCTATCTGACATTGAACTATTATGCAGGAAAGAACTCTTCATGCATGCATATTGATTTATATACAAATGTAAATTGATGACAATAATATGAAACCTACAGTAGAAGTTGCTGTAACTTTATAGCACCCAGTTGCTGTACATGTACAGCAAAATCTACTGGAACAAAAGTTGCCAGCAACTTTTGCTGTAGATGTACGGTGGGAGTTGCTGTAAATTTACAGTAGACGTTGCTGTAAATTTACAGTAGAAGTTCCACCTACACCAGAATCTACTGGAACAAAATTTACCAGCAACTTTTGCTGTAGGTGTACAGTACTTACTTCAAACAGCTTCAGATTATGCTTTTTAGTTTATTTTAACAGTTCAAGAAAGACAGAAAATGAAAGAAAGGAAGAAGAAAGAAAAGGGGGTGCCCTGCCAGAGTCCACACTATACATATATAATTATGTAATGGTCTAATCACTTCTAACTAGTGCTCAGTCCTCCAGGGAATTCCCTTCTCTCTGGCACTCATTTTGCCATAGGGTCACTTCGCTGTAGTTCTCACTCTCCATTATTTGTTAAACTATAACTTCTGAATAATTTTACAATATCAGTGATACATCAAAGACAGATAATGGATTAAGTGATGAACAAATGAAATACAATCTAATCATACAAATATGCTAGAAAAATGGTATCAGTATCACGTTCACATATAACATTTTTCAAAAATTAGTAAAAGAAATATAATGTAAAGAACTATCATACTTACTATACCAGAAGCCATCACATATCACCATGATTAAGGGCACCTGCCTGATATAGAGTTCTGATGACATTGATGAAGTCAGAATAGAAATAGAATCGCATAAGCGGCTCAAGTGCCCGTCTCTCCCTACCCTACATAACACTCCCCAAGAACAAATCTATGCCCTCTGAATCATCCTCAGAATGGTTTATGAATTACAATGTGATTCAACTCCTCTATATATAGTACGTAAAATCTTAAACACTTCACCATATTAACTGATATCATCCTCAAGCTTTATGGATTAGGTCCCAGGCTCACATAATAAAATGCATTTTAGTGTAACACAATGGCGATAACTAGATCTTGGGTTGGGTGGTCTACACTATGTGCAATACCAAAAACTTGAGTTCTAAACTCAGTATTGTGTATAGTATACAAAGAAAGAAAACGATGGCAATGTCCATGATATCATCATGTGTATCGTAGATTCCGCGTGGTTGTAGCAATTTGCCATTACATGTCGTCGGTAATAGGACACTTTGCAGAATTTGACCAGGCACGAGACCACGGTAGCACATGATTTAGATGGCTCCCCCTTGTGTTATACAGGGAACTAACTTACAGCCAGCTGTGGCTCCATGACGTTATCTATCAATCTATCCAACCGTTTTACTTATTAAATTCATTGATCATTTTTCAAGTCTATCAATGCTAGAATGTCACCAACTTTGGGTATTTTTTTTATTTAGGTCACTCTAAATAATATCCTTGTTTCTCATCATCAAGCCATGAGAAATTTGACGGGGGAGTTTTTCCTTTTCTTCTTTTTTTCTTTGCTAAGGACTAAATAGGTGGGTAAATCTAGGCTCTAGCCTAACAAAATTCATAGTCAAGTAATTAAAAGATAAAGGATCTATGCACGTTGTGAATATACATGTTTTACAAAACAATGATAATGACACTGTTTGACCGATGTAGTCTTGCATATGTATTACATAAGTTTTAATGAAGCTTTGCTTTTGAGGCTCCAACGACTGCAGAACCGCGGTGTTAAACTGTCGTAATAATCGAGGTTACTTGAATAAAGTAGGGCTCCACACTAAATCTGATTTGCCGCTGCTGTCCAGAAGATGAAGTGATGAGGTCCTGCTGATGTGGATGTTCAGGTTCCCCTCCGTTGACGAGGTGGTTGATTCTAGACGAGGGGATCAAGTTACTAGATCGCATGACAAAATTGAATTTAAAGTTAAGGAAGCAAAATTACAAGGCTATAGGCTATAAGAAGTCCCCATGTTACAAAGGTAATATCCTGTGGAGCAATCTGGGTGAGTGGTTTCAGAAATATATATCTAAAATCAATTCAAATTACACATAAGCAAGTTAAAAGACCTGCGCATCCCAAATAATGAACCCTTAGACGAGGGCATTGACGAAGACAGTTTTCTGGCTTATACTCTATAGTATCCTCTATGATATGAAAATGATCCATGAGTTACCAAGAAAAGATATCGATACATGTTTGTATGTATGCATTGCCATCATTTATCTTTAGTTTAAACACGTTCAAAATATGGCACTCTTTAACGATTCTATGACAAGGGGGTAGATGTCCAGGGGGTAAATGGCAGGGGTTAGATGTCCAGGGGGCAAAAGTCCTGGGGGTAGATGTCCTGGGGGGTAGATGTCCTAGGGGGTAAATGGCAGGGGGTAGATATCCGGGTGGTAGATGTCCAGGGGGTACTTGTCCTGACACCCTCTTGAACACAAACCATAGGTCATACGTTATCATAATGTTTGCTATGGCAATTCCAAATTACTAAATAAGAAATACATGCTGCCACAACCACCCTTAAAATGATCTGAAGAGTTATGTGATAATAGACGTAGCAAACATAATATGTGCACATTCCAAGGGCTATACCACTAGACATTATCTCAGAGCTCACATACATCCTGGGTTGCTTTTCCTGCTGGCACCATGAGTGACAGGTCAGCTTTAGCAGGCGCAGCTTCCTCCTTAGGTAGCTGAGCACCACACCTCAGGCCCATCCCAGTGGGGATGTATGTCACCAGTGCCAGCAGGATCACAATACCAAGGCACATGTAGATGAAGGCCAGTGCTGTGTTATCTATCAGATAACCAGCCAGGGCTGGGATACCTGCCATGCCTGCCCATGCCCCTGATGTGAAGACGGTGCCGACCAGTGCTGATATTTTCATGTACTTGTAGGCCCAGCTCATGGAGCAGCCATAGAAGGAGCCCTGGGCTATTCCTGCCACTATGGAGCAGATGGTGATCACCACAGGGTCAAAACTCACGAAGATGGACAGTACCAAGTAGGAGGCCAGCATTAATGTCATACCAGCCACTACCATGGTGGTAGGGGAGAGGAAGAGGACCAGGAAGATGGCCACGATCCTGGATCCTGCAAAGGAGCCCCAGTACATGGTGGTAGCAGTGAGGCCCTTGAGTTTGTCCCAGCCTAAGGCCTTCACTACAAAGGTCATCAGGAAGCCTGAGAAGGTTAGCTCTAGGCCTACATAGCAACCAAACCTGATAAAGGCCATCACGGCCATGGGCACCATGTACCAGCTCTTACCCTGGTTGGGGTTTCTGTACTTGTCTATATCAGACACTGGCCTCTTGGTCTGGCTCTCATCAAATCGGCGAATCTCCTCCTCCTTGCGATCCTTCCTTGTTATAAAGTACACTATGAGATAAGCTATACCACTACAGAATGTAATCAGACCAATGATGGCATATGGGATCTGGGCCCTGCTTGTTCCAGTGACAAGTATTTCCGTCACGTTGCCTGTGCTGCCCGTTGTGTTGTTCGTGCCATTGTTCGGCACCAGCTCTGTCCAGGTCGGTGCTAAGAAGGGTTTGGTGAGGAAGGGTCCAATGAAGGTTCCAATACCAAACACACAGTGGAAGGCCTGCAGGAAGGTGCTGGCGTCCCAGCCCCAGATGAGTAGTGCAGTCACATTCTGGGCTGAGAAAAAAGTACAATATATTAATTGGAGAATATAAAGACAATGTCCCACAACATTGTACATCGTTCTTTATGAGTTGGACCTGCTTCACACAAGGGCATAGGCAGATTGTGATATGGGCCAGGTTCAAATGAGTTAAGAACGATATAAACATAGTGCTGGATGGGCTTTTGCATTCATTACATTTGAAAATAGATTCAAAAAGCCATTGAATATGACTGCTATTTGAAATAACTTTATGTACACTGGGTATTGAGTACGCTTTTGTACCTAGACGGAAAGGTGGAATAACCATGCCATACATCCCTAAATATGGGTCAATAAAAAGGCCCATGCAGAAAGGGTAAGCCTGTGACAGACTACTGATATCTTGAGAAGATGTGTATCTTGAATTAAGTGTGTATACCAGCTGAAGCTGATAGCACTATTTGATGGCCCTGATTCTGTTTCTGGGTATCAACTGGATCAAAGTCCACGTAGATATATCTACATTGCAATAAAATGTGGCAAACTACTACACAATTCCTTTAATAATGTGCACAGTATGATAACATAACTAAATCTAAAGACATGCTATAGTATGCATTTGTGAACCTATATGGGAGGGTTTGCCATTTTGAAGCTCCCTATTGGGAGGGGTTGCCATTTTGAAGCTCCAATAGGGAATGCATTGACGCTAAAAAAGCCCAAAACGTTTAAGCCATTATTGGGACATTTAAGTCTTTTTGCCCCCCCCCCCCATTCTAGTGACAGGTGTAGGGGGTTGGCACTAGTGACAGGTGTAGGGGGTTGACATTTGAGTGAACTTGTCAAATTGTGCAGTATGCAAATTACAAAGACTCAGTGGCTCTCGTTAATTGATCTTAATGCCCAGATGTTGTCCTTTGATAATGGCAAGTTAGAATCCAAATAAGCATAATTATATTTACATTTATATGGTTTCATTGGTATACTTGCAAGGGGAGAAATCAATGTCTGAAACAAGAGGGGGCAACAAGAGGGAGTGGGCCTCTATCGTCGAGAGAAATGTGTTTCCAAAGAAATTCCGTCATGACTAACTAGGCATGACCTTTGAACTAATAATGACGGAGTTGCCTGTAAAAATGCACAGAATCTAAGATGTATTTATAAAATAGCCGCATGGCAGCTGTCCTCTCTACCGTAAATTCGAAACGTTAAATTGTCAAGTAGGTAAAAGCATTACCTGTATCTAATCCTCCTTGGAAAAATCCATGTAACAATGCCACTATCATCAGTCTGATGAAGTCTCCACTCCAGGGCAGGGAGATGGTGGTACAGCCATAGGCACAGTTAACAAAGGCCAGTACCAACCTACAGTCCACCTTGTTTAGAACGATCCCTCCTATTGGTGCACCTACTAGAGCCCCCACTGTAGTGGCAGTGAACATGAGACCAATCTGAGAGGTAGTAGTGTGGGTTAGTTGTTCCAGGTCCAGCAGAGTAGTAGACAGAGCACCACAGTATAGCCCCTGAGAGAAAGGACAAGAAATGCAGGTTTTAGGGGTTAGTTTTGATCTTAAAAAACACATGAAAACACGAATGCCAAAATACACTTTCCACCATTGTTAGAAATATTCCTCAATTTCCAGGATTACAGTGATAGTATAGTATGTGAGTGAACTTCCACCAACCAAGCAGATAAATTGTAAATAGCACAGGGGTTAAACCAAGAATGTGTTTGTTAGTGCATCTATGCTCGTGATTTCCAATTATCAATAGCCATAAACATGCATTTTCTCAGATAAAATGCATCACAGAGATAGATTGTTGTTTTCTGGGTTATACTATTTTTATAATACTATTTCTCTATTATCACCAAGACTTCCAAGACATACCAGTTACTATGATCATCGTTACCCATTTTGATGATGTCACGTGTGATTAACATCACAATTGACCCAGTGTCAGAGTGTTCAAGTGATTGGATTAATTGACTGCATCTAGTTGGTTTAACAAGGAGGAATTCATGCTGAATTGTTTCCTATTTTATCTCACTTTAACATTTTCTTGTACTGTTGTATAATATCAATTCCATCTGGTTTTGTTGGAAAACTCTATTGTGTAGTAGTGACATCTGGTGTCAATCATCATAAATACTACACCAGTTGCCCATCGAGCAGCCCCCTTTGAAGCTGATCTGAGCCTAAAACAGGGAGCCCGATTGGGGCCACACTTTAGCCCAGCCATCTGCAAACATGAATCCAAAACAAGCAGCCCGCTTTGAAACTAATGTGAGCCCAATTCCGCCAGCCCGCTTTGAAACTGATGTGAGCCCAAAATCGGCCAGCCCGCTTTGAAACTGATGTGAGCCCAAATTGGGGAGCCTGATTGGGGCCACACTTCAGCCCAGCCATATCTGCCCAACATGAATCCAAAGCGGACAGCCTGCTTTGAAATCAATCTGAGCCCAAATCGGGCAGCCCACTTTGAAACTGATCTGAGCCCAAACCAGGCAGCCTGGTCAGGGTCACACTTCAGCCAAGCCATTTGCCCAATATGAAACGTAGCTCAGTTTTGCCCAACTTCAAACAGCCAATCGGAGCTAAATCCATGCATATTGGCCCCGTGTGGGTTTCTACTAGGGTTGGTCGCCTATTTACTCGACCAACCACTGTGATGTTAGGGCTTGACTTTGATCTCTTTCCCACCGTGTTCCCTTGTCAAAGTTGCCACCACCTCAATGTGTCCAAAGTGTATCGTCCCCTTTATTGGTTATGTGCGCTCCATCGTGGTTTTTAGTGGTTTTTGAGCTGGTGTAGGCATATGGTAAAGGAAAACTTGAGTGGACAAGTGAACATAGAGAGTCAGATATGTGAGCTGTACCAAAGGTGAACCAGAATATCTAAATCAAGGGCCAGCAGGCGTCTCATAGATTCGGGGATCAACTCTGAATCACTAATACAATCCATGAGAGCGTTTAACCCTGGTACCATGAATACTGGTTCAGAGTCTCCTCTTAAAAGCGATTTCAGCTTTCTCACATAAATTGTTTGATTCGTATACATAATTATAATGAATAAGCCCACATAGTGTACAGGTAACGTGGAAGCGAACCTATGAGGGTATGATGGTGCTTTGGCTAATTCAAGTCAAATTCCTTTTTTTTAAAAACATTTACCTTTACAACTATATTTCCCCAGCACTTTCAGAAAGATTAACAATATTTCAAAATAACTGAAAATACAGGATGCAGTTGATAACTAGTTTATGAAATAATAGAACCAAATCCAACAAGAACAAAGAGGTGTCATGTCCAGTCGGTTCACTCACCCATGGCAGCACATGGAGGTAGAGGCAGATACTGGTGAGGACATCGGTCCGGGACCACTTCTTCTTTAACACTGTGGCCTCCAGGAACCTCCTACAGGCTGACTGGGGCCGCCCTGCTTCCTCCTCCTCCAGGGTCCCAGTGCTTAGTGGCTCCTTCTGCATCTTGAACACAGGGGCTAGAAGTCAGGTGCTTAATATCCAGGAGGAATGCACCTGATGTATGAGTTGTGATATATATATTGTGAAAATAGGGAGATATACTTTCCCTGACTGGAGCTGGTGGTGGTGTGGAGCTCTATGTAGACGGTGTGTGTCACTGTGTGTGCTGAGGTGCATCTCTCCTGCACTACAGCCTGACTGACTGGTACAGATAAGGCCTATATTAAAGGGGGTACGTCCCTTAGTACAACTCAAGATAGTGGATATGGATGTTGGTCATTCCACCTTACTGGTATGTAGGTGTAGGTATTTTCGCAGGTGTAACATAGCAGGGTCATGTCTAATTGGCAGGCCTGGCATTTTCTCTTTATGATGGAAATTATACAAAAATGTATGTTAGGTCTGCACAGGTTGGTGGAACTTGTGGTGGGGTTGGGCTTAGTGGTGAGGATAATTATATCCGGGTGCATTTCTTTAACACTGCGGCCTCCAGGAACCTTCTACTGTTGTCTCCTCCAGGGTCCCATTGCTAATGCTTTGAGATAATTAGGATAACATATGGAGCTGACCATATTTTTAACAGGATATTCTTTTATTTTTGGGAGGGTGGGGGGGGGGGGGGTGCTCACTAGCCAACTGACAAATTTAATACACAGTGGGATCAAATGCTGGCCATTAATGGACGTGGTTTGGGCATTGGCTCCATGGGGATAGAAGCAGCTTCATCGTGACTCAAAGATGTAAGATGTCTAGTGGTTCTGTGCATGACCACGTCATAGTGTAATGTCTGTAGTTGGTGACTTCATCAAATTGACCTTTAAGTAAAACAAGCAGTACTGTATTGCCAAGTCCTAAAATGCAAAGTGGTCAACTCTTGATATACAGCCTAAATATATACAATACCCAGTGTGCATTCAAGTGTACATCAACTAAGTACTCATCAACTATTACGCCAAAATAGGACAAAACATCCAATCACTAGGGAGAATATATATATATATATATATATATATATATATATATATATATATATATATATATATATATATATATATATATATATATGGGTGAGACCAGCCATAAATGTACAATTCAGGCATTTTGACAGGTACATTATGCTGCAAAGTTCTACAGAACCAGAAATACTGGATCTATTTAGTAAAATCCTCTCTTTGTGACAGGGAATAGTTGAGACTTTCAGAAAAAAAAACACTTTTGGTGTGTTTGGTGAGAATTTTTTTATTTATGATCCGTCAAATCTGAGATTCACATAAATGTAACGTCCATCAGATGTATTTGAGGTGGCCAAATGGCTGGTCAATAAAGTGAGTTTAATAGCCATGTTATCACCCACCTAGAGGGTTGTTATGAGTTTTATATTGACAGAAAAAAATTTTTTATTTATTTTTCTCAGCTCAGGGTCCAAAAAACCTATTGTGGACAGAATAGATCTTCGGACGTTACACACACATTAGTCTCTTCAGCATAAATTTATACACTTGTACACATTAAACGTGTCCTACAACCATGGCTGACCACACATTGATCAATCTTGAGCAATAGTTCCCTCTTAATGTTGCTCCTGTGGAATGTACAACCTATTTAGCTCCAAATTGCCCCATGTAACATCCGTCAGATCTATTTATGTAGCATCTGTCAGATAAATATGAAACTTATCAAATAAGCATCAAAGAACATGCTTCTGTGGTAAATATTCTACCTATAGCCCCAAGCTATCAATTTGGTGTGCTAAACATATCCAGGCATTATTCAATTTGCCTTTCAAACAGATTATAAAGTTCTTGGGAATAGATTTGACGGATGTTACACCGGAAAATTGATATCAGCCCAGAGATGTTAATATCAACTAGCTTAGAGTTATCACTGGATAATATCTTAAAGGGGTATCTTGTCTAATATCCTGAACCTTTATATATATATATATATATATATATATATATATATATATATATATATATATATTGTAAGGAAATTAAAGGCATCGGATAGAGAACACGACAGCTAACCAATTCGGGTATTCCAAGAGATCCTTTATTATAGGCTGCACAACGTAAACCGAACAACTGCGGCGGCGCCGCTCCTTATATACTACCCGCCTGCCCCAGCGTCCCTGCGCTCGTACAGAAGGGCCGAGGCGGTTCCGTACGACTTGTCTTCGTACGAACCCGCCCCGCCCGAGAGTGTAACGACAGGGGAAGCCTCGCGTGACCGTCCTCCCCTCTCCCGCCCGCTACAATATATATATATATATATATATATATATATATATATATATAAATATATATGCATACACCCACATCCCTGCGGTCAGCAGGGGTTTTGGGGCGTAATGACTGTCTACAACCTTGTTATGAACATGTAACAACCCCCCTAATTGTTGTACATGTACTACAGTAGTATCTAAAACGTGACATAGCATTGCATGAAAGACCCCCCGCGGAATTGTGCCAATTGACTAAATGGTTATGGGCTGAACACGAGCATTGTACATTAACCTTGGTTCTACAAGTATTGGGCTCGGTAACTGATCCTTGTTGGGGTTGTGCATATATTGACACCCATACAAAGTCCAGTATAACACCATAGGCAACAATGCTAATTGTTAATTCATTTGAAATTGAATCGACTCGGTCAATGCAATGTGTAGAATGATGATATGTAAAGGTTCTTTCTGATATTCAATATAGAATTGATTCGATGGCAATCGAAGCACACTGATACAAAATTGAAATGTAATAATTTGATATTCTGACGTTATTATAAGCTACTACTGTTACTCAAATAAACAAGAGTGGCCCATTAAAAATACTAATCAAATTTTATTCACCTCATGTTAATGAGACATTTACAAGTACATTAGTATATATGACACTGGGCCAGGGTTGGATTTAGGGGGAGCCCCCGGCGTGCACGCCCCTTTTTGCTCCAAGATTTGTTTTTCTTTTAATGTAAATACATTTTGGCGATTTTTTTTTAATTGTAGAATTAAATGAGACTTACCAGGGTAAGGTGATATTTGATTATGATTTTGCCGAGGGCACCACTAGTGGTGCAGAGTATACAGGAGAGTGGAAGCGAGGCTAGCGCATGCGTATCGTCAGAATTTAGAGACTAAATATTTATAAGATAGAAAATTATACAGCACTTATTGTGGAGTTAAATGAATTCCCACAACTAATGATTTTTGCTGCGTAAAACCAATATAAATATCAATCTCTTTGATTTTTAAGATTAATCTTTTGAGAACCACAGTAATCACTCGATTTCTGATTAAGGCGAGGGCGGGTGGGCCTGTATACTCTGCACCACTAGTGGTGCCCTCGGCAAAATCATAATCAAATATCACCTTACCCTGGTAAGTCTCATTTAATTCTACAATTTTACCTCGGACACCACTACAGTGGTTCGAGGTTATCCAGGAGACTTCAGAGTCATTTCTGATAATTTTCATCTCCCATAAATATTTTGAGAATTTTTGTAATTTATATTCAGCAGATAACTTTTATGGAATAAATGTTTCTATTCTGAATAAATTGACAACCAGTTGTTTCATAACACCCTAGAATTTATTTAAAACATATAAATTCCTCCCAGGTCACAACATTTACAATCATCACAATTTCTGAGAGTTTTTCCTCTTTTTGGACTTCAATGCTTCAGTCAAGATAGCCTGACCGAATGCGTTCGGATCCTGCTCAATCGGTTTGTCGTAAAACCTGGCAAAACTGGATGCATTTCTCCAGCCCGCCCTCTTCATGATCATGTTCAGGGGCACCCCTAATGCCTTTGCTTTCGACGTGCTAGCTCCCCTAGTGGAGTGAGCCGCAAACTTCGACTTTCTCCCGAATTTCGATACATTTACCCCTGCAAGGTCCAAGACCCCCAAGGTCCAATGTGACAGGGTGTCCCGCGAGATCGGGCCATATGGTGACACAACATTGATTAACAATTGAGAGTTCTTACTTGTCACCGGGTCTTTAGACCTGAGCTTCCTGGTGCGTCTCAAATACATATGTAACGCTGCCACTACACAAACATCAACATCTTCCTCAAATGCATGTACCGTGATCACATCCATTGTGTCACCTGGTCTATTGTGCTTCAATAGCGTACTCATGTAGAATGTTATCTCCTTTTTGTCAATATCCGCCCCTTCCAGTGAGAGGTTTAATATTGTTTGACCCCTTTGGGCTGTAACTAACAACAATAACATGGTCACTTTAAATGACAACAGTTTGAGTGACAATTCCCGGTTGTCACCCCACTCCTGAAATAGTTCTAGGATGTCTGTGACATCCCAGAACCCGGCGTATCTACCACCTGAGGGGTTCTTCACACTAGCTCCTCTACATACCAGGGTCACCTCATGTATCGACCCAAATGTCCTACCATTAACTTTTGGCAACAGTGCCGACAAGGCAGATCTAGCTGAATTAATAGCCGAATACTTCAAACCCTTATTTACTAGTTCTGTCAAGAATTTACAACCTTCTTGTACAGTAGCATACATAATTGATACCTTATTTCGAATGCAGAAGAAAGCCCATTTCTTTAAATAGACTGTGTACTGAGCTTTGGTAGACGACCTAAACGACAACATAATAAGGTCTATTGTCTCCTGACTATATCCTTCCCTACGTAGTCTCTCAGCTATAAAGGGCATACCGCCCGTTCTCTCCTTTAAAGTCTGCACGCTATGAGTGGACACTTGGCCATGGCTTCCTCGTTTCTTGGTTTGCCGTGCGGTAGGAGGTTTCTCCCTCCTTTCCTGAAGAACAGTCTCTTTCCGGGGAGGTTTAGCAGTCTCGAATACCACGGCTGACCCGGCCAGTCCGGTACGAGGAGGATTCCTCTGGTGTTCGACTCTAACGCTCTCTGGAGGACCTTCCCAACGAGACTGAAAGGTGGGAAGATGAAGAAATCATGATCAGTCCATGGGAATGAGAAAGCATCATGTCTCCAGGCCCCTGGTTCAGGGGTCCATGAGACAAACAGTTCAAGTTTATGGTTTAGCCTAGACGCGAACAAGTCCACTTCTGGTTTCCCCAATACTCTACACACCTTCAGGAAGATCTTGTCATCTAGCTCCCACTCAATGTCATCATTGAAGTTCCTAGACTTGTAGTCAGCTAACACATTTTCTACTCCCGGGATATGAGCAATAGTTAACCAATTTTGATTCTCCTCAGCCCACGCCCAGATAAGTCTGGCGACTGCATTACACTGGGGTGAGACTAGTCCACCCATGTTCTTCACATAAGCTAATGCTGTAGTGTTATCAGTGAGTAATCTAATCTCCTCCCCTGTCTCTGGTACTAAGGCTTGTAGACCAAACAGTATGGCCCACATCTCTTTGACGTTGATGTGATCCGGGAGTTCATTCTCGGCGAATCTACCCCCTGTAGCTAGAGTGCCCCTGTGGGCACCCCATCCAGCATCAGATGCATCTGTGATTACCAGAATTTGTTCTAAGGCAGTTCTGATTTTTCTGACTCCCACTGGGATATTTTCTAGCCACCAGAAAATTTCCCTCTGGGATTCTTGCGAGAGGCGCGTCAGTGCATCAAAGTTACCTGCACACCTTTTCAGAGCCTCGTTTTTCTCCTTCTCTAGGGTCTTCAAATGTGCTCCCCCATAGTCAATCCCTGGCGTATAAGCCACCATAAGCCCAATGAGGCCAGCTATTTCCCTGATTGACGATTTCTTTTTCAACAAGACCCCCCAAGCTGCTCTGTGGAACTTGTCGATTTTGTCTTGTGTCAGAGTGACTGTCATCTCATTTGAGTCTAGGGTAAACCCTAGAAAATCAATACACTGTTTTGGCTCTAACACTGACTTGTCTGGGTGTATGACAAACCCCAACGAATCCAATGCTTGGGCTACCTCTTTCGCTGACTCCCTACACTGGTGTTGTGAGTCAGCAATAACGAAGCTGTCATCTATGTAGAAGAAACATTCATTTCCCTTCTTTCTGAGCTCGGAGAACACCGGCGTCAATATTTTGGTGAAGAACCTTGGGGCACAGGCTAGTCCATTGGGCAGTGCTGTAAACTGATACAACACCCCCCTCCAGACAAACCTGAGATACTTTTGGTCATCCTCATGTACAGGTACAGTGTAATAGGCATCTCGAAGATCAACACTACACAGCCACGCCCCCTTTCGCATGAGTTCTAAAGCGGTCTTTAACGAGGTCATTTTGAAATGTTCATATTCAACCACTTTGTTCAGTCTGGAGAGATCCAGCACCATTCTGTATTCACCATTTTTCTTGGGTCTGAGAAATACATTTGAGACTACTTCTCCCAAGACATGTTCACATGGTACTACCACACCTTTTTTGCGCAACTTTTGAACTTCAGCATCGACAATTGTGGATTCATCATCATTGAATGTTAGTGGAAACTTAGAGCTCTTATCAGTGGTATCACCCACAAAAGGGATTTTAACCCCTCCGACCTGCTCCAACACCCATGTGTCTTTGGTAAAATTTCCCCACATTTCTAAGAAGTTAACAGTGTTACCGGCTTGAAAATTTTGAGCAGAATTAATAAAGTCAGACTCACCCACCTGCTCTACTTCTTGGGGGTCTTCTTGCCAAAACCCTGCGCCCCAGGGTTCGAAGCGGCTGGCGGGTTGGGCTGTCTCTGTCTGGTTCCTGCTAACGGGTGACGATAGTTGGGATTGAACCGACTGCCTCTATAGTTGGGGTTAAACCCCTGACCGAAGCTCTGCTGTTGGAAACCTTGCGGGAATGGGGTGGCGAACTGTGGGCCTTGCGCCCCATAATGGAACCCACCAAAGTTGTTCTGCGAGGGTGTCTTAACCTGCGGTTTGTTGTTGTACTTCTTTTTCTTTGACGCTGAAGGAGCCCCTTGGGCCTTCTTTGTCGTTTGATCCTTCATCGCCCCACGAGTAGCTTTTTTGGTCTTCTCATAGGAGGTCACCGCGACCTCAACGACCTTCCCATAGAGCCAGGCTGGATCTTTCTCTTCCTCCTTTACCTTTGTTATGGCTCTGAGGAACTCAGGTTTGATATAGGGCTTGTGGATCTCTGTGCGCTTATTGATGATGGAGGCATTCGTCATGATCAAACTCCTCACTCCGTCTATGACAGTAGGCGAGAGTTTGTCTAGGGTGTCATCCGTGCCCCCCCTTTCCAACATCTCATTGATCATCGGGGTGAAGGCTGAGAGTCCAGCAATGACACCTGTTTGAAGATCCTGCAGATCCTTGTCTAGACTCTTTATTGGCGCTGGCAGCTCCATAAAGATCTCTTCTTCTGTTTTTTGGACCAGCAATTTTGGAATGTTCACTACTCCTGGGTACTTTGAAGTTATCGCCTCAAATTTCTTCCTGTCGAAAGATTGTGAGAAATAGTTCTCAAATCTTTTTGCTAGGTGAGGATTGACTTCCTTGCCTAACTCCGACGTGGTCAGGCTCTCCGACTCCTCCTTAAACATGTCAGCCATGCTGCCTGCTTTCAGGGTCGGTAACTCCTTTGTTTTAGCGACTTTAGCATCAGGCTCAGCCTGCTCGTCCTCCGAGCCTTCTGAGTCCGAGACTTCATGAATAGGCCTAGTCCCCGAGAGGGAGTTCAAAAGTTCATCACCTGTTGCTGCAGCTGCAGTGTGCCAATCTTGTCCCGGGAACTGATAGGCGTTCCAGGGATTGAAGGATGGGTTGCCGAATCCCGAGTAGCCACCCATCCCCGAGTAGCCACCCATGCCCGACCAATTCGCCATCATCATCTGCTGCTGATGCATAAACGCGTTGGTCTGTTCTTGGACCATGCGTTGATTCATCAACGCCTGGGTCGCTGGGTCAAGTTTCGGGTCGTGACCTGACCCGCCTTGCCCGGCATTACCGTCTGTGTCCTCCGCCAGGTTGACCACATCCGGATCTTTTTTGCTCTTGGAGGAGGCCCTCGATGAGTTAGATGTGACTGAAGCCGTATCTTTATCCTTGTCTCTGCCCGATGAAGGGTAGACGAGCCTGTCTTCTCAGTTTTTTCTTTGGATGCCATTTTGGGTGATTCTGTTAACAATATAAAAGAAAAGTATTAGCACCACATCATATTGTTTTTATTTATATATAGACATGCTACAATTATTGTGAACATGCTACAATTATTGTGAACACTCCCTTAGTGGGCAAAGATTTTTCAGAGAAAATATTAGAACTCAAGCCTCTTGTTTTTTATTATTATTATTATTATTATAGATCTACAGTGGCTACAGCTCAAATGTGAGGGTTGGAACAGACCATATGTCATCAGTGAATTCTAGTGAATTCGCCAATATTATAGAGAGCTGTCGTCTCATATGCTTTGGAACAGGCCATAGCCCGCCAATATTGTGAAGAACTAGCGTCTCACTGCTTTTGGGGCAGACCATAGAACCGCGTCTGTGGGAACTACCCTTATTATCGCCCGGTTATCGGCAATGTTTTTATTGCTTTTAGCGCTAAAACTAAGCAATTCTCGTCAAAACAAGGCCCAAAGTCGACGACAATGGCGCTAAGACGATCCATTTCCGCTATAAACTACGCTATAGCGACGAATTATTTTCAAATTCTTTCAATCGAAGCCGCTGTCGCCTGAGCGAAGTGGCCGCAAAAGGAAACCAAGATGGCGGCAGCGTTCGCTGACAGCGTCCACCTCGCCGTTCTTGTATTTGAATTATATTCGATTGATTTTCCCTCTGCGGATACCTATCGTTCAAGAGAACGATAGATTATTGTCCGCTGGGGTTGATTTAGCAATATTTCGCCATGAAAACGATAGAATATTTGCTTTTTCTCCGAACATCCAGTCTGCGCTGCCGAGATGGGGATCTCGGCGTCCGCGCCCTTTTTGTTTTGGAGTTTATTCACCTTTGCGGACGGTAGCAACCCGGAAGAGTTGTACCAAAATGTCCGCTGGTGTGTTTTTTAGATGGAAACCATCTAAATATCTCCCCGAAGGAGTTGTTTTATTATAAAAAGCGATAAAAATCGCTTGAAAACTTACCCGACGATAGTCACACAACTGGAACGCTACCGGAACTGACGATACGCATGCGCTAGCCTCGCTTCCACTCTCCTGGATAACCTCGAACCACTGTAGTGGTGTCCGAGGTAAAACAATATATATAGCGGGCACCCTCCCTTTGAAAAATCCTGCATCCGCCCCTGTGGGTTGTCAGTTGGCGGGGAAAGCTTCCCACACCGTGATAGGACACGGTATATAGTTGACATGGCTAATTATGAATACAGAACAAAGTGCCAGAATAAGGGCACCGGGGTCATGTCAGAGATTGGCAACCTTATACTATATTAGACTATATGATAGTGTATCTAATGCTGATCGAGGGCACAGACGAACAGACGGAGGCAACGTTAAATAGAACCGGTAGACAAATAGGACCCACTTATGTTCCCAAAGGTATAGGGGCAGGGTATATGGGGTGCGGCAATCTGCATGGGGGGGGGGGGGGGTGTAATATTACACAAAATGCATTATTGCCTGATTTTCTCATACCATTATGTAATACTTGGTGAAAGTGATATCCACCCCCTAAGCCGTTTCTCTCTGCTTTCTTTTTATTATTATTTTTATTGAAACGTATGTTGTAGGGAATGCACTTGTCAGGTTCTCATCAGGTCGATCTGCATCATATATCAGCTACCGCCTACCTTCATGGAGACCTCGCAGATGGCTGCTTCCCTCTGGTGAGGAGCAGTAACATCTTACCCCATGGTTCCCATTGACTGGGGTCCCAGTCTATTGTGGCCCATAATACTCAGGCACCAATGCAGGGTTGCCACCGACAAGTTAGATTCAAATTCCCTGACTTTTCCCTGACATTTCCCTGACGTTTAATCAAATTTCCCTGACAATCGCGACCTAAACCCTGTTTTTAAATGCCCTCCAACTATAAATATACACTCTTTTTAAAGTTATCTTCTACTTAGCGAGTGGTGATTATTTAACAACAGGGGTTTTGTGCATCGCGTGCGCGCAAAGATTTTACCCCATCCTTTTGGAGGATTTAGATATCGTTCTCCCTTAAAATCATAGTAAAATACAGGCTTTTTCAGAGAAAACGAGTGACGTTTTTTTAGTATTTCAAAGATTTTCCCTGACAAAATATTATTTTCCCTGACATTTTCAGAAAATATCATTTTCCCTGACATTTTGCCAAAAAATCTGAAATTCCCTGACATTTCCCTGACCTGGAACGAAAAATATTTTCCCTGACATTTTCCCTGACACTAGTGACAGTGGCAACCCTGCAATGTGATCAAAAATAGAAATAGTTCTTTAAGTTTCTAAATATTATAGGTATCCCTTCGATAAATACACACCTGTAGCCAATTTTAGCACAAACATTTCAATTTTAACTTAGGCCTATCCTGTCAAGATAGAATAGCTCTATGCATTGGCAGGAGTTTTGAGTTTTGTGTGGTTGTGGGTAAATGTATCCGTATAATCCACAGGACAAGCTGTTGTCCATATTTGCATTTTTATGGCAAATGTACATCAGAAATATAAAGTTCAAATTATACTCTGGGATGAGCTCCCAACATCATGTATCCATCACTTGCAAACAGCTACATTATATACCCTCCAATTTCTATTTTATTTGGTATTGTTTGATTCACTGAGGGAGAGCTAGATCCAAGGTAAGTTGGCTGGTTTAGCACTGTGTCATCATACAAGTGCCCGAATGCGGCCAATGATTGCTCTACCTACTAATATGATGTAGAAAATAAATGGTGCTCATAAATGATTGTAGTAAATCTAATATTTTCAAATTGTCCTCTTTTTTTGTTGTTGTTGTTGAATCAGTGGAAATCCTAAGTACAGTCATATACACATGTAGTTGAATAAGCAACACCTTGATAACTGAAATCATATCTTAAATAGTTATTTAATTGCCATAGACATTGTTAAATATATGACAGTGAAAAAGATCCATAATTACATAATTACAAGAACACCCCAGTTGTTTAAACTGAAGTCAGTATCTGTTGTCTACTTAAGACAAGCCATCACTCATACTTATGGGAATAAAGGGGTAATAATACGCATAACTCTGGACACCCATAATGGGCATTATTGCATTCAGATTTAACACTGCAGGATAGATCAAACTAGGATGTTACTATTGGCCGGTAGTTCTAGATAAATCCAAACACTACAGTAGCTGTAATTTAACAGTAACAGTACTGTTTATCCCCTACTCTACAACCCAATGTGATACTAAGGAAATGAACTTATTTATATACAGTCTATACATGGTAATAACAGTATCGCTTTATACTTAAAAGACTGATACCAACGTGAATAATAATTCATGCCATTAAAACGCACATTTTTTATATTTAATCCTTGCATTCGTGAATTGAATAAAGTCAATTTTCAAGTAAAGAGCTCACAAGTGCTATTTTGAGTTTTCTCTGACATCTAATGGATATGTCTGCAAATAAAGAGCATTGACGCCATGCCTTAAGAAGAAAATTAAATTTAAATTACACTACCATAGCACCTGGGGAGGTAAGACAATAGTGAGGGGTGGTACAGCTCCACGCCCCTTGTGTACAGAAAGGGATACCAAACTGTCACACCAAACATGTCAACCAGTCTGTAAAAGCATGATCCTGTGAAGCTTAACACATTAAAGAAAGATAGGGGGAAATGCAATATGTTATCATACTCTCTGACATCTCGTAAAATGCTCTAATTTGAGGTCCTGATACTGTCTGATTATGTTCACCCGAGTAGTCACTCTGACTCTACTATTGGAAAGATCTAGCGTGTGATCCTAATCACAAAAGACTCAGGGAGGCTGCCTGTATTGTACATGTGCAATGTGCATGTGTAGTGTGCATGTGCAATGTGCATGTGAAGTGTGCATGCGCAGTGTGCATGTGTAGTGTACATGTGTAGTGTGCATGTGCATGTGTAGTGTACATGTGCAGTGTGCAATGTGCATTTGTAGTGTGCATGTGTAGTGTACATGTGAAGTCCCAACCCTAGTCCCAAACCAAGTCCCAAACCAAGTCCCTACACTATTTTCGTCCACAGATCTGTTCCTACCCGATTTTGGTCTGACAAAAAGCGTCTCACCTTGCTAAAAATCAGATCTCCCATAGCTTTAACACTAGATGCCGAAATCGACGAAATGTCTACAGCAGTACATTCATGTTTGTCTACAGTGAGGAAAAAATGATGTTTTTTGGGAAGGTCAACTTTAGCAATTTTTTTCAGGGGGTTCCAGTAGGGGTAGAAGAATGTTTTTTGCATCCCTGGGTAGGAAAACACTTGAATTATCCGATTATTTGTACTTTTGATCGATGGGCCTAATGTTTCTATGAAAAATATGGAAAATGAAAAAAATATAATTTCCCCTGAAAAACGTCTCACAGAGGCGTCGCATAAGACTCTGGGAGCATGGCTCCCTGAGTCAACAATACCATTATTGATACAAGTATGCACAGTTCAAGTTTTCTGAAAGACTAATAATAATACCCTATTTCACAGCAGTAGCAGCAGCTCTCTACACACGTCTTCCACCCAGAGGTCGGCACTTAGTATTACACGGCCCAGACACACCACACAGCCCAGGCCACATGTACAACAACTCTCCCACACCAACCACTCTAATCACATACATCTTAACTCACTCACCCACCCCAGCAACACCTAGGTCACACCTCTTTAAGTCTGTTACATACAAATGACTTCACATTATCCCAACTCCCTTAGATTTTCACAACAAAAGTAGTACCGGTAGTGATATTATCTTTTGACTGCATGTTCAAACCTTTTCGTTTTTTCCAAAAAGCCTTGTGTATGTACGAAAGTGCTATTGAGATAGAATAATGAATAATATCAATATCATGCTACAATACATGGACATCAATAAGAAAGCAGTGTTAGTAATTTGGTCTCAGTCGCATTCTATACATCCTGGTTTTTCACTTGTGTCTTCTTAATTCGGGCTGGAAGGGGAGCAGGTACACCTCAAATCTAAATGCAAATACCGACAGCAATTACCAAAAGACATGTCCATTCAAAATGTTTACACGCTATGATATTCTGTATTGTGTTTCTCCGTGCAAAGCGTCCTTCTATTTCCGCAATCATATTAAAAACCTGTCCGATCACTTCACACGACATATTGCTGTCCAACCCTGTGATGTCCTTCCTTCACTCCAGGAAGCATGAGTTCGAATTGGGTCCAGAATGAAATCCCTGTACTCTAAACACCTGGCCACAGCAATGTTTTTGTTTCATTTTGACTCGATAATACTCGATCCAACGCAACGTGTCCAGGGTCCGCGCATCAGAAGTCGGTAAGAGTTGGCAAAGGTAAGTTTAACCAATGACCGCTGACTATAGGTTCAGTTGTACCAAAAACAGAGCTGTGGCCGGTGCTTAGATGCCCCACATGTCCGTATCACAGTGTGGGTGGGGGAGCCCCTAGGGTGGCTATCTGGTGACTATGGTGGCTCGGTCTAGGTTAGGCTACAGTAACCGCTGCACGATGACATGGCATTCCCCCCGTTACCGCTGCCTAACGATAGCCCTTGTTTGTGGTCCGTCTCCCATAGTCCGGGCGTTTGGATAATCTGAAATACAAATGTAAATCTTACTTATTAAGGGCACAAGTCATTAGATACAAAAATTGACATATTGGCCTAATTGGGTACTTTCTAATCCAGTCTATGAATGAGCGTGCAAGGAGTTCTTCATTGCCATTTTGAAATCCCTCAAATTTTAGTTGCCATTTTGAATTTCTCCAAATTATAGTTCCAAGGAAGAAAGAAAATACGAACTGACATGTCGTTGAATAGTTCTAAAATCATCGACAATATCCACATAAAAGCTGACAAAGGGCAACTTACCTTTTCTACTAATTCCTCAAAGGCACACTGGACGCCCTCCTTGGTCTTGGCACTGGCCTCTATGAACAGCATGTGGTGTTTCCTGGCAAACTTGAGGCCCTCATCCCTGGTGACTTCTCGCCGCTCCTGGAACACATAGACACTATTTACATCACCGTGACTCCATGCTCACATTTTGGTCTGTCACTAAACCCCTTTAGATATATATCAGAAGAGACTTGAGTATATACCGGTATATATAGTACTGTTGTGTATACCTATCCTAAAACTTAGCACATACCTACTGAGATCAGTGAGTTACAAAATGTATATACCTTCTAGTTAAGTAGAGCCGTTGGCCAATAGGTGGCTCCACTACATGACACTGTGCCCCTTTGGAGCTACATACATGACACAAGGTGACTTGGACACCCACGCTACTTGCAGATTACCTCCCTCCTAGTCTAGACGTTAGTACCATAGGGTCTAATGAATTAGACACAGGGTGGCCAGGATAATAATAAAAACAGCCGCCCCTGGTGTTTAACCACGACTATAGACTTAACTGGGACCTTACTTGTGTAAGAATTGTCTTAACCACTTCTTTTATCTATACATCTATATGATATCAGATTCTCAGTGGTACTCGGAAACTCAGTAACTAAAGCAGAAACAAATAGACAACTTACCATATCAATTTTGTTTCCTACAAGCATTTTGACGATATCGTGTTTTGTGGAGAAAGTTTCCAGTTCGTTAAGCCACTGTCCGAGTCTGCTAAATGAAGACTTGCTGCACACGTCGTACACTGAGAACAAAGAAAACGTGCTATGTTTATAAATAATTCACAATTTCTTGAATGTTGATACTCAAGCATACACAAAACCGATCAGAAAATGGTGATTTGTATAAAATGCCCCTGGCAATCGGGCTTATCTATTTTAAATGGCTATGGATATAGTACAATCAAATTCAATCGTTTACTGCTATCTTCTACTTAGGGAGTGCTGTAGTCATTATTTTCAGCAGGTTCGTGGCTTCCGCTTAGGCAAACAATAAATTTACCCATGCCTCTTCAAGGGCATTCAGTTTTTCCCTAAAAACCTTTGAACATAATAGCAACATGTAGGCTTCTTCGCTGAAAATAGGTAACATTTTCTTGGTATTTTAAAGATTTATCTCAGTTTATTCAGAAAATGTTGTTTTCCCTGACAAAATCTGACATTGCCTTACAAATTTCGCTGAACTGGAAAAAAAAGTCAAAATCCCGACACTTTACCAGACGGTGGCAACTCTGAGACATCATTGAAAGTGTCATACAAGGAATCCCCTTAGTTGGGAGATCCCTTTAATATGATATGAGGTAAGTTGACTAAGTCTTGTGGTCTTGTAGTATAGTTGGTATTTATTACAAGTTGACAGCAACAGTACAGTAAGTACACTGTAGGTTCCACTCAGTTACACCTATCCACACAATAATATAGGTCTTGGTAAATATACCTAATAACCCTGAGGTTAGTACTGGACTAGAGCCAAGGGGGTCCTACACCATGTCTGATAGTTGGGCCTAGTAGGGCATAGCCTATAGCCTTGTTCTCAGTCAGTGGAGAGGTCCTTGCTCTGTGGTGTCCAAGTGTAGAGTGAGGATGGAGATGCCCAGTGCTGGGACCTGACCCTATTTAAGGGGGCCAGGCCACCAGCATGGCATCTTGAGTGTTAGTGTCAGTTGACAGTGGTTGGAGGGTTGTAACAGTCAGAGAGACAGTCACACAATACCCCTCCATAGTTTGTCTACCCCTGTTAGTGTACATCAAAGGGGTGACCCTTATGCTGGTCTGTGGGGAACAATGTGCGGGATGAGCGTCGCCTGGCGGCGGCGGGAGTGCCGACTGGAGCGCCGCCTATGCGGGCCGGCGCGCGCCTGCGTGTGCCGGCGGCGGGAGTAGCGTCTCCCGCCGTCGGCTTGAACATGCGGGCGCGCGCAGCGCCGGGCTCGCCGGGCTCGCCGGTCATACCTGACAGGTGCCTCCCCCTCGGGAAAAAGGACAACTCTCCGTCAGTTGTCATTCCATCTAAAAATTTGGGGTGAATTTTGGAATTTTATCCACAATTTTTGGTGGCAAATAGAATTTACCTTTTGTTTTTGATTTTTTTTTTTTTGTAGTGAAGTACACTTTTTTTTTTGTAATATAGATGATGTGAGAGTATGTAAATACCAAAGGTCTGGGGAGAATTTTGGTTTTGTGCTTGGCTAGTCATCTACATTATATACAGTGTAACTTAACTATAAGGTATGTAAACCTTCTTTGTACCAATTTGGTACTTTCTTAATCACATATTATACAGTGTAGTAATACATTGTGTCTTTATCTGACACTTTTCAAATCATTGTTTGAATTATATACACAGCATGGTACATCTTTGTCTTAATTCTAAAACATGATGAAAAATGTGTTATCAAGTAATAGGCTGTCTTTGGTGAAATAGGTGCTTTGTGGAACTGAGTGGATTTTGATATATCAATGTTCACATGTGAATACAAATATACAGAGTATAATGCAAATTATGCAAAATCTTATGATAATCTTTTACAAACTTTTTTGTTTGATACCAAAAAAACCAAGGCCACTTTTATATAAAAGTAGGCCAACCGGCTTGAAGTTTGTTTTCTTATTTCTAGATAGCGCTTATCTTTGGATTTGCGTGATATAGCCATCAGTAATGTACATTTTATGCATAGTTATGTGCTTGTCCGGTGGCGGATAAGTGTTCATAATTGTGTCATCTGACATTTTGCATTACTTAAGTTTGTAAGTTTGTATGTACAAATACAGTCCTTTTTATGCAGATATTTTGTCCTTATCCGGTGGAGGGTAAGTGTTCATAATGTCATAAAAATGACTTGGTATCTTGTTTCTGCAATGATAGTTGAATCTTACAAGATTCTTGGTGTTGGCAATTTGCAACTTGTGGATCTACACTTTGATCAGAAATGTCTTTGCAGTGGGCCGCTGCTGTGAGATTTAAGTCTTTTGTGTAGTATCCTAGGGTTAGTCAGCGGACTATCTCCCTTTTTGCTTCATGTTTTTCTGTAAATAGTCTTACATAATACAAAGGTATACAGTGTAAAATACAGTGCAAATACAGTGTTATATACAAACATGTTTGATTAGCAATTTAGATTGTAATAATACAATTTCATACATATAAATGCATGTTTGAGCAAGTTTGACATGGTTAAGAGTACGCAATTGTTTTTGTAAAACTTCAATTTTTCAAAAATTGGCTGTTTCATTTTGGGATACCTTAAAATTGATTTCCTGATACTACTGACACACACTGAGACCTTGCTTTGACCTTGGGATTGTGAGAGTTTGAAAATTTTGCACTTTGAGCAGATTTTTGAGTGGCACCTTGAGGCTATTGTGTCATGCGGCGCAAGATGCGTCGTGTGCCGCGGTGACACCGGTGGTTGACACCTTTTGGTGAGCAGATCATGTGCCTTCTCATGGACTTGTCACCTGAAGTGAAGGGATCACTTCAGAGGGTGAACAGTGTCATTTGGGGGTGGGGAGGGGTTATAAAGGCTGTGTAGACCACAGTAGGATCACTTATTCCTTGAGTACCCTTGAGATAACACAGTATGGCGCATATGGCAATTTTGGAGGACGAGTTGGAGGCTGTACCTGAGGTACTTGCATATCTCCCTGAGGCCTGGCTGCAGGGTGACATGCAGGCCTTAGACCTGTGGTTAGGTGATCAAAACACCTTGGAGGGGCTGACTCCTGGTACTCCTTTTAGGAGTATTTTGAGTCGGTATGACTCAGTAAGGACGCGATGGTTGCATAAAGTCCGGCACGACATTGCCAGTTTTGGTGATGTTTTGGTGTGCCGTCATCACGGCTGGTACTTCCTTGGTGCTGGCGGGATTTCCATGCGCAGGGCGGCATCTCTGGAGCTGTTGGCTCAGGCCCTACGTGATCTGGATGGATATGACCCGCGACTGCTTTTCACCAGAAATGATGGGGTCATCTGGGACTTCCTATTGGCTGTCGGCCTATGTGCTTACACGGTGACAGGTGATGCTGCAGACAGCGCTGAGCATGCTTTGTCTACTTTGGAGGCACGTTTTGTCCAGTGGAGGGAGGAGAACGAGTGGCTCTTCAGTGAAGATACGTGGATTGGATCTCCTGCCGCTGCCGAGTTGGCCGAGTCCTGGGAGGCCTTGGGGTGGGGGGACTATAACAACTAGTGGGTGGCATCTATAAATGTCAATATAAACGGTCCTTTTCAGGGCCAACCAACTTTTCACAAAAGTTTTGGTCAATCTCACTCCTGTATAATTGTGTTATTCTTCCCCATGTACTTTCTCACTAGTTACAGCTGTAGGTGGTTGGGTGAGTATGGTGAGTACATTTTTGAATGTATTGGTGCTCTCTCTTTGGTCGTCAATTATGATGTTTTCCAGCTTTGACTCATGGGTATCCATGGTAACGGGCTGGGGTGAAATGTCATTTTGTAGTAACATGGCAAAATCTAGATTGGGTTCCCTGAGCGCTGGTATTATGCTGAACCTGGCACGCCATGGTAGATTGATAGTTTCTGGCAGTAAATATGCGGTCTCTCCTTTCTTTGTAGTAATTACTACTGGTCCATTCCATTCAAATACTAGTTTTGGGAGAGGGTACATTTTGATAATCATATCTCTGTATGTTGGGGCTGAAGCTTTTATAATTGTATCAAACTCATGTGGCACTGGACGCAAGGGGAAGGAGAAGTTGGTGTCTCCTTTGTAGACTTTTAGTACTACTGTGGGATTTGTCCTCTTAGTGACTTTTCCCTTTCCACAGTGCTTGGTTGCCATACTCTTTAGATATTTGGTCAGCCTGTAGGCTGAGTAAATAGTGAGTGTGAATAGTATGGCTATGATAAGAGTATGGGTCTCATGGATAGTTAGAATAGGGGTGGGGCCCTGTTCTATTGGTGCCGTGGTGGTGTCCTTCTTGTATAGAGTTTCGAAGGCTTTTTCCATAGGCTTCTCTGTGACAAATCTATATGCTTTTGCAGTTGGCATATAAGCTAGTAGTGTGGATCCTCTGTGCATTTTGAATAGGGTGTAGGTGGCCAAAATTGTAGCTATAACCGAAAGTATCATTGGTATGATAGATGCTGCTGGATGCCGTGCAAATTTGTATAGATAGGACTCTATTAGTCTATTTTCCAGTGGTTTAGCCAGGCTGGAGGCATCATCTAGCAGGGTTTTTGCGAATGGGTTTAGGTCTAGTAATGTTGATTCATCAATATTACTTGATTTTCTTAACATATCCAGTGTCCTGGATAGGTTGACCTTTGGAAAAGGTGGCAGATTTGCCTTGGAGTCTGGTCCAATTTCTTTGATTTCATTTAGAGCCGCGAGAAAAGGTAGGTTTATAGTCTCCAAAGCATAGTGAAATGAAATTGTAGTGTTGCATGGCAACCTAGAATTTGGTAGTGAATAGTGATCTATATTCACTGTACATAGGCATGGTACACCTATGATTGAGTGTGATGGTGCTTTGTGAGTAGTAGCTGGTTTTCCATGACACGTAACTGTGTAGGTGGGAGAATTTGTGGTCACTAGATATTCATCTTGTGAAATGGCTACAGCGTGTGAGATAGGTCTCTTCAAGGGTGAGATAGTAAATTGGCACATTTCCTTGACTTGCTGAGCTTGGTTCAAATAAATTGCTACTGTGCATGTAGGTACATGTCTATGGATTCTCGGGCTAGTTTTGGTACAAATTTTGATCTTAGTTCCTGGACAGGTTAGCATATCTGCATTTGTTAGTTCAATAAATAGTGAACCATCTTCAGAGATAGCCAAAAATTTGACATCAGTAATTAATTGGGTTACTCCCTTTGTAGGTGTCTCCTTGGTGTTGATTGGTACTGGTGTAGTTACCAGTTGAAATACTCTGAAGGTGGAGACAGTGGATGCTACAATGATATCCAGGTGGATGTATATGTGCCGTTCCGAATAGGTGTAGGATATCATTCTTTGGGAATAATAGTAGTCAAGGTCAATTATGGCGACCTCTGATCCTGGTGAGTGTATTCTGAGTGTCATGTCCAGATCATTCAGATGCTCCGTTAGTTCAGCTGGTGGTACTATGTCAGCAGTCATAATGCCTGCTGATAGCATCCTGAGTGCTGATGTGGTGCGCTGCAATGCTTGCAGATAGTTCATTCTTGCTACAATAATGGTGAGTGCATCAGTTAAAATTTGGATCTTCCTTCTTTGTGTGTGCTCGTGATTTGCATAAGTGTTCAGAGATGTGGTCATATTTTGAGCCCATAAATTCATATTTTGGCCTAGAGTGTTCATGGTTTGGTCTAGCATACTTTTATCCTTAACATACGCCTTGACAAATTTGTCTTGGCGTTGGGTGACCTTATCAATTAATATAGCTGCTTCTTTGTCTTGCTTGGAAAAAGCTTCTAGAATGCCGTCTATGTTCTTTATCTGGTCCATGACCTCTTTGACGTCATCTAGTGTGGCAAGACCTATTGCTCCTCTGAAGAGTGGGGCTAGGAACCCAAGTGGTGCTCTTCTGTACCTTCCTTGACTGTTAATTGGATTTGATAGGAACAAATGGATGGATGCTAAGGTAGAGTTAATTTCCTTGTCTGTTATGTCTATTAACAGATCTAGTTCCCTTGCCTGCTGTAATATCTGACTGGTAGAACTGTCGTCATGCAAGGTAGGAAATGTTAGTGCCATAACCTGGTCCAGTATTTTGGTTTCGGTCTCTGGTGGAGCGGGTATATGGTATGGTATTGCCAATATCATGGTTGTGGTATCGTGCCCATTGACCAATGGTTCAGGTAATGGCTCATATATGGCTCCAACGTTCTGTCTAACGGTGGGCACATATGTGATGGCTTGAGAAGTGGCCATCATCACTAGTAGTAGGATTGGCTTTAGCATGCCTGAAATATAAAATATATTCTATGTCTTAGTAAGACTTCTACTAGTGTTTTTGCAATATACTTAGGTTTAAATTGGTTTGCTGATTTTGTGAGCTATCCTTTTTGCTTATGTGAAGTATCCACTTGGCGCTGCCTCTGTGTACATAGTTTTGAGAGCAGAAATCCTGGTTGGTCCCAATAGTAATATAATAATCAATGTAGTGTTTGAACTGTACCTTTTTCCATGATCAAGCTAGTGTTGGCTTAATGTCCAATCTGTGCTAGAGTCCTTTCCCAAGATTGTAGTAACTGGGTATGATATTGTAGAGTGGGTGTGGTCTGCTTTCTGACAGAGTCCCTCCTGCTATAGGAGAACTGGTATGGCTAGGACCAGCTGGTGTGTACCTGACTGCTGCAGGAGTAGAACTGGTGAGTTGGCTATGGAGTCAGGGCCTCTTATGTAGCCCACCCTACCCTCATCCATTGAGGGCCTGGCTTTGTTTCCCTGGTGGCTGTTAACTGCCATCAGTGTTAGCTTGTCTGACTGGGGTAATTATGTCTGGGGTAATTAGTGTGGACTACCTGCATCTGTGGGGGTTTGAATGCCCTGGCAGGTGTGTGGGTCCTTTGAAGGGTAAGGGTGTGTCTAGACAGTAGTCTCTTGGCATAGCACGCTCTGTTTCATGTACTTTACAGGATTTAGGTTCAAACATTTCCATTGTTGCATTCTTTCAAGGATGCTAGCCTTTGATGCAAAAGTATGATAATTGTGGTTTCTTCAAGCTTGGGTTGCTAATCCCTTTAGGTAGTCTCTTTGGCTTTTTGTGTGTAGCCTTTTGGGTTTCAGACTTCAACCCTGTAGTAATCTGTCCTTTGATTCTACTTTGTGTGCACATTGTTTTGTAACCTATATAGTGTATATTGTCTTTTCTGTCCTTTGTGTGGGTTCATATCCTATGCTGATATGAAAATTCCTACTTATCATTCTTGATTTGGACAGTTGTTGGAAATTTAATTTCCTTCATATAGAGTGTATATACTTATTTGACTATTATTCATAGTCTGTGGGTATAGATATTCCATATGATCATGTCAATATATAAAAGTAATTTACTTAGATATTCTCCCTTGCCTGGAGTTTCTTTTCACCTTGTGGTGGGCTGGTCTGGGTACTATTTGGTTTAGACCAACTGACTCTTTGGTGAGTGTGATTTGGGATTTATCCCTTGTTATCCTGTGGATAAACTTTGAGGTGTGGGGAATGAGTCTGTGTGCAAACTCATTTTTCCTCAGTGTGGTGACCTTTTTGAGCCTATCAATATGTACTGGTCTGGGGACTAGTAGGTTATTTGATAGGTTCTTCAACCTTGCGCTGGTTGGGGTTGGTCTTTCTGCAACAACATATGGTCCCATGAATAGGGGTTGAAGCTTCTTTGAATCTGTGGTCAACAGAATTCTGGGAATGTTGATATATACAATATCTAGTGGAAGTATAGCTTGTGGTGTAAGCTTTTTGTCATATCTTGACTTCCTTCCTTGTTGTAGCTTTTTGACTCTGTCTATTGCCTTTCTTCTAGACTCATCTTGAGACAGTATCATTCCAGATACATGCTCAGCTACTGTTTTGATTTCTTCCTCTATGTTTAGGGCAGTTTCTACAATGGTTTGAGGGTTTCTGCCATGAAGTAGGAAGAATGGTGTGTAGCCTGTTGTCTGGGACTCTGTGTTGTTCAATGCAAATGTAATTGATTCTATATACAGGTCCCATGTTTTCTGATTCTGAGAACAGAAAGTCCTTAATGCTGTTCCTATACTGGCATTGAATCTTTCCACTAATCCATTTGATTGTGGTCTATATGGACTTGACAGGTCGTGTCTTATCTTCTGGGTGTTCATCAGTTTCTTAAAATTGCTGCCTGTGTAGCAGGTGCCATTGTCAGTTTGAACTGAAGTTGGTACACCTTGCTGACATATGACGTTCTTGTAGAACTCATGTTGTGTGGTTTCTGCTGTGAGATCCTTTGTGGCATATGCTATGACATATCTAGTTGAATAATCTATGCAAACTTGTATGTGTTTGTTTTTCCTGGCTGTTTCTGGGAGTGGTCCCACAGCATCTAAGTTCAGGTGCTTCATGGGGGTTGGCATATAGTCCCTTACAGTCATTGGTGTTTTGTGGGTGTGCACTGCCCTTTTTGCTTTTAGGCAAGTGTCACATGTTGACACATACTGATTGACATCAGCCATCATAGATTTCCAATATACCCTAGGTATGAGAGAAGACATCATTTTTGAAGTACCTACATGACCTGCCATTGGTGAGTCATGGAAGTGTTGCAGTATGTTTTCAACCCAAGTTTTTGGGACTACAACTTGTAGTGGTACTGTGTCTGTTTTTCTCCATGATGTAGGGGATATGTGTACTAGAATGTTGTCTAGGAGTAGGTAATGCTGAGCATTATTCCTAATCCTTGTTGCTTCAGTGCTTTTTACAGGTAGGTCACCTTTCTCTAGGTAGTCTATAATGGGTATTAGTCCAGTGTCCTTCCTTTGTTCTTCTTTCAACAGTGTGGAGTTGATTGAACTGTCTGGGATTTGGTCTAACATCTGGTCTAATTCCATTATATGCTGTGCCAGCCTTTCTTTATCTTTCTCTGCCTGGATTGCTTCAGGAGATTTTGGTGCAGGTCTGGTCTTTGTCTGTTTCTTTGGTTGTTCAACTGCTATGTCTGTGTTGACTGTCTGCTCCTTTGAACTGGCTGCTCCTCTGATTGTGCTGGTGGAGGCGGCCTTTGTTCTTTTGGGATGGGGGTCAGATTTGCTTTTGTGAGCCTTCTGTGCAGTACCTGCTCTGTCTGAGTGCTTCTGCAAATTGGCTGTGGGTGTGCTGGGTGTTGAAATGGGGGATTTAGTAGGGGAAGAGGATTTGGTTGACACTTTGTTCTTTTTGGCTTTTAGGCCTAATTGCTGAGGGTGGTCATTAGACCTTGTATCCTCTGCAACCGACCGTTTTGCTTTTGAACGTGTGGTGACAACACAAATGTCTCTGTCCTGTTCTTCCTCCATATCCAGCTGTTCTTCTGCAAATCTGACTACCTTGGTGATTGAAGCAATTTTATGCAGTTTTTCTTCCAACTGATTTTCTGATGCACTGTGTGGTGGTTCACGAGGTGTGGTTTTCACCATCTGTGCAATCCTGTTGGTCTCAACCGGGGTAAAACAGTTTTCTGGATACTCTTCACAGTATTCCCTTTCACAATGACAGAACACATAATGGGTGGTCTCTTTTAAGATACCTCTGATCACTGGTTTTGGTCTGTCAATTGCTTTTGGTGGGTCATCTCTGTTGAATGGTATCTTGGTTTGGATTTTAGAGAATTTGGTTCTGGTGGCTGCCCTTTTCCTTCTTGGAGGTGGTGGGGGGTTGGTCATTGGTGGTGCATCTGGATATTCTCTTCTTGACATCACATCTGGAGGAATGTTGTCATCTCCTTTTACGTGTTGTATTGTGAATGCAAATTGTTGGATGTCCAGTGCCCATCTGGCCCACCTGTGGGTCAAACCTGTGTTTGTGAGGAGTGGTATTAGAGCTGCATGATCTGTGTACAACTGAAAGTGTCTACTTTCTAAGTAGTGCCTAAAATGTAGTATCCCATATACTACACCTAGTAGCTCTCTTTCTGTTGTGTTGTAGTTTCTTTCATGCTTGGATAGTGTTCTACCTGCGAAGGCTACTGGTCTCAGTACTCCTTCACTACTGCGTTGTGATAGAACAGCTCCTAGGCTCACATTTGAAGCATCTGTTGCTAGACTGAATTCTTTGTCATAGTCTGGGTATCTCAATAGTGCATGGGTACAGAGTGCATGTTTCAATGTTTTGAAAGCATTGTCTGCATCCTCATTCCATTTGAAAACCTTTAGGTTTGTTTGTAGGTCGTACAGTGGCCTAGCAATATTGGCATAGTCTTTGATGAACTTTTTGAAGTATTGGCATAGTCCTGTGAATGATCTGACTTGTTTCACGGATTTTGGGGTGGGAAAAGTTTTGACACTTTCCACCTTTTCTGGGGATGGTTGTAAACCATCTGGTGTGACACGCATTCCTAGAAAATCTATCCTATCTGTGAAGTATTCACATTTTGATTTCTTTAGCTTGAGTTTCCCAATTCTCAGGCTTTTGAAGACATCTTCAAGGTCTGAAAAATGTCGTTCTACATCTGGTGATAGGACTAGAATGTCGTCTAGGTATGGTAGGGCACATTTGTATTTCAGTTTGTTGAGAATTAGAGTTACTAGATGGCAAAATCCTGCCGGCGCGGTAGCCAAACCCATCGGCATCTTTTGATAGACATACTTTTTGTCATTTGCTATGAAAGCAGTTTTGTGTTGATCCTCCCTTCTTATGGGAATTTGGAAAAACCCTTGTTGCGCATCTAGTTTACTGAAAACAGTAGGTTTGAGTGACCCTATCATGTCTAGTGTGTCGTCTGCACGTGGCGTTGATAAAGCTTGGTTTATCATATTAGCATTGACGTGGCGTAGGTCTGTGACTAGACGTTGGCCTCCAGATGCTTTCTGTACTAAAAATGATCTGGATGCCCAGGGTCCCTCTGCACATTCTCTGAGGATGCCCTGTCTGACTAGGTCTTCACAGACTTCTCCCATCTTAGCTTGCTTCTCAGGCGTCTGCCTGTATGGTAGGTAGTGACATGGTACTGCATCTGGTTTGATGTGAATTGAATGTGTATATAGGTGGGTTGTACCTATGTCATTGTCTTTTCCTACAAATACATCTTGATACTTGTGGAGTAACTTTTGGAGTCTCTCTTGTCCAATATCTGTTAGTACACATTTGGGTGGCACATTTTCCATTATGTCTGGCATAATGTCATGAGCCTCACTGTGAATTGTGGCCAATTCATCATCAGTGTCATCTCCACGGTTTGTATCTGGATCTGCATATACTGAGGCACAGTCTGACTCTGTGTCACTACAATTCTCTTCAGTGTCTAGCACTTGTAGTGTGGGTTCCTCAGTAGGGATGTCAGTATCTGGTTGATGTAACTCAGAGGGATCTACCTCTGTGAATAGGGCTATTATATCACCCTTCCTCACCTTGTATGGTCGGTGGCTTGTATTGAGCAGTATGATTGGGTGCCTGTTCATTTCTGAGGGTGTTACTACTCCCTTTTGAACTAGGTATGGAACTCTGTTGTTCCTCTGCAAATTGTCTAATGTGCCTACACATCCTTCTAAACATTTGAGGGATGTGACTTGTCCTAGAACTGCTAGTTCTGTGAAAGGAAGGATTGTAGCCTCCCTAACAGCTCGGACTGGCTTGACTTGTAGCTCTGGGTCTACATTGAATTCGATCTGTGATCGTGTTGCTTTTAAGAAATCTGTGCCTAGGACAACTGGCTTTGTGAGATTTGGAATAATTGAGAATGGGAATTCGAATCTGGTACCATGAATTTTGAATTTCAATACTGCTGCTTGTCTTACATGGCATATGGATCCGTCTGCTAAGTGTACATTGAACTTTCTCTTTTTGATTTCTACATCTCGAGATTTCTGAATTTCCCTAAGAAAAGTATCCCTGACACAGGTGATAGTGGCACCGGTGTCAACTAAACAAGGTATTTCAGTGTGTTCATAGAATCTTGCATTTAAACAGCCATTTTTAAGAAGTTCAACAGAAATTTTGGTACTCTCACCCATTTCCTTTTGCGATGCATCTTGTTGAGGTGTGATGTGAATCACTGATGGTCGGCTTGATTTCCCAGTGTGCATCTGGGGAATTGTCTCTGCTATACTAGCAATTGTCTTTGGTTGTCCTAGGGATTGTTGATCTTGGATCTTGATGGGGGGTTGGAGAGGCTCACAACGCACTGGCCCAGCGGCGCTGTGGGTCTCTAGTTTCCCGAGTTTGAAGATCCTAGTAGCTGCTTGATCTGTTGAAGCACGTCAGGCTGGATAGCTTGAGGTGGCTGTTGGGGCTGCTGTTGGGGGTTGTAGCCTTGTGTGTTGGATCTGTAGCCATTGTAGCTGTCTCGACCTCTGCTGTTGTCACGACTGCGGTTGTAGTCATGCTGTCTGTCACGACTATTGCTGTAGTCACGACGGTTTTGATCCCGACCTCTGTTGTAGTCACGATCTCTGCTCTGGTCACGACGGTGGTAATCACGGTCTCTGCTGTTATCACGGCGATTGTAGTCGCGATTTCTGCTACTATCACGGTGTCTGCTGTTGTCACGACTTCTGCTGTTATCTCTACGGCTGGTGTCCTGACTGTTGCTTTGGTGATCTCGGCTGTTATTTTGGCTGTATCCACCTCTGCCTCGTTGTCCTCCTCTGTTGCTATTTCTGAAGTTTGGGTCAAAGTTTTTGCCTCGGTAGCCTCCTCTGTTATTTCCAGAGTTCATTTGTTGGCTGTTGTTGGGTTTACCTTGATCCTTCAGTGCCCTTTGTTCTTGCCTCCTCACATGTTCATTTGACATGAGGTTTAGGCTTTGGTCTTCATCCTCTGATGAGTGATCCATTTGAACTGTCTTTGGGTCTGATTTGGCTTTCTTTGAGGGGTTTCCATTTTTCTGTGACTTTGTTTGCTTCACAATCATAGAGTTTACATGTGTCACAGACTTCAGTTGTGCCTGCATGGATTCTATTGTTTCCTGTAGCTCTGAGCCTAATTCTGCTTTTATCTCATCTTTAATGTTACCAGTGGAGACTGTTTGTTGGTTCTCATACTCCTCTGCAACTTCAAGTATTTTATCCCATGTAGTTGCTTCCCTGTGGATGACTACTGCACTGATGTCGTCCCTTAGACCATGTAGCAGGGCTTCCCTTGTTCTCTCCTCGGACTTGTTGTGAGCTGTGGCCATCTTTTGTAAGGCCATGGCATAGTCTGATACAGATTCTTTTGGATTTTGCTTCCTCAATGCCTTAGCATCAAATCTGTCGTCCTCTTTCTTGAAGTATTTCAGGAAAGCTGCCTTCATTTCTTCATAGTCTGCTGTTGGATGGGCTGTCCTATAGGCTTTGTACCAAATTTTTGCCTTACCATCTAGGTAGTTTGAGAAATACTTGATTCTGTTACTGGGATGGTACCCATATCTGGAATCAAAGTATTGTTCATAGTCTGTGCAGTGCCTCCTGGCGGATTGTGTGAGAGAGGACTGTGAAAACTTTTCTGGCTGTAGAATATCACAGTATTTTTCCTCTTTGTCCCGTTTTAGCTGGTCCCTTAACCCACTGAAAGATGCCTCCCTTGCAACTCTTTCCTCTTTCAAGGCATCTAGGAGTGCTGAGGAGGTGTCAGTGTTAGTCAGGTTCACTCCTTGGGTATTGGGTGCACCTGACTTGAGTGAGGCTAGGGCCTCAGCTAGCTGGTTTTTCATTGTCACTTGTAGATGAGCTTGCATATCAAGTAGTGCTTGAGCGGCTTCAGCTTTTTGGGTCTCCATAGAGTTCTTCAGTGCCTGGTTGGCTTGTCTGAGTAATATTAGTTCCTTCTCTTGTTCCTCTTTGGCCTTCCTTAAGGCTCGGCTGGTGCTTTCCTCATGTGTGGTGTGTAGGGCTGTTAGTTCAGGCCTAAGTGTCTTATCCACATGAGTTTCTACATTCTGGGCTATGAGTAGAAGTGCCTCAGCCTCCTCTTTGGCTGCCTGGCCTGGGGGTACTGTCTCATCGTCACTCATACCTGATCCTGGGGTATGCTGACCGTTTGAGAACAAGTCACTCTGTGTGTCCTGGATACTGTCCAGGGCAGCTAAGGTGTCCAGGTGAAGCTTGCCTTGGAAGTCACTCTCTTGAGTGGTGTGGTGTGGTGAAGCTGAGGGTGTTGGAGTGGAGCTCCTGGATGACTCCTTGGAGCTGGGTCTCCTCCTCCTGCTGGGTAGAGATCCAGGGGTAGCTGGTCCTTTGCTGCGGAGGTGAGTCTTGGTAGTCTGTGCTGCCAGCTTGTGGGATCTTGTTAGGACTTCTCCACCACTTTGTCATACAAGGAATCCCCTTAGTTGGGAGATCCCTTTAATATGATATGAGGTAAGTTGACTAAGTCTTGTGGTCTTGTAGTATAGTTGGTATTTATTACAAGTTGACAGCAACAGTACAGTAAGTACACTGTAGGTTCCACTCAGTTACACCTATCCACACAATAATATAGGTCTTGGTAAATATACCTAATAACCCTGAGGTTAGTACTGGACTAGAGCCAAGGGGGTCCTACACCATGTCTGATAGTTGGGCCTAGTAGGGCATAGCCTATAGCCTTGTTCTCAGTCAGTGGAGAGGTCCTTGCTCTGTGGTGTCCAAGTGTAGAGTGAGGATGGAGATGCCCAGTGCTGGGACCTGACCCTATTTAAGGGGGCCAGGCCACCAGCATGGCATCTTGAGTGTTAGTGTCAGTTGACAGTGGTTGGAGGGTTGTAACAGTCAGAGAGACAGTCACACAATACCCCTCCATAGTTTGTCTACCCCTGTTAGTGTACATCAAAGGGGTGACCCTTATGCTGGTCTGTGGGGAACAATGTGCGGGATGAGCGTCGCCTGGCGGCGGCGGGAGTGCCGACTGGAGCGCCGCCTATGCGGGCCGGCGCGCGCCTGCGTGTGCCGGCGGCGGGAGTAGCGTCTCCCGCCGTCGGCTTGAACATGCGGGCGCGCGCAGCGCCGGGCTCGCCGGGCTCGCCGGTCATACCTGACAAAAGCAATAGTAGTAGTATTAGTAGATCAAAGTCTGAAGTCTCACTACTCTTCAACAACCTCTTCCTTGATACAAGTACATGTTTGTCCTACGGTAAATCTTAATCATACCAGACTGTAATCTCATCAAGGGTGTGTTAAAGTACACCAAGCTACACTTACCCAGGATGACGCCCTGTGCACCCCGGTAGTAACTCGGGGTCAGAGTCCGAAACCGCTCCTGTCCCGCAGTGTCCTGAAGTCCAAACATGATGGTGTTATCGCTGAGGATCTCTTCTCATATTGATTCTACATCTTTTTGTTAGGAAACTTACACATGGATTGAATACAAAGTTTCCTTCCAGACATGTTAGGGTAATATTAACTTGCCCCTATTAAAAAGCTACGATGTGAATTGGTTACATTTTGTCTTTCTCTCTACATACCTGTTTCGTTTAGATGCTTGCATGAAGTGTCGAAGTATATACTTACCCATATTGCTAGTTTCGCTTTGTTTCCATCAACTGTTATCGTTTTAACTTTGAAGTCTACGCCTATAAAAGGAAAACATGAAACAACTGGTCAGAATGTGGCTTTTCACGTGTTCTTCATACTATACTGACTGAGTACTGTAGCGATACCAGCTGTGCATGTCAGATTCAATCAGCTTAAAATGTTTGAATATGGTTTGCTTTAAAACAAGACTATCTCAAGCGAAAGGCTATTAAAATTGTTATAAATAGAACTTTAAAGTGTGTCTACCTTTCTGATTAGTTAGGTGATGACGTCATTAGCATGTCAGGACTTACCTATTGTTGCTGATTGTTCTGGGTCAAATGTGTCATCTGTGAATCGCAGCAGGAGACTGAAAAACGATACACCAATCGTATTATAGTACTATAACCTTTAAGTGCAACTGTCTCCTTTCACTAAGTTTCAGTTTCGTTTCAGTGGTTATATCGTCACCACCTAAATGAGTATATTTACTCACACATCTGTAGACCCGGAGTATGAGTCAGCTGATTGTACTAGTCTACTCACCCTACTAACAAATCACAGGGGTGACCCTCACTTTACTGAAAACTTTTATAGACTTCAAAAATTCTGAAATCTGGAAATATCCTGAAGTCACTGAAGAACCCCTTGTACCCCCTTCATGCATATAAATATATTCTTACTTTACCATATTCAAAGTACCATATTCAATGTCCCATAATAGTACCTGCGGGTGTCACATATGTATTAGATGTTCAGTGCACGTTTTTGATTATCTGATAGTGCGATCATTGGTTGGGAACGTCCAACTAGCGAGGCGTGACAGCACAGACTGTGAATGGTGTGGCGACACTATGTCAGGATTATGTCATTGTCGTATATGGCGCATGGCCTGACGCATTAGCCTGCATGTGCTACCCTATGACCAAATGCAGCTGAGCAAAACAAGGGCCACTTTGCAGAGAAGTTATTCAAAAAAATTCACCCCTGTCTCACTGAGACTCTCAGGGGGCGCAGGAGTTTGGGGGGGGGGGGTAGAATTGTTAACTTCTCTCAATTCCCATCTTTTAACAACAACAACAAACAAACAAAAAATGCGATTAGGCCTAGTACCGGTAGTTTAAAGAAGCCTAACTGAGTCTAAGGCCAGTATTGGCAGTAACTTACTGATTGGCAGTAACTTACTGAGTAAGTTAGTAAGGGGGGGTGAGTTGAGAAGGGGAAAGTCACCATTTCCTCAATCCTTTACTAAATGACACCCGAGGCTGAGCAAGGAGTATTTAGTTCGACACTTCTACCCCTGTAACAGGGGTAGAAACCATGTGCCTTTGGGCTAACCAAATCACTCTGCCAATCTGGCAGAGTAGCTATTTTGATGGAAGTATTCACTCTTCAGTCTAATGCTTCCAGCCATATGTCCCTCAATGTATTCCCACCTGTTCACCATCCACAAGGTATTCCTAATACATAAATACATCTGTAATCCAGGCTTTGTTTGATGTCAACTCCACTCCTCTGAGACACCCCTCCCACCACTTCTCCCTGCTGCTGATATCAAAATGTGTGATATACATTAACATTGACATGTTTGCAGCAGTATAAGTATGCTGGACATGTGGAGTACCTTTTGGGGAACAGGATTGACTATTTTGAGGGACTGACTGTGAGTACATTTATGAGAAAAATACCCTTTTTACTCCCACTATAGGATCTCTATGTAGCTGCAGTCTGGCGCAGTATAGCTCAGGGAACCTGAACTCTATATCTCCGTTCCCCTCCGCAATAGAGTTCAGGAAACCAGCGCTTTGAGAGTGGAGGAATGGGGGCGCGCAGGTGGCCATCACTCTCGTGTCTGGTGGCGGAGGGGGGGTGGCCTTTTAAATTTCGTTTTTGATACACTTTTAGGGCTTAGAAAAATCTGAAACTTTTCTAGGTTAAAGAGAAAATGTCAGGCTATCCAACGCAGTTAAAAAAACAATAATATTTATGGCCGAAAATGTGCGGGCAAGCACGTGCGCGCACCCATTCCTCCACTCTCAAAGTGCTGGTTTCCTGAACTCTATTGCGGAGGGGAACGGAGATATAGAGTTCAGGTTCCCTGAGCTAGGCGCAGTAGCGCCAGATGTGTCGGACTAGGAGTATTGTCATTTGACGTATTGACTATTGCGAACCCTTGGGTGTCACGCTAGGCGATCTTGTTATGAAACTGACCGTGACAGTCACAGTACGCTTCACCCGTACACGGGTAAGTATTTACGTCACTCACTGATCTCAGACCATCTCAGTGACAGTGTGGGTGTCTAAAATGACTGAGTGAGTGTGCCAGGTTGACTTGAGAATCACAACATTTGACAGCTTACCTTGATTTCCCCACTCCACTCTCTCCTATGATCAATATCTTTAACGTAGTTATGATGTCTTGATCGTCCATGATTCGTTGTTGTGTCGCCCTTGCAATCAGCTGGTCCTATTCTACACTTTGAAAGTGTTTTGCAACTTTTCCTTTCTGGAGAAAAACAGTGTGTCTGCTGACCTACGTGAAGATGGCGTCATCTACGCAAACAATGCAACGTCACCAGAAACTGCGTCGTTAGAGCGCTCCAGCCCGATGTTTAGTTCAAGCTCGGCGTGCGGACTCTGCTTGGAGATTGAATTTGATCGCTGATTGGCTGAAATCTGCTTCCGGACATTGTAAGCGGGATTTTCAGCAGTCCGGTAAAAGCTGCGGTCGAGCGGCCCGCAGCGCGCTCGACCGCTCGACTGCAACCTCCGCGCTGAGGAAAATGTAGTGCCGGGTGCAGGATCGAATTTGCCGATAGCCGTGGAATTGAAAGGGATAAACGTATATTAGAGAGATAAATTGAATTTAATATGATGTGCAGAGTATATAAAGATGCAAACTATGCCCATTTTATTTATTTAAGTTCTTTAGCCAAACATTCGGCGAGACACCAGCCCGTGTCGTCTGCAGAAATGCAGTAAACAAAACACACTGGTCGTGAGAATTACGCTGCTTTTAGTTGGTAGATGGAATGGTAGGTCTCTAGCACTACTAATATATGTGAACAATTACCCGTTTCTATTTCTAACAAGTCGAGATTAATGCAAATAGGCATCATAATGCAGTAGAGGAGATGTAAACTGTGGCACTGGTCACCAGTGACTAGTCTGTTTCGAGTGAGTTGAGTGTTCGTACAGCTGTCAAAATCGGACGGTACCGGGCTGTGTAGACAAGGGCCCCATCAGATCGGCCCCCCTGTCGACGAGTTCAGATTAGATGAACTACCAGTGACAGAAGGTATTCTGGTAGGCCTAGAACTTAGAAGGCTACTGTAAACGTATTAGGGAGTGCTCATTTATTAACAACAGGGGGGGGGGGTGGATTTGGGGGGGGGGATAAAAAATTTGGACCCCTTGACCGGGGGGGGGTAAAAAATTTAGATCCCTCTTGGGGGGGGTAAAAAAAACTCAACCTGTTTTGAGGGAAAAAGCCCGCGCTTTACTATGCTACAAAGTGGCGCGAACGCGCGCGATTTTCGGCCTGGGGGGGGGGGGGGGCAAAAAATTTCGATCCCTCTTGGGGGGGGGGGTGAAAAAATTTCGCACGCTCCGCGCGAAATCTCACCACCTACAGCCTGCGGCCTCGTGAAATACGGCCCTAACTTCAACTCGTGAAATAACCCAGGCTACAGACCAAAACTCGTGGACCTTTGTCTTTTTATTTTTTTGAAATACAAGATTTACTATGCTTAACTATAGGTGGGGCCGTATTCAATGCCCCCCATTGAATACAATGTGGCCGTATTGAATGGGCTAAGAAAAAGCTGGATTTCTTCATTAAAAAGCTTCAAATAAAAAAATAAATGCAAATGTCAACTACATGGATACCTCTCTGCCGGTCTGCGGCTTCGTGGGATATGGCCCCAGCCCCCACTCGTGAAATACGGCAGAGATGGTATCAATGGGCGTTGACATTTGTCTATGTATCTTAATGAGGACCTAAAAAAGATTTTTTTTTTTTAAACCCCTCAACCTACAGAATTTGGATCTGTCTAAATGATTTGTGGCATTTTTACATAACATTTCGGAACATTTATGCAAGGAAATACCAGCATACAATTTTAACAAAAAAACATCAATAGAGTCAGCATCAAGGCCAATACATGATTGACCTACATTTCTTCAAATATAGATAAATCAACCCCAATTTCGGTGAGGTATGAAATGGCTTGTCATAGTCGTCGGGAATGCTGTCAGGTACCATTTGGTCTCCAGCACATTTAAAAAAAAAAAAATAACCCACTGAGTTATGGCTTGCATGGTGTGAAATATGACGATAGTAGGCCCCTGCCGATAATAGGTGCCTATACTCGATGTTGATTTAAAAATGTTAAAGCTTTATTTTTACAGATGAATACAAGATCACTCCCTAAATGGTTTAACGGCGGTTAAACGTGCTTCTATCTTATATTTTCAGGGGCTGTAGGCTGTACTAATAAACAGTGCAATGGAGAGACCACCTGATACTCACAAGCAGGCAGCTACGTGTCAGTGAGTTCAAATTTCGCTCTTCTCTGAATACTGCCTGCATGGTACTCAAATCCATTTACACATTATGATTAAAATCCTAAATGGCGCACTAGAATGCCTACGTTAGCGCCTTGTTGCGCATACGTTCTCTCAAATTGAAATATTTCTTCAATTATTCCAATTAGGACTAAAGAAAGTTATGAAATACTTCTTCAAAAGTTCAACTGTTTCATTAATTGCGTAATGTAGATGGTATCATAGTCAGAAGGGCATAGCCTTGTATTTATAAAGTTCTATATTATAATATAGCAGTAAATGTCTTCCCAACGACATGTCAAATTTGCAACAAAAAAATAAAGATAAAAATCTCCATGACACGATTTTGGTGACGCGCGACGTGATGAGAAACAAGGATATTATTTGGAGTGGCCTTATGTATGGATTTATATAACTATATAAGGATATATCTTAGACCTGAATCATAACGGTAAAAAATGGTGCATTGTTTTCGCTGTGAGTGCCCTATTTGGCTCATACAGAGAAATCCTGTCAAAATCCGTGTTGCTATCTGCTTAACTGCTGCCTTTTCAATTTTCTAATGAAACCATGTGAAATCTCATACTTACAGGGCTTTGCCATACCCGATGGATGTCTTACATGACCGACATGCCTTCTCCACTGAGGCACTTCCCTCTGAGTGAGTACTACTCTTACCACTCACTTCTAAATTTACTGTAAATTCTCAATCCACGGGCTAGACACAAACCAAACCTCTAGTGTGGGTTATAAAACATTCTCAAAGTCTAAGGCTGGGTAATGCAGGGAGTTCTGAAGGTATATACCAGTACTGAAATCGTAATTCTCAGAGCCTATAGCTCCGGTCATGAAGTATAGGTAAAAAGTTTTAAACTTCATCTACATCTTTTAGTGTAGGGGTTGTGAAAGTATGAAACTAACACAGGTTCCAAATTCGGTTTGAATGGAACAGGTTTTATTCAGTTTCTCGATCATTTAGGTTCTCATACGAACATGGCCTCGATTATCTATAGACAAGGTTCGAAGTGTACAGGCAGCGGCACCACGAACCCATGTTTACACGTATTATTCTTGCCCCTACATCAGTTAAATGGCATTTATTTAATGACCAAATGGCACATCCATATGGGCCACCTCAGCTACAGTCACCTCTCTAAGTTACCGCTGCCGGCTAATCTCACCCAGATTCCATGATATTCCCTGATAAGGTTACCGATCTGTTTTATGCAAAACTGATTTTTTTCCCTAGGGCAGTACCACTTGAGGCAGACATCGATACAATGGACTTCTTTGGTGAGTAACCAGGGGGCCAACTTCCTATGCATGCTCTATGCATGTATGAACTAAGCGTCACCTCAGTGGAGGAGGTCGTTATTGATAATCTCTTTTTTGGGGGGAAATTCCATCTAAACAAAGATAGTGGTATTCAAAATGCTCTCATACATGTAAAAACCAAAGGTATGGCATTTCATTTTAATCTTCAAAGTACTTTAAAACCACAATATGACATCTAGCCATATGGAAAATTAATATCATCATACATGTATCAACTAGTATATATGGTCTGAGCCGACATATGTGCCTACACAGAGTAGCAGTAACACTTCACCCGCATACAGGCTCCCATTGCTGTAACCTTGACAGTCCATGTTCACCATGAAATAAATAGACAAAGGTTCACGAGTTTTGGTCTGTTGACAGGGTTATTTCACGCGTTGACCTCGGGCCGTATTTCACGAGGCCGTAGGCCGAGTGAAATGCGGCCCGAGGGTCAACAAGTGAAATAACCTTGTCATCAGACTAAAACGAGTGCTCCTTTGTCTTTATTTTTTTATCTTTTTCGATTCAAATTAACAAATTTTTGATAGGGGAAGCCTAAAAAAGCATTTTTCTATGCCGTACAAATGTAAACAAACCGTCATTTTGATGACGTCATAGGGTCGTGAAATACGGCCATGGGTTTTTTAACGGGGGGTGTTAAATACAGCACTCTTTGGTTAACTCAATGAGGCTGCCGTATTTGATAAAAAATAAATACATGTATTCTACTTTTAGAGAACACAATAGAACTGACACCTCTGCTGGTCGACCAGAAAGATGAAGTCCTTCAAGCGTTAGTGGCAGACAGAACAGCTTCCTTGCACACCCTGGAACCCCTAAGGTATTAGACAACTCAAAACCCTTTTAATCAGTAACTTAGGCATACACAGTTACATTTCGTTAATATTTGAAAACATGACCTAGTAGTTTTAAAATATTCTTCCAAGCAGGCATTAATTTAAGGCCAAAGTAGAGGTTGTTGCGGCCTTGCCAGTCTTCTCCGATCTCAGTTCTACTTTGTATAATGCTTGAATACATAGTTAAAAGGGCTGGGATTCGTTTATGAAAATTATTTAAGTCATCTGTCCCAGTGCAAAAAAAAGGGCACAGGATTATATTTGTATTGTACTGTTTACCTGGCTATGGTATTTTCAACAGTTTGCCAGCTGGCTGAAACACAGCAACTCTTCCTCTATCCAAGAAGCATATCACAGACAAAACATGACATGACAAATGGACCCGATCACTCAAGTCCTACTGCACTCCAAAGTCCCACTAGCATTTGTAACTGAATGTGATGTACATGTGAACATGAGTCTGGTAATAAATGTTATCCTACAGTTTAATGTGTGCCATACTGTGGCAACATCTGAATGTGAAAGTGAATCTGCCTGTAAATCCGACTGTTGTCTATTTGGTGTCATTAGAATGCAATCGAAGGCGATGTGAATGTGAACGTGAATCAGACATTGAAGGTATTGTTATGTTGTGTGAGAGATAATTCTGTCGTATACACTAAAACACTATGTATACATACAGATCTAAGCATAAATCTAAAGGGGAAGTCACAGTATACAAATTGTTACATTGTCTATAACTGAAAGTGATCTGAATGTGAATGTGATTCAAAAGGAAAGCCATAGCCTTTTTACGGGAAATTAAGCAAACAATATGCAAACCGGATATTGAACCAAACCCTAGTCTACAACTGTGTCAGTACTCTGCGAATGAATGTTATCTCAATGTGAGCGACCAAAGAAAACTTTCAAAGTACACTTTGTAAATTTGGTATGAAACTAGGTGTACACTGCATGTGATGTGACTGTGAATTTGATATAGGAACTCATCTCTACTCTACAACGTGCCATGGTTCCATCAGTGTGATTGATGTCTTCACCACAAAATAAAACAATAGTAAACATGGACATGTAAAATGTATGTAAACTGAAGCTGTGATGTTTCATTAGCTTACACCTGAATGTGTACCTGAAACTGGAATACAACAAGTATGTGGTGTACTTTCAGTAGAATCAATTCCAGTCATCCCTATTGATATACTAACTTTAATCAACTCCAATGAACTGTTTGCCACTTGGGAACATATTTAATTGTTCTCCCTTGTGTGTTTTAGCACATGGGCGTTTAAGACACGCGTATAACATTGTGCACCTTTTACCACATTCAGGACATGTGTGAGGTTTTTCTCCCGTCAGTGTCATCATGTGAATCCTTAAGCTTCTTCCCCGTCTACATTGTTTGCCAAATTTACAACACAAGTAAGGTTTCTCTCTAGTGTGCAAGAGTATGTGCTTTTCTTAATGAGATATGTGGATCATCTTGTGATTCTTTATGTGACTTGCCGTTTTAAACTGCTTACCACATTTCAAACATGTGTGGGATTTCCCTCCTGAGTGTTACCGTGTGCGCCTTTAGGCTACATGTCTCAGTGCACTGTTTACCACAATTGGAACACATGTAAGGTTTATCTCCTGTGTAGATCAGGCCAAATTAAAAAAAAGGTTTGTTTCAGGTCACCCGACCGACCCTAGAAAAACAGGGCCGACCCTATGTTTTTTTTGTGCAATTTTGAAGAAAATTTCATATTTTTACACTTTTTGGGTCATTTTAAGGGTTTAAATGGAGGATGGCTAGTACTGTCATGTTTAAGAAATGAAATAAAATAAAATAAATATCCGACCTACCGACCCTAGTCTTTGTCCCCATGTTACCTGAAACATACCTTTTATTTTTTTGGCCTCAGCATGTGTCTCTTTCATTTCCGCAGGATGAAAAAGCACGCCGTACATTCCACATCAATTTCGACTGAATGTACGTTTACCCGAGCCCCGTAAGCGAAGCGCAGTGGGCAAACTTGGGGGGTTTGGGGGCATGCCCCCCCCCCCCCCCCCCAAGAAAGTTTGAGATCGTTAGACTTGAAATGGTACATTCTGGCACATTTTGGCAAAATTATATTACAGCTCAGTGCTGTATTTTTCATGTATTATTAAGGTGGGACTGAACATTGTTTTTGGAGAGGAACATTTTGAAAACCTTAACTTGAAATAGTGCAATCTGACTATCTAACTTCTGTTCTAATTGGAGGATTTACAAAATTCAAAAACCCATGGATAACTAAAAGCACACAGGCGGTGATTCTGAGGGTATTTCACACAGGCGGCAGTTAAAAGCACACAGGTGGCCCGCCTGTGCAATCCCTATGTGTGGAGAACCCTGCACGTATTGCTCTGAACTGTTCACCACATGTAGAACATGAGTGAGGTTTTTCCCCTGTGTGGGTCATCATATGTAGTTTCAGCAAAACTAGCCAGGACAGTTATAAGACTTCTCTATTGTGTGGGTCAACATGTGCCTATTCAAGCAACTTGTATGTGCAACCTGTTTTGCACTTTGGGGACACATGTGAGGTTTCTCTCCTGTGTGGGTCATCACGTGTGTGTGACGTGCCTTCACAAATTGTTTGCCACATTGTTAACACGTGTTAGGTTTGTCACCTGTGTGGATCACCATATGTGTCACGGTAACTCATGTAAAAAGGTGCCATTAGAATAGACCTGAATGTGATCTGCATACATGTATCTGTTAATCAAGCTATGCGAGAATGCTTCAGTAGAGAAAAACTGACTTTAATCTGAATGTGTCCGTGAATCTGACATGAAATCGAACTTGCATTTAAATGTGTTATTACAATAATAAAACTGTTTCTGTTCTGAAGTGACTGCGGATCTTTACCGTACATTAAATGCAATGCTGCAATTATGTTCTGTAAACTTAGATATTTTCGCTGAAGAGGTGCCGACTTCAAAACAGAAATTGTATTTTTTAGGCTAGCTTTGGCTTGAAAAGCGTACTTACCATACTCCCTTCACCTAAAAATCGTAGTGAAATCGTATGTACCATTTAGGGTTAATAAGTTACACTGGGTGCTGTTTCTCCACAAATTTGCGGAGGTCCGCAATTCTCCCTGTCGGGCAGACTTGTACTGGTCACGTGACTACGCGCACGGAATCCACACTCAATGTAAACTTTACCTCAGTAAATCACTGCAAATATCATTTTAGGACCGAATTTTGTGCGGAAAAATGATCAAATATGTTACAAATATCCCACCCGGATATTTATAGACCAGATATTCCATTGGATTGATGGTATTTACTTAGATATGATACGATTTCTACCATTATTTAACCTCCACTCGGTCAAAATAGCTACGGTATGTAGGGGGTATAAGGCCCTAAATCGGGGCCCCAAAGGTTGAATACACAGGCACAGGGTGCCAGCTACTATGCTTCAGTATGGGGAAAAAAAGCACCTGGCTGGTTTGTTTGCAGCAACATCCTTACTACTGCGGCCGACGCCCGCAGCGCCACCTACGTTGGTCGGCCATTGCTGACAGTAAGAATGTTGCAGAGGACCGTAAATACTCACTCCATCCAGATCGGATCCAGAGTGACGGACGAGTCCCATCGGATGCTAGCTATACATAGGCAAGTAGCCTGCACGCGCACACGCAGACCGGAAGCCTATAGCGACCTCTGTCCATACCCCAAGCTGAGCAACCTACTTGCTGCATTAGTCTGCAACTAAATTTGATGTGACTGTGAACTTGATGCAAACTTAAACTGTACGCTGGGATGTTTTTATTCAATAAAATAGAGTTGCTGAGAGTCTTGTTTTCTTCTTGTTGTGCATGTCAGTCTACATATCAGGGGTCAGGCCAAACCTGACCAACCCCCAACAGTCATCACAGTGGCCGTGACCAGTCTTATCTCACTCTAGGTCTGGGATTTGTGGAATAATATATAGGATGAAACTCTTTTGGCTCTAATATCCTTAATAATTGTCCGATTTAAAAATCGTAAAAAATGACATGTACCTGAATATGTACATATATATCAACCTGTTCATTTTAATTCCGCTATTGGAGTCTTCGGCTAACTGTGACGTGATTATAATTAACAATAAAATCAAATCTACACGTTAACTACGTCATTAGTGTACCACTGATTGTGTTTGTGAGTCTGACAAAACAATGCTAAGGTAAAGGGGAGATGGATGCTAGGGGAGGGGAACTTCTAGGGAATTATCAATTACGAGAACACAGGTAATTTACAGTTATAATATATGAGGTTCTATTCAAGGGTGACTTATGACTAATACAGTCAGAAGTTGCATGAAGCATACAAGCATGAGGCTTTACTTATACAAATGCATCATGCAACTCAGTTATAAAGACAACTGTTGTCTGAATAGGTGAACTGATGCCGTTATAGTGACAACAGTAAACCAAAGACTAATACAGTAAAACTTTGTTATTACAAACTCTGTTCAACAAATTTTGTTTATTACGAACAAATTCGCAAGGTCCTGAGTCTCTCCTATGCATTTCTATAGTATTAAAACCCTTTTAGAACGAAGTACTGCTGCTTTAAATTCGTTAATAACGAAGTAAAATCTGACCTCAGTCCCTTTGATATTCGCTTACTGGTAATAAAGGGGGTGAAGAGGGGTCCCCCCCTGAGGTCGGAAAGTCGCCGAAAGTAAGGGGTCCAGGTCACAAAGTCGCTTTTTTGGACCCCCCTAAAGTATTGTCAATTTTGTCTAGAGGTCGCCAAGTCACTTTTATTATTGCATTAGGTCGAAAGTCGCCTCCAAAACGGCCCAGGTCGCCAGGTCGCTTCTGACCCATCTGCAGCCACAATAAAGTGAGCAACAATAACACGCCAAATGGAATTTAAATGTTTAATTCCTAGAATAAATGATTTTTAGATGAATTATCATTTTGCATTAAACATGGTAGTGGGCCAGGCCCTATAACACCATTTGATTATTATTGAACCATATAATCACCGCAACCAAACAATACAGTTTTAGAGAACAATTTTTCAACTAGCATCAGGTATGTGAGGAGACATCAGTCCTTTGAACTCCGACCATTGGTGAGGTTTTTGAGAGGACCTCAGTCCCCTCAAACTCCGACCATTGGTGAGGTTTTGAGGGGACCTATCTGCAACAGATATAATTTTGTCTGGTGATAACAAGACCTCCCACAAGATGCCTGCATTCAGCAGGCTTCAAGCGAAAAAAGAATCTTGTTGATACAGGGATTTGCCATCCAGCAGTATAATTTCTCCCAAAGAACAAGTTCAAGAGCATAACCTGTTATAGAGCTCAAAATAGACTCGAATTTTGAAGGTCTGTCAACATTGCCCCTGAATTGCATTATGTTGTACAATGTATGATGCTAATTCCTACTCATGTATGAAGGACCCATTCAAGCTCTCTTGATACTATGTTCCTAGAGGTCTGCATCTGGTCCCTGGCCAAAATGAGAAGACATGATAAAAGGGTTGTTTAACATCAAATATAGATTGAGTGATCAGCTTGATCCTCCGGCCACCCTACCATTGGTGAAGTGTATGAGGGGACCGCAGTCCTTTGAACTGTGACCATTGGTGAGGTGTATAAGGGGACTGAGGTCCCCTTAAACTCCGACCATATGTGAGGTTTGTGAGGGGACCTGACACACCTCTCCTGCCGCCTCCCCTTCCCCACACCTCCGCCCCCCCCCCTTCCCCCACCAAACTCTCCTGCCGCCTCACCTGCCCCACACCTCCTCCCGCCTACCTACCTCTCCTGAGGACTTCTCTTTGAATACCCCTGTGTTTTGTATCAATAAATTATTTATTTTCATATTGTCATTTCATTATCAGGATCGTGAAGAATACAATAAGTAATTTAGACTTGTTCTTGTATTATCTGCTTACTCATACATGCAATAAGGGGTTCTGGCTGTATAAGCTAGTCTATTGTGCTGTGTTTGGTTACAACGAAATTCGTTTTTAACTTTTCCTTTTGCTGGCCCCAGGCACTTAGTTATAACGGTATTATACTGTATAGGCAGCAGCCCCCCCCCCCCATCCATACATTGTCATGTGGACATGGCGTTTTCTTCAAGTGTACATTAAACATAGAGCCTTGTAACATGGGGGGTGGGGGGGAAAGGTTCTTACAGGTTACATAGGACATGGCATTTAAGTGGTAGGTGACATGGACATTTCTTAGAAATGTTGTAACATATAACTTTACTGTATTTTACATGCAGAATAGCGAGCAATGTGGACTTTGTGGGTATGCTTACGTTACAGTTATTTAATTAAATGTGTAACCCAGTTTGGTGGTGCACTACAGTCATCATGTTGATGTTGCTGGTTTGCTCCTCTCATTTGGATATCACTGTTGACAAACACCAGTTTTCTTGTAGTTTCTCCACGTATAAGGACTCAGTCCTTGTGGATTTGACATATTTGATACAGAATAGCAAATCCAATTTCTAAGCAGTACAATTCAATACCACAAATGCTTAACTGAGTAATATCACTTAGGTATGATGGATACAGCCACACACACTTCCCCCCAACCAGCAAATACAGCGACTCCAATAGTAGTGGCGCCAGATGAGGTAGATGGCACACAGACTTGTGGTAGGTAAACTCTATGCATAGGCTATAACTTAACCCACAAATCTTTATTATGTCAATGATTCTTATTTGTAGCCATCCATATGAGCACTCCCTGAACACTTAATTGATGTCATAAAACTGGTTCGAATCTAATAAGCACCTCCGTACAATTATAGGGTTTGTCAAAGTTGTGGGTACGGCTTATACCAGACAAGTTATGACATTTACCATCTGATTGTACAGGAACCATGCCAGAAAGGAAGAAACGGAAAGGTCACTTTGGACCTAAGGTCCATATAGAGTCCAGAACTCTAGGGTGAGTGGAGTAGTGTCATCCCTTCCAGTATCATTCAATACCAATAACAGCAGCTAAGCAATCATTATCGTAATCTGTTCACCTGAAATTACGGCACCACTTCTTGATTCATGATCACAATATTATATTTCAGCACCAAAACCAAAGAGGAATTCATGAAGGATGTCAGATCTGCTGCTGCCTTAGAAGGAAAAGGCAACTTTGATCAGCGCAAAGAGGATGTGCGGCGCGACCCTGTCACGAGAAAGCAGGTACCACGAGAACTCAGAACAGAAGTGGATACAACCTACTATTATTATTGCGAACGGTGCGTATGTGATACTAGCTGTTGCCGTGCAGATTGGTTATCTCTAAAATTAAGGGCCCCATGTCACAAAGTCGCTATTTGTAGACCATTGATGCTAGAGACCTATATTTCCAAAAGTCGCCAGGTCGCTGAAATTATTGTACCAGATCGCCAGGTCGCCTGGAAAACAGCCTAGGTCGCCCCTCTAGAGCCACTGTGCGAGGCACCTGGATATGGAACATGGCGACGCATATGCAGTAACCGGCTACACCCCTACAGCCCCAGTAGTGGACAACCTGGACAACTCAATGCTGTAACCTGCTACACCCCTATAGCCCCAGTTGTACAAGTTCAAGTGTTATACATTCATTTGTCAAGTAATCATGGTAATAATACATTGTTCAGGATCTATTGCAGTTATAAAAAAGATCATACACAATATAAACCCCTTTTCACACGATATCACAATTCTGATTATGGACAAATGGGCTGCATCTTGACGAATACACTGTAACTGCTACTTTACATCTGCCACCTACTTTTCTAGAGTGCACAGTATTTATCTAAGTCTTCACCCACTCAGTAATGAAGCCTTAGCATTATTGAAAATACCAGAATGTCCTGAACTAATACCTAAATACATGTATTAAAATACAGGTAGGGAGAGGGGACACCATGGCCACCTTCATGCAGTGACCTGCCAACATCACGTTAATGATACATAATGCAGGAATAGCATTCAAGCTGCAATCTCTATGAGAACGCTTCACACAATCTTCTTTTTCAGGCACGCCAAACCACGTTCAATGACAAAGAGAGAAGATCCCAAAAAGACCAGGGCGAACAGCTGCACAGCTTACATCAGTTTTGTATTCGACAAGGGTACAGTGGAGATAAGGAGGCGGCTGGAGCACATTGGCCATGATCTAACCAATCCAGCTGAATGGAGGGTCAACCGGTTGGATGAGGGACTGCGGGAATACATCCATACTCTGCTGCTGGAGGTGAGCTTGCGCTGTCATTTCTAGCTACGCTCAGAAAGTGCATGCTAATATTTATCATGTGTAACACAAACTAATGCAGAAGCCACAAGGCTAAAGCCCCGGCCACATCTGCTTGATTTCACACGACCCGACTTGATCCGACCCAACAGCCAGAAGAGTTTGGCATGCACAACTCTATCAGACCGGCCAGGTAAATTAGGTCCGATTCTCGGGTCTGGTCGGGTCGGATCTGCTCAAAATTGCCTAGTGTGGCCGGGGCTTAACATTGACAAATACTGCATGCCGATCAGAAGGTCCATATAATTAGTGCAATAGTCTTTAAAAAAAACCATTTCATTAGCCAGGTATCAAATTACCATGCACCATGACCCGACATGTGACTGTACAATATTGTTGACTGCAAATAGGCCGTAATAATGAACCTTTCCTGTAGGGGAAGAAATCATGGGAAATTCTACCACTCTGTGAAGACTATGCCCTGGGCTATGGGTGCATGGACTTCAAGGACCACCGTTACTACCCAAGTCCCGATGACATCAACAATATGACAAAAAAGATACGTCAGGCAGAACGGTAAGTGGTAGAAGCTCCTTTAAACGTAGGTATTTTACAGAAGCATTTGATGTGGACCAGAAGGGAATGAGTGAGAATTGATTTGTGTTACAAAAGTTACAGGAAAATGACCATAGAATGGCTGCATCAACCCATGTAGAATAGGGCAGCATGTGTGTAAGTTGTGGCTAACTCGGTCATAGTGTGGAACTTTTTTCCATTGTTTTTTCAGCTTTCACAAGGACGATGCCATTGCAGTGGACTACATGTGTACGACTGCCATGAAATCCAAGATTATTCACTACCAGAGTGAAGAGGGCGGCAAGTAAGTGTCCACATGGAGTAACTTTAGTCATCCCGAATGTTGCAGTAGCTTTATTATGAATTTTTTGCAAAAACATGTGACACACAAGGATAACCCATTTCCTTTACAGACCACTGATAATTGTGTATCAGAATGCAGACCAGCTGGACCGCATGAAGCGTATATCGCAGAATGTCATATTCATGGATGCAAGCTACAAAGGTAAAAAAAAACCAGATCCATCATTTGCATGCCCAAAATTGCTAACTGGCATGGTTTGAAATTCACAATGAACCACAATTTTTTTGTATGGAATATGGCATGGTCTTTGCTTCAACTGAAGACCTTCGTATTTCACGCATACCCTGAAACCAGCATTTTATAACCTGTGACGTCATCAGAAGTGGCAGTTTGCAACAGAACCTTGACTCGTAAACCTTTGCCTATTTACAAGTATTGTATTGGAATCACTTTCAGGTCTGACTAGTTACAAGTATGCCGTCTATGCCGTACACGGTTACGAAGAGTCCCGTGGTGTCACCTTGGCTTACTTTGTGCTCTCCAAGGAGACAACGGAGACTGTCACGACATGCCTTGAGGCACTGGTGAACCATGCAAAGAAGAACAACATCAATTTCAGCCCCAGGTCAGTCCTACAAGGCAACATGGTCACTCATATAGGGGGGGGGGGTTAAATATGGAGGAACAATGGATCACAATGTTTGCACAATAAGATGATGGTCAACACAAACTCATAACATCTCATGTACTGGTTCCTAACCGAACTGTCCAATACTGTCGAAGTAAATGCCATTACTGGTCCTATTTGAACAATTATTTTTGGTCATTATACTTGCGATATTGTTGAGCAATCAGACCACCATTAAGTCTGATGTCACAGCATACTTTATCTTGAAAAGGTCATTCATGGTTGACAAGGATTGGAAGGAAATCAACGCCATCAGAGCAGTCTTCACTCGCGCTGACGTGATCCTCTGTTGGTTTCACGTCTTACAGGTATGAGCAGCCCAATGTCACCCTTTACACTCCTATAAAGATCAGTGTCAAAGCAAAACTGGACGCTTTTTTCAGCCATGGCCGATCCCATAGGCTGTAAGGTTAAAACATCAAAATGAGACGCCCTGTTACACTGTTCTAAAGAGTATTTGATCTATGAGGGACTAGTATAGTTGGCAATACCTGGATAATCACATTTATAAGCTGATTGATGAAATGTATAGGATAAGGGAGTGTTCATTTATTAATTACAGGGGGGGATGGTGAGATTTCGCGCGGAGGGGCGAACATATCTTACGCCTCCCCCCCAACCCACCACCCCACCTGTAACTAATATATGAACACTCCCTAATGGAGAAAACCACTGCCAGGGCATGTCCCCTATTATGTTTGAATGATGGTAATGCATCAACCAACTTCCATCGAAATATTGAGCGTCATTTACTAATAACTATGGCATATACCTATGCAAAAAATTTACCCCTCTAGGCGGTGTACAGACGCCTGAGCCTGCATGACTCCGGTATGTCTGGTGTAGCCAACGCTGGAAAAAGGAAAGAGGTTGTGGATGGCATGCGGAAACTCAGATATGCCAAGGATGTAAGTACAGTTTATCAAGTTTGTCCACATCAGCAAAACTTGTATTGGGAATTCATGTTGCTCCTATTTCATCCTGGCCACAGGAGTTATGAGAAAATGTGTTTGTAGTCCGACCATGAATCAAATGACCTCAAATTGTACTAATTCTGAAAGTTATTGTTTTTTAAGGCCAACCATTTCCTGGAAATGGCAGCAGCTGTAGCCACCGAATTCGCGGAATATCCCAATGTGCTATCCTGTATAGAAGACTGGGTCAGAGACTGTGAGTTGTGGGCTATGTATGCTCGGTCATACTGCCATGATGACCAGGACACGAACAATGTCGCAGAACAGTATGTACACTTTGCCATGTCTACAGGTGCTGATTTCTTTGTACATGTATCAGATAACCTATGCCGAAGGATCTATATATTCAGTCACAGGGCATATTGACTAGTTCTCCGAGTCAGTATCGCGGCCATGTTGTTGGCAGCGCTGGGGTGGAAGGAATCTCTGTTGTATTATGCCTGACTGACATGAACCATTCATACTCATTCACAGCTTCTTCGGTGATCTCAAATACCGATATCTGGCCGGGTATGCCAATCGCCGTGTCGATGATTTGTTGCGCCTGCTGGATGGCAAGATTGCTCGGTATCAGGGGTAGGTAAAACAGTAATTTAATAACCCTTCAGTATATAGCCCAAACAAATTGTGGTTCTTGACATCAGATGAAACTATGTGTTACTGTTGGAGGAATAACCATATTTACTAAAATTCCATTTCCATTAATGCTCACAAGCATGTTTCTGAAGTTTTGTTCAATTGGTTCTGTATTAAAACCAGTGCCATTGTCTGTCAAGGTACATGGACCGCTTCCATAGAGCTGGCAGAAGCCAACCAGCATCAGGAGGTCAACCTTCCGCCGGGCAGCAGGCAGCCAGCCAGATGCTGCTGCAAGGCTGGGTGCAGAAGTGTCGGTGGGTCGATGATCACAAGGGAATCTGCCAGGTTCCATCCCAGCAAGGAAAGGGTCGGTATGAAGTGAGTCTGTCACTGGCCACATGCACATGCATTTCTTCATCAAGACAAGGTATGTACAAATGCTAGAGAGTAGCATTGTTACAATACTGTGGCTGTCTGCTAGTGAAGATAGCTGTCCCCCATTGAAGAACTCTAGATTTGAAGAATAGGTTGAAAGATTTACTACATTATTAGGCCATGTTTTAAACAAAAACCAGTGAAGTTATTGACCAATTTCATGGGTTGTACCTTTGTTGTGATCAACTTTGCTATTTCTCCCCTCAAGGAATGTGCAAACATTTCCACGTCGCCAAAGCCGTCGCAGAAGGCCGAGGACTATCAGTCAACTGCATGAGGCAAGGCATTGCAAACGAAATAATCATGGCAAAGGCCTTTGCAGTGGAAGTTGAAACAGAGGAAGTCCACGTGTACTATGACGACTTAGCCATCGTTACAAGACTCACTAGATGCACGTGCATTGCCTCCTCCCACGGAGAAATGTGCGTCTGCCGCATTGTTGCAAAGCGAGTGGCACCACCAGTGGTAGCTCAACCTGCACCCCCCGCCCACTTAGAGGTGGACTCTGACGATGAGCAGATGGACGACACACAGTCCGATGTCCATAGCACAGATGAATTGAGACAAAAGCTGGTGGACATTGTCAACTACCTAGACAATAACAACTTCAATTTGCACCCCAGAAGGGATGAAATTGCGAAGGACATTAGGGCCCTTAACCGGAAGGTAGTACTGCCACAGTTCCCAAAGGCACAAAGTTCCAAGAGGAAGCAGGAGGTCAACTGTGCGCACCGAAAGGAAATGGAGGCTAAGCTAAAGGCCAAGCGCCAAGGTGCGCATACGTACACTTTGGCGAGCAAAGGAATAACATCAGAGGAAATGGCGAAGAAGGCAAAAGTGGAAACGTTCCCCAAGATGGTGAGCGGGAAGACAAACAGAAGAAAAGTGTTGTACTGAAATGTCCCTTTGTATCTTCAGCACTGGACATGATATATAGACAAAGGCCCATGGGCAGAGGACATTTTGGTACCGTTCCCCCCTTGGTGGGGCTGGGGTGGGGATGTAGCCCCAGCCCCACCAAGGGGGGAACGATACCAAAAATCCTCAGGCTATGTGCATTTGCCTTTATGTCATGGTTTTTACTCTTCAAAATATGTTTAATTGCATACAAAAGGCTATAACAAATTTCAAAAGTGGACTTGAACATACTACAACATACTCTCCTTTGTGATTCAGCGATGCAATTCCGATTTGACCAAACAGTTACAAAAAAGTCCTTCCGTATGGCATACAACTTTTAATCCATAATACGTCCAATTAGCGATCAGATAAAAGCAACATTATTCCTATCTAAGTGTGAATAAAAATGTGCAACATCTATGACAAAAGAGTCCATAGCATTCTGTTTCATATTTCCAATTATAAACGAACAAGCATATGATTGGCATTTGTTGATTTCAGGTGCAATTGCTGCATGCATATGATTGCAGGTTATTGTAATGTATAACGTCCTCTACTGTAGCCTCCCTCTGCAGCTCACAATGTATGTGGCACAGCTGCCTACACGAGTCGCAGTGCAGATAGATAGTGCTACTTGCAATCTTTACCCTGGACTCTCCAGAGAAATCGCCAAACACCTCATCGAGGCATATGATGCAGAAGTCCATAGACCTTTCCAACGTGCTGCAGCTGTCTGCTGAATGATCAACTGAAGTTGATGACACTCCATGATCTTGATCCATTCTAGAATAGAAAAAATTATGTATACAATGTTGCATAACATTGGGTAATTTTGAGAACAAAATTATATCTACAATATTCTTAGATGAACTTAGATATCCTTGACTTTATATGTTCAACACTTTGGATGTAATCACTATTTTAAAATTCAGATATTCTTAAAAAAGTGTTATGGCCGATCAATTAACAACCCTGCCACCAAGCCACCATCAGACCACATATAACCACAACTGGGCAATGGACTTCAGATCTTTTCCTCTTGACACTTGCAGCTGGAACACTGACCTAATTGTTCCTCATCCAACACCTTAATCGTACATGTTATTACAACATGGACATTGATCAGCCCGGGGCACGATCCCGGAAGCGAACAAATGTCAACAAGAACAGAACTGATTGACTGGTGGCTAAGCACAGCCGTGTTAGTTCATTTCTCTCTATATATATGGCTGCGTGAATCACAGCCAAGAAGTAGTCACTGGATTTTTCAAACAGGGTTGAATCAGTAACACGTTTAATGCTGACCTTGAACAGACTGCTGCCCTTTATAGAATTTGGCCAGTAACCTAACCAATTGTAAAAGGTGAATTCAACACAAATGTGACAATTGAAAAGAAAAGAAAAGAAAGATTAGTTGTTGTTTTTTTCATACCTAATGCTTAGACAAAGATCGATGCAGACACAGAAAAAACGTTCTGAGTAACACTTCCGAGATGTAGCTGAGCCGGAAAGCAAGGTACACCATGAATCTGAAAGAAATTTAAGTTACATTTAAAATACATAGGAAAGTATAGGACCAGTGCAGATCTGTAGATGTGCAAGGCTCATGGCATCATCCACCATTCCAATTCTTAGATTTTTCTTGCAGATAATAGATAAACAGAAAAATGCCAGTGTTTCATATGGGAATTTCTTTAATCTTTTCTCAAAACTTGCATTTGTTAATTAGGAATCCCGCCCCTGCCATTGAACCTTATGCTATAAAAGGGCCCATTTATAGAGCCTATTTTAAAATAGGAATCCTGCGAATTGAAAAATAAATCTACCACTGATGGATAGGTAAAGATCTGCACATTATTATTCTCTATGCAAAATTGAGGCACCAGGCTGGGTACAGGACTTCTCTATAATGTGGCCGAGTCCGCCCCCCCCCCTCCATCCCAATGCAGTTGAGCGACTCCTGTCACTCCCGACCCCCCCCCCCCCAACAAGGGTGAGACCTCCTTGTGTCCCTCATAGACACAAGGAGGTTGTCGTGTCCCTCAGAGACACAAGGAGGTCGTCATGTCCCTCATAGACACAAGGAGGTCGTCGTGTCCCTCAGAGACACAAGGAGGTCGTCGTGTCCCTCAGAGACACAAGGAGGTCGTCGTGTCCCTCAGAGACAGAAGGAGGTCGTCGTGTCCCTCAGAGACACAAGGAGGTCGTCGTGTCCCTCATAGACACAAGGAGGTCGTCATGTCCCTCATAGACACAAGGAGGTCGTCATGTCCCTCATAGACACAAGGAGGTCGTTGTGTCCGTCAGAGGCATAAGGAGGTCCTTGTGTCTCTCAGGGAGGGTTATTTTGGTCCCTCTTCCCGTATTTTTTGGAAATACAAGATCTTCTATGCTTTAGCACTGAAGGGCCGTATTCAATGCCCCCCATTGAATACAATGTGGCCGTATTCAATGCGGTAGGAAAAGATTGCTTTTCTTCATAATATTTCGATGCCAATTGCGTTATAATGATCTTATATTAGTGTCATGTTTAAGGGGAAAATCAATGGGAGACTCAAACTTTTGCATGGCGAGGGCTAAGCCATAATTGAATTTTCAAGATTTCTTCATTTGCAAATCAAGATAACCCACAAATGTGCACCAGACCCCGAGATTAATGTATAAGTTCCGGGGGTTTGACAGGGCCACGCAGCGCGCAATTCACGCATTGTAATCTTTAATGGCGCATTAAAAGCTCCACATTGTGCGCCCATTGGGGAGGTGATATCTTTGGGGAGATAAGCCTGATAAGGGCCACACTGTACTGTACTGTATGACGTAGGTTCTGCTCCCGAGAATCGGGCCGTAAAGGAAAGTGATATACGCACGGTGGCCGTGTGTATAACGCTATTATACGCATGACGGACGTGTGTATAATGCTACCGTGAAACCGAATTTATTTTGGCGTTTTTATTTCCTATATGCAGAATTTTTCCCTTCAAAGTCACATTCGGCTTATAGACGGGGTTTTGTGAAAGCATATTTGAGATAATGGTGTAGAAAAGTATGACAACTTAGTAAGTAGTTTTATTAAATTTCAAAGCCTTACAAAACCATTTTCACGTGAAGCATACATTTAAACCATTGACTCATGGTTATTTCAACTAAATAAAAGGATAACAATCTGCTTAAAAAATCCTTTTTGGTAGGATCAGGTTGGGGGTAAGGGGGTCCCTAAGGCCTCAAAAGTCACATTCGGCTTACAGGCGGGGTTCTCTTTAATGTTAAGATGATTTAATATAAGCCGAATTTTTGTCCTTAAACTCACTTTCGGCTTATAGGCGGGGTCGGTTTATAGGCGGGGTTTTACGGTACTATACGCACGACGGGTGTGTGTATAATGCTACTATACGCACGACGGGCATGTGTACAGTCCCACTATACCCAAGCAGAATCATGAATCAATAATGGAGATGGAGGAGGGGGGGGGGGGGCGGACATGTACCCAAAGAAAAATTCGGAACCCCCAAAAAGAGGGAAACATGAAAGCTACACAGGCCCACACTAGGCACACTGGTTTTTATTGCAGGATTCTGAAGGTAGGCCTATAGTCCGGGCCTATAGTATACAGGAATTATGTTAAAGAACATAAAGTGGCATTGGGCTGGGCAAGGCCGCGATGAGGCCTAAGCCTTATATGGGTTATTCCTTACTTTCTAGATATACTGCTTATAGTGTTATGGCATCATGTATAATTGTCACAAAAGACACAGTGATGTCACATTGATGGGGGTAGACCCCTAAAATCGACAGGGCGACATGGCCTTTTCTTAGAATCGACAGGCGACATGGGGCTTAGTGACAAATGACAGGAGAAATTAAAAGATATTGACAAGGGACATGGCCTTTTCTTAAAATCGACAGGCATCATGGAGCCTAGTGACAAATGACAGGAGAAAAACAAAGATACTGACAAATGACATGAGCATTTCTTAAAATCGACAGGCAACATGGGGACCCCCCATTTAGACCCCCACATTGCGTAGCATTGAGCTGAGGGATGAGATGAGGATGAGTGTTATAATAGGCCCTACTAATACAATGTCAATGTTTGTTAGGCCATCAGAATTAAAGTAAGAGCTTTTTTCATTATTCATTTGTCATATTTAATAGGGATTAGGGGTCGTATCATCTTTGAATATTGTAAAATATTGTTGAGGTTTTTAAAGAAATGTCAAAAATGAAAAATCACACGGCCGTCGTATGTACTACTACTAGAACACAATACACACGGCCGTCGTGTGTACTGTTTTCTTATATACACGGCGGCCGTGTGTATTGCTTTATTATATACACAATCAGCGTACTGTTTATGTCTGTCAATGATTCTATATAAAATAATTTGCCCTGTGTATTGGGAGATTGTACACATAGTTCAGCGAATTCTGAACCCTGCGATGCAGGCTATCGGACTGGCCCTGCCTGGGTAGTTTTGTAGAGTTGGATGCTGCACAACTATGTACACTCACGGGGTCACAATGGGCGTGCATATAAGGCCACTATACACACGACCAACACTACAAATATATCTATAAGTATAAACATATTAGGGCCTAGTATGTGTCCCTAAATGATTAAAAGATCCACGGCGTGTGTATAGTGACACTGCACACACGGCCGCCGTGTAGATAGCCTTTTAATACACACGGCCGCAGTGTGTATTGTAGCACTATATACACGGCCGTCGTGCATACAAGAAACGTCTATGCACGGCGGACGTGCGTATACCGCTAGCCGACAGTAGCGATGACAGCCCAAAAATAGGATCTCAACAGATCTATACAAGCCATACATCTAATGAAAGGCCTTGATTATAGCATTTCAGAGAACTTTAAATCAAGTTGATAGTCCTTCTAGAAGCGATTCTATGTCAATTTATATATCAATATTGCAAAATATATTCTGTCATTCCCTGGCCGGCATATTTGCTAAAATATTTAGATAACACCGACACTTAACCATGCGCTGTGCGCAGTGTAATTGGGCATGCTGTGCTTAAATACTCATATATTTTGATTGAAAAGGCTGATTTACAAACTAATTACACCACCTTAAAGCTCAAGAGTAGCAGAATAACATATGTAAGGTGTGTTGTATAACTAGGCCTATAAGTATTGTGAGTCTCAAGCCAAAGTCAGAGCTTCAAAAATTATTTTTTTCAGATAAACAAAAAGTGCCTTTACTCACTTAAAAAGCGCAGAAAAGTGCATACCACCCACATGTAATTCTGTCATAGAGAGCCTTTCCTATAGAAATTCTACAAACAACTGTTTACTAAAGTGACAGATACAATGCGCGACACAAGTGTATTGGGCTGTCATCGCTACCGACAGTGCCAACATTACCGTACGGTAGTCAGTCATAATTTGGAAGTTTTCCCGTGCGGGAGCGTTTTTGAATGCCACCCCCGTCGTGGGAATGCATCCTACAGACCTGGAAACTTCTGAGACCCAAGTACGGTATGATACCTCTATAAATCAAGCAAAGCAAGTTTGTAAGTTTACTCAAAGTATCATTTCTGGAGCAGTTAAAGTCCCTAGATTGCCACCGCGCACAGCTCGGACAAACATGAAATGCTACGTGACACTGACAGAACTTCACTTGTTTTCTGACTGACAATCGTTCTAAATGCACACTTTGCGCAACAAATTGGATTACATTGTAGCCATATATATCAATACGACATCCCAGGCATACTTACAAAAGCTATGAGTTGTAGGATACAGCAAAACTGCCGAATTAATACCGCAAATAGCAGTTGTTTTGGCTGTAACGGATGCTCGCAGATTCCATTCTTCCCTCCACCCGGCGAGCCGCAGAGAGCTCCACTGCAAATAGTTCGGTGCGCTGCATACGCGGCGAATCACCGGGGCCTTCGACCGCAGCTTTTACCGGACTGCGGATTTTCAGTTTTGGATGACTATTCGTGAAAAATGACAACAGAAATGTGAGTTTCTTGTGCATCTTGTGAAGGTTTTATCCAGATCTACTAGTATTCTGATAGTGTAAGCCCAATTAATGTTAACAGTACAAAATTGAATTAATTTGATGCTATATTAGGCCTACAATAACTGTTTTAAAACTCGACTGGTCAGTCAGTGTCTTCGACTTTGTTTTGAAACCCTTGCCAAGCCTTGGCCTGCGCCTTCAACGTTCAATGTATTTCAATCATCAATGTCAATGGGGGAGGGAGTAACCTATGTCAGGGAGTGTTCATTTATTAGTTACAGGGGAGGTGGTGGGTTTGGGGGTAACCTAGTTCATCTAATCTGAACTCGTCGCTGCGGGCCGTGATCTGATGGTGCCCTGACTAGACACAGCGCAGCTACTGTTATGGTCTGGCTCGAACAGACTAGGGTAAGGCCACCTTTTTTTGATAACTTGGATTACGGGCTTTTGCTTCCAAATTTTTGGAAGGGCAGAGGCAAAAAAAAAAAAAAAAAAGGCATGGAAAATCTCATTTCTAGGCAATCTAATGAAGATATAGATCTAATGAGAATTTCAAGTTCAAGTTCAAGTTTGATAATATTTATTCATCATAGATCAACGGTTTTATACAAGTTTTCATATTCCAATATTTCTTCATTTTTTTCAATTCACCATGAATTCAATTATAGCACTCGACAAGGTATTCTGTTCCAAAATGATACTATGAGAATAGGCTGCTACTTGACAATAGGTCAGTTTTCGTAAGCCACCTGTATTACAATATTCACTTTAACCTCATTCTGTAAGGTATTATATACATTAAGTATGAATGTAAAGTTTTTACATGTAGCCTGAGTTTGTACTCAAATAGATATTAACAATTTTAATAGATTACATTACTAGATATATACATATATAATTTTACCGTATGAATTTTATATGTACATTCATCAATATTTGCAATTTAAAATTTACAATAATGCTATATTTGATAGCAATAAATATGGTATAATTTAATATCACAAATTCTAATTGAATTTTAACAGGACATTACAATAACTCAACAGTTTAAAGTGGTCACTATACATCATAAATCATACTACATGTTGATCTCATTACTAGCCAATTTGTTAACATGTTGATAGACTGCGTTAACAGATTTGAATTGATATAAACCACATTACACCAAGTCAGGGATTAGATTCAACAAATTACCCTTAAGTTTCATCTTAAATTCATGAATAGTATGCAAATTCCTTACTGAAGAGTCCATATTATTCCATAAGGTAGATACATTATATTCAATACTTTTCTTATATGCTTCACAATGGGGAATGAAATTGATTAAAACAGGACCATCATTAAGTCGAGTATTAGCCACAACTTTTTTTCTAAAACCAGGCTTTTTTGACCTTTTATAACCCTCTAAATATGCATGATATTTCCTTCTATCACTCAAAAGGTTTATACAGGATTCATTGTGAATATTACATGTAGGAGTAAGTCTTGGCTTCTTAATACATACTTTGATAGCTCTATTTTGTGCTACTTGTAATTTATGTAGGGTAGAAACTGCACCATTCATAAACAAAATATCACCATAGTCAAAGATTGGCAAAATATATACCTTGTAAATTTTCAATAAAGAAGATTTTGACAAAAACCTTGCAATTTTAGTCAGTTGATAAGTTCTATAAGCCACAGTCTTTAGCTGATTCCTCATAAATGACTCATAAGTGAGTTTTGTGTCCAATATAACTCCAAGATATTTATATGTGGGAACCCTCATTAAATTCTGTCCATTAATTTTAAGAGTTAGTTTTCCAAAGCATTTCTTTGAGCCGAAGCACATGTATTTGGTTTTCTTAATGTTTACAGTTAATTTGTTTTTGTTACACCATTTAACAAACCTAGTTATGTCATCTTGCATTTCACTTGCTGCTAATAAATCATCACTTTTGGAGTTATATATCACAGTGTCATCAGCAAACAGCATTATTTTTGATGATTTACACACATTCTCTACATCATTTATATAGACCAGAAAAAGTAAAGGACCCAAAATTGAGCCTTGAGGCACACCACAATTTATATTATTTTTGTCCGACAATTTTTCATTAGCATAAGTATTCTGTAACCTATCACTCAAATAATTTTCAATCCATAAAAGAATAGTGTTCTTAATCCCTAGTAATTTTAATTTTTTCAACAATATTTCATGATTCACCGTGTCAAACGCTTTACGTAAGTCAAAAAATGTAGCCAAGGTATTAATACCCACATTTCTATTTCTAAGTATGTCATCAGTTAGTTCACCCACTGCTGCGATTGTAGATCTCTCCTTCCTATAACCACTTTGTTGACTAGTTAAAAGATTATTTTTTTCTAAAAAATTTGATAATCTTGTATGGACTATCCTTTCCAACATTTTACCCGGTAGTGGGAGCAGTGAAATAGGCCTATAATTATTAACTTTCCTTCTATCCCCATTTTTGAAAATAGGAGTAACAGTCGCACTCTTCCAACATTTAGGCACAATACCAAATTTTAAAGACACGTTGAAAATATGAACCAATTGTCTACTTGAGTGAGTGAAGCACATTTTAAGAATTTTCGATGATAAACCGTCCACAGAAGAAGCTTTGGTAATGTCAATATTTTTGATTATATTATCAACTTCTTGTATAGTTGTTGATACATCCTCTAAGGCAGTTGTCTCATTAACAATGCCATCAAAAGACCATGGGTCACTCAAACCATCTGCCAAATTTGCCCCTATTTCCGAAAAGTAATTGTTAATATAATTTGATGTATTTGAATTCTCAATAATATTTTCATCATCATCCAACAAGGCAATTTCTTTTTTATCCTTCTGTTTACCAGGTAATAATTTTGCTAATTCCCTCCAAAATTTTTGTGGGTCATTTTTACAATCATCTGTGATTTTATTAACATGCTTATTACGAGTACTTTTATTTGTCTTGTTGAGTGATCTCCTAGTATTTACCGCTATTTCTTTATCCAAAATATTTTTTGTCTTCCTGGACCTAGCTAGAAGTCTATCCTTCTCTGCAATTAATTCCAATAAATCTTGAGTGACCCATTCTTGTCTTGGTTTACCCACAGTAAATTCCTTGTAAGGACACAATTCATCTATTACTGACAGAATATTATCATAATAATATTTCCATAACCATTCTACATCTATACTTTTGTAAAATCCGAGCCAGTCAATTTTATCCATTTTACCCTTAACAACATCCTGGATAAGTCCTTTTAAAGACCTACCTATAAATGTTATTTTTGTGTTATCTTTCAGCTCTTCAATCTCAGAAGCATAGATTATATCATGGTCACTGAGATCAAAAGGAATAGTACCAGAATCCTCAATGTCAATGATATTTGTAAACAACAAATCAAGACATGAGTCTTTATCACCATGTCTCGTAGCTACTTTTATATGATTCATAAAACCATATTGCAACATCATCGTAATTAGCTTTTCAGAAACCAATTTTAATTTAACATCCAATAGATCAATATTAAAGTCACCCAAAAAATAAATCTTATTTGACTTTACTTTTACAATCTCGCTAACCACATTTTCTAAGAGATCAATGAATTTATACATATCACCTTGCGGTGGTCTATAAATGTTACAAATTATTGTCTTATTTTTATCATCATCTATGAAGGCAGTACATTGACATTCCATATTAATGGTTGAGCTATTAAATATAGACAATTCATCTTCAGAACTAGATAACCTGCTATTTATGTAAGTTGATAATCCACCTCCCACTTTTGGATCATTTTTAGAATTATCATCATTCCACATTCTATCAACTCTATACATATTATAACCAGGTATTTCATACAAAGTATTATGATCAAAGTCAGTTAACCAAGATTCAGAAATAGTTAACACACCAATTGTCGATCCAGTGAACCTTGCTAGTAGCTCATCAATTTTTTCACCACGTATACTTCTAGTGTTAAGGTGTAAAATATGATTTCTTCTAATAGCCTCTAAAAGAGGAACAGTCATTTCCGTATCATCCATTATTATATTCTAAGGATAATTCACTAAGGCAGGCAAGTAACCAAATGCAAAGACTATAATATACACTGAACCACATACATATTGAGTTATTTTTAACACTAACATAGAACATAAATTTAACTATAAATATGACGAATATCTGCTTTTGCAATTCATACATATTTGTGATTGGAAGATGGCGTGGCTGTACTACTAGCATCCCAATATTAAAAACCAATTGTATACTGCTTGGATTGGAAAATAATTTAAAATTATCGTCTCCATTGAGAATTAACAAATTATTTACAATCAACATTCTGTATATACCGGTACAATTTTTAACCAGTTAATTAGTTATTCATATATATATAGATCAATATAATTTTCAATTTTACACATTTAATGTATAATTCATAGTGTACAATAACCGTTTCTAATAGATTTTATATATATTAATTTCTACACTTTTAATAGACTAGTAATTAATTATATCCAATATATGAAGGCCTCTCTATGATTTCTTCTTGACTGTGGAGCATCACGACTGTAACCCTCTTGATGTGTAGGCTTTTCCCATAAACTTCAAAGCTGGATGGAACCTCCAGAACCACGATCACGACCAAGGCTGACATAGTGACGGTTGTTTGAGCTCTATGGGTGTTACAGCATCTGTATATTCAAGTCAATGTTTATAGCTGATCACATAAATTAAAGTTTGGTAAGGGTTCAGATATGGTAGACTATACTAAGGCAATTTATTGACTGAGAACACAAGGTGAAGCCTCTGCATTAATTGATATGATGAATATTAATTGTAGACCTATGTTTGTATTTATTTGATAATGTATATGGCATACATACCAATTTAAACCACAGATTTAATGTGTCTCCACAGAATTCTTGCACTAGTCCTCATAGCCAGCTTTCCCAAGTGGATACCATCTCTGAGTCTGTAGTAAAGGTGAGTGACCTTACCACCGCGGCAGAAATGGACGCTATCTGAGATCCAGGGGGTGCTGGTGCCATAGTGTTGGTTGAATCCCATAATGAAATAGTTGACTTCCATTATAGTGTCATTTAGGACCTCTTGTGCAGATTGACCAGCTACTGAATGGCAACAGCGAGCCAGTAAGGCACCTATGATCGGAGCCACAATAATCTTGGTTTGCGGGTATTCATTTCGAAGAGTTCCTATGTTATGCCTCACCATTGTAGTCATATACCATGTAAGTGCAAACGTATCCTCATGTTCCCAATGAACGATCCCCTGACTTTTGGTAATCATGTCTGTTATGCCACCTATAATATAATACACCGCTTGCGAATCCTGCGTCAAAAGTTGTTTAGCTCTCCAGGTTAACTCCCTAATGCCTGCTCCCGGGTGGACATGCACTGATATCTGCAAATTAAACATGGTATTTAGTCGATCCAGATGTTTTTCAAACTGCCCATGTCTTCCTCCTCTTGAGTCCATAAGGACGTGTACACGTAGCAGGTTCATTATCGTACTTTTCTCACTTTAAAATATATAATCGTCCCGGAATGTCAAGTTTTGACGTGATTCAAACAACCCGTACCAGCTTATGACGTCAGAATATCATCGTTTCCATAGAGACGCACTCCGCTACCTCTGACCTACTAACCTACATACGGGCACCTCGCCGCGTTGTTATGGTTTATTTGTAAACAAACGCACATGGAATCTTTTGTGGTTACCGCTCGTATTTGAATTTGAAGTCTGGATATCTTTTCAAATACAATGAATAAAAAGTTCCTTTTTGGGGTATTAGCGCATTACTATGTTGTCTAAGTGTATACCAAAATATATGTTTCTGGCATTTATATATCGTCCTCACGCAGTGAACTTCTGACGGCTTCCCAAATCTTTCCTAGGTTGTTTTGACCTTTTGAGTCGCGAAACTTTGAGAGCGTATGCCTAGAGATAGGCATTGAACATCCCCAGAATGAATCATGTGTGGCTTCATATAAGTTGCCTTTCAGACTGATCAACTCCTCTTTAATATCCTGGTTTTGTTGCACTTTTAATTCAATGGTAGACTTCATAACTGCTAACTTAGTGTTCTTGTCCCATTTGGCTGTGTGCTTGATGTTTTTAGATAGAGCCAGCGCCTCAAACCCATCAGTGGTTTCAGCTATCTCCTGTGCTAATGCTTCATAGCCACAGACAGCAGCCTTTCTAGATTGAAACAGAGCCTCTGAAGTATGATATATCTGATTCTCAAAAATAATATCACAAGGATACATGTTTGAGAGTGGGCTAAACTCACTTTGGAAGGCAACTCCATCCTTAACTTCTCTTTGCTTTATATCTTTCATCCTAAATCCCATAGGGAGGGAATTTAGAAGCTCGTAATCACATTTGCGACCCTCTAGGCTAAATGACATACCATTCACCTTGGCAGATTTCCCATTTGCTCGACAGTGGGAAGCCAATGCCAGCATATTCCTCTTTTTTCGGAGCTGGTCGCTGTCCAAGTCATCATTTAAGAAAGTGTTATGCCACTTGTTGTTGTCCTTCAGGTTTCCTATGTTCCGGTATATTTCTTGCTTCTGGCGAATGGTACTCAGCATAAGCATCACAGGTCTAGGCCTATCACTGTTTGGTCTCAAAACACCCATCCTATAGCATGCTTCTACTGTTTCCGACCTGAAGTTGACTCCAATATCCCTTAACAACTCATCCAGTTGTTCTCTCAAGTTGATATTATTGTTTTCAGGTAGCCCGTCAATCACAATGTTTTTCCTTTTTTTTTCATCCTCTAAGAATTTAACTCTATCCTCCAGAGACTTGATCTTGCGCTCTTGAGTCTTACACTTGTTCTTCATTACATCAAGCCTTCCCAAAAGCTTTGCATTATCTTCTTTTATTTGCTGATTATCTTCTGAAATAATCCTCAATTTCTCAGTCAAGTCTACGTTAAGACCCTCAATCTTGTCTCCCAGGCCGGCATTGGCTTGGTGAGTTTTTTCCATGTTGGAGATTTTTTCTAAGATAATTTTCATCATATCTACAGAGGAACCATCAGTCAAATTCACCTTTTCTAGATCATTAACCAAATCAGAAGAACCCTTACCTGAAGTGTTGGCCTCCTGTTCATCATCTTGAGATATTTCTTGAGCTATATCTGGAAGCTCCTGCACGGCTGGAACAACTGGGACATCTTCTTGAGCTGCTCCCTCCTTCAGAGCTGCTCGCTCCACATTGAGCGCCATCTTCGATTCTAACGGTTTTTCAGCTATGATCTCCGATTTTCCTCCTCTCTTCGATTTCTTCCCTTTAACTTGATCTGGCATCTTCAATTTTTACACCAAAATGTGTATAAATTCTTCCCAAACAACTTTGTCGCGAATAATTTTCAATCCAAAGCAATTGAATCCAAAATACAGCTAGATTAGTACGGAGCCGACGTTGAGTGCGTGTTACTCGCTGCGCGCCATCTCCATCAAAAAAAAAAAAAATAAAAATAAAAAAATAAAAAAAAAATAAAATAAATAAAACCTGACCTGACTGCCGGCCTGGTTGTAGCCCGCTCCGCTCGTATCGAGGAGGCGAGCCGTAAGGCGTAACACACCTCACCCCTCCCACTCCCCTAGCAGCAGCCCCACTCCCTGTGTCCGTCGTCGATTTTTATCCCTAGGTTTACTGTGTCTGTCGATTTTTATCCCAATTTTACTTGTGTCTGTCGATTTTTAGCCCAAATGTTTGTATGTCCATCGATTTTTAAAAGGGCCGTGTCGCACGTGTCGATTTTTACCCATGTAGAGGCACGTACTTAGTGACACTGACAGTGTTAGTTTCTGTGAGCAGTCCGATCCTCTCACCGTCGATTAATTGCAGTTACAGGTGATATACCCCACTGGGTGTTCCATAGGCACAGGCATAGTGGATTCTGGAACATAGTGGTGAAGTTGTCTGGTATTTTTAAGGGAGTGTTCATTTATAAATTTACAGTGGGGGTGGTGAGATTTCGCGCAGAGGTGTGAACATATTTACCCCCCCCCCCCCTTCGAGAGCACACATGAAATAATTCTGCTGCTCCCCCCTGCCAAAGCCGCCGAAAAAATTTAGCCTGCCCCCTTTGAACTATATAGTACCGTAATGCACAGTCTTTTTTGCTAAAAAAGGGGCATCATTTTGTATGCCCCCGCGTCAAGAGGAGTCATAATTGTTTACGCCTCCCCCGCCCCCTAGTCCACCTCCGTCAGCCCCTATGTTCAGGGGGGAGGCGTAAAAAATTCTGAACTCTCTTGAAGGGGGGGAGGCGTGCCCCGGGTGTTAAAAATGTAGCCCCTTTTTAGCAAAAAAGCCAGCACCTTACTAAAGTTCAAAGGGTGGTGGGTGAAAAATTTCCGGCGCCTTCGGCCAGGGGGGCAGGGTTGCCACTGTCAGGGGAAATATTTTTCGTTCCAGGTCAGGAAATGTCAGGGAATTTAAGATTTTTTGGCGAAATGTCAGGGAAAATGATATTTTCTGAAAATGTTGGGGAAAATGATATTTTGTCAGGGAAAATCTTTGAAATACACAAAAATATCACCTAGTTTCTTTGAAAAACCCATTATTTTACTATGATAGTAAGGGAGAAAATTATCTGCATCCTTAAAAAAGAGGGGTTAAAAATTTTGCGTACACGCGATAAACAAAACCTCCGTTGTTAAATCATGACCACTCGCTAAGTAGAAGATAACTTTAAAAAGTGTGTGTATTCATAGTTGGAGGGCAATTATAAACATAGGGTTTATGTCGCGATTGTCAGGGAAATTTGATATAACGTCAGAGAAATGTCAGGGAAAAGTCAGGGAATTTAAAAGTACCTTGTCAGTGGCAACCCTGGGGGGGCACAAAACATGCCACACACTTTTGAGGAGGGAGGGGGGGGCGGTAAAAATGTGTGGGTCTCCACGCGAAATCCCCCCTTGTAATTAATAAATGAACAATCCCTAAATCACCTAATGATGCATTCAATAATATCCAATCACATCTGTTTTGGTGTGATCGACCTTGGTAGTTACAAGGGCCTGGGGCCGGCTATAATGCGGATTTGAAGTGTTTTCTCACCTGCCTCGAACTGGTTAACCTCAGGTCGGTGGGTACATAATGAAAGCTGTGCGGATTTAGAGTGTTTTTCTTGTCACGCATTGCAGCCCTTAAAGAGGCCCTGACATGATATTTTGATTTTTATAATGTTGATCGGAAACAACTGTTTCTAAGGTCATGTGACCTTGCCTATCTTATAAATAATGAGAGATACCCGTACCTTTTTTCATCCACAGTGAAAACCAACCACCTCCATTGGAGAACGAGTTACAGGACTTGATCGGAAACAACCGTTTCTAAGGTCATGTGACCTTGCCTATCTTATAAATAATGAGAGATACCCGTACCTTTTTTCATCCACAGTGAAAACCAACCACCTCCATTGGAGAACGAGTTACAGGACTTGGGGACTCGATTAGATGTTATACGGAACCAGTACATAGGATGGACAAAACGATGCCCCGAAATCATCCAAGCAATGGAAACTGTGTCTCAAAAGCACACAGATAATGCATCACGCCAACACGAGGTCATCAGTGAAGAAATCAAGGAATGTAAACTTCTTCTAAACGACAACAAGAAAAAGGTGACAAGGGATGCGGAGGTCGAAAGCAAAATAAAAGCAGAGCTTGAAAGTATAGCACAGCACACCGATTCTGCCCTCCAACAGAAGGAGCAAATGCAGATTGAGCTGAAAAAACGATGTGAAGAGAACCAAAAACAACGAGAAGGTACGTAGCGTAAATTCTCGTGTATAAGCCGCGGCTTGTCCGTGAGTCAGACTCGATTAGCTTTAATTTGATACCAAACTTGCCTATATAAAGTGCGGCTTATACAAGGGTTTCTATAAGTAAACCGCACTACACTACAGTACTAAATAATAAGCAATGTTTCGACCCCCTGTGCAGCTTGTAGATTTTTTCAAGGTTAGGGGTGCGGTTTATCGAGGCCCCAATTTTCACTCTGTAGTAAGAATTCATACTTTGCATGGTACATGTAATTCTTTATTAGATTGTAATGTATATGAATTTCCCATAGAAAATTCATGGAAATCTGAGGATTTCCTCAACCAAGGGGTGGCATCGCTCCCAAGTAAAATAAAATAAAAAGACCTTTGTAAAATATTCCTTCAATGACTAGGGCCTGGAGCTTTTACAGTACACATATTATTACTACACATGTTTATTATTATATCAATGTACTACTACTACTATACATATGTTTATTGTAACAATTATAAACTGAACTCGCTTTTTGCTAATAAACTTGCAGTGGTATCGGAAAAGGAGTCGAACACAGGTGATGCCAAACAAGGCCTGGAGAAGTCCATTAAGTTCTTCAGGGATGCCTTAGGTGTACAGTTCAAGAAACTATCAGGTAAGCACTGTTTAGCTACCCTCGACCGAAGATTGAGGAATCAGTCAACAAAATAACTAATAGTAACCGGGTACATGCTCCGTAAAACATGGATACAACAAAATTCTTAGTTTAAAATTGGACCCCAATCCAATCCAGATATTTCTTTGGCTAGTTAGAAGGCTGGTTTATAGCTTAAGTTAGATCTGTTTTCAAAAATTCAAATGACCACCAATTGGTATGACGGGGGGGGGGGGGGGGATAACTTACGTATATAAACAGCTTCACGTTGTGAATTGGTTTGGTGGTTAAAGTTCTTATTACCATGTGTAGGAGGACGACTGCAGGTGATCTTCACACTGATTGACCCCAAGGACCCCAACCTACCCTTCGTCTTCTCCGTCAGGATCCAAGACAACAGCACATACACAGGTAAGGCAGTAACAGTAACTGTAACTGGGTTAGCTACAAGCCGTCTCCATTGAACCCAAGCCGCAAAACATATGTTCTATTAGTATGGGCTGATTCTGTTCCCTCAGTCCTACTCCTAGGGCCTGTCAGATGTACCACAATAAGACTACTGTACTTAGAAATCATTCTGAAATGAGTATATTTAAACCAATTTTGAAACACATGTCGACTGTTTGATATTATGATAACGTCATAGTAGTCACATTACCAACGTTTTATATCATTTATATATTTCAGTCATGGATGTCCAACCATTGGTCCCACAACTACCCGACTTGATATCAACGTTAAATGAAACCAACGACTTCCAGGGCTTTGTCCGCAGAATGCGAGCAGCGTTCAAAGCCACACTTAATAATTAGATGCCTTATACTTGATCTAGTGTGAGGGGGTGTATATAATGTAAAAGCCATGGAAGGGCAGACTATTGAGATACATGTACATGTATAAAGCATATTGCGACTAATATTAATGGTGTTCAATTGAAATGTATACTCGATGTTTTCAATGCCCATTCTTTCATAGACTACGGGGGGGGGGGGGGGGGTAGTTTGCTCCACACATGCTACAGCACTGCCTGCTACCGAACCGTAAAAAACTGACTATCAGTGTTAATGATATTAAGTATCTGGAAATGCTTTGCTGCTTTTTTAGTATGATAATATATAAGGTACATTCATATTATATTATTAAGATATCGAATCATAAACACTGCCGTCATTTTTCATGATTAATGTTATACTACTACAAGAATCCTCATTGAAGGTGTGATCAAGCCACGGATTGTTTTTACTGCACTAACAAAGTATACTTCTGTACATATTTCTGTATATTAAAACTGCATATAGTTACATAAGTCGTTTGTCCTATCTGAACATTTTCAGCTATAACTTGTCCTTGGAATAATGATGTTCAAATTAGAAGTGTTGAAAAAGCTGGCGTAGTACCGTAGTCCTACGTTTGATAACCAAGGCATATACCGTATTCAACGTAATAAAGAGCACAGTGTGTTTAGCGAATTATTCTAAACACGTTTAGTATTTAAGAGAATACATGTAATTCAAAATTTGGGAGTTTTATAATCTAGAATGGGCCCAAAAAAGGAGGGGGCGTGTGTCCCTATTAGGTCGAATGCTGTATTGAGTTCAAGTGATGTATTGTCCAGGCTTATTTTGCCAGGGGATTTTTCTCTGGCATCCTATTTAATGTATTTTCTGATTGATTTATTATTTTCAATAAAATATTGGAATCAATTTCATATACTTCCAGTCAAAATATAAGCTGATAACTTTGGTAAATTGATATATCTAGTTTTAAATTAATTCTGGTTTGTTATATTTTGTCAATGATTATGTAAATGCATCAATTAGAAGCTAAGTTATGACCAGAAAAGCGATATTTAATGATTTGATTCCTGGCCCAGGCTAGTATTACAGGTACTAATTTTGACCAGACTTAGGTTCCGGCCCCGGCTTATAAACAGGGAAATGCGGTAAGGACTACCGGGTAATCACAGACTTTAGATTTTCCAGTGTCCCTGTGCTTGAGGGCTAAAACTAAAATGCCCCCCCCCCCCCTCTGTGATTTCCACAGATCCAGTGAGAATTGAATTTGTATAATTTACGATGGGGCAAGCAGGGTTCCCACAAGTCATAGAATGTCATGGAATTTGAAAGCTGTCATGGAATGTCATGGAATTTTGTTAAAATTTGCTGTGTGTCATGGAATGTCATGGAAAATGAAAATAATAGAATTAATATTACAAATTTTTTGAGAATATACAATTTGCTTTCTAGATTTTAGAAATGTTCTCATGGGCCAAACCCCCTACCCCCCCCCCCCCCCCCCACAAGAATGTAATAAATGTCATGGAAAATTGAGTTTTTTGTCATGGAATGTCATTGAAATGTCATGGAATTTCAAACTGAAATATTTGTGGGAACCCTGGGCAAGGTCTTTCCATGGGCTGTAGGAGGAACTCGCCCATAGAAGTGCCTCTACATGTGTAAAAAATCGACACGGCGACATGGGCCTTTAAAAATCGACGGACACAGGCATCCTTATAAGGCCGCAGTCTATGCTATACACATAAAATTTGACACAGCGACACGGCCCTTTTTGCTAAAAATCGACACGGCGACATGGCCAAAATTGTGGGTACCCATGTAGAGGCACATAGAAACCAGGTAGTGATAATGTTTAACCCAGTAGGGTGCGCTGCTGTTGTACACAGTACAGCTGACTGGTGCACCAACACCACTGTCCTACAGATATGTACACGTATATATATATATATATATGTATATGTATATATATATATATATATATATATATATATATATATATATATATATTAGTATATGCATGTCCCTTTCACTAGTCTGGACTATGTCTACACCTAGCAGCGTCTAATCAGTCTCAGTGTAGCTGTTCTGATATCAGGTCTGATTGACCTTGACCCATGTTCACCTTTGCACTCATGATGAGATGAGATTGGGTGTGTGACCCAGGCCACTTCTTTTAATAATGCATTGCTTTTCCACCAGTATGGCACTGTACCCCTTTTGGACCTAGAGACTTTATTGTTAAAGATAATCTCAGATCATAATTTCAGTCCATACCTAAGAGTGCTCATTTGAACACGGAGACTGGCCGGCCTATCGGAGAAAGAGGGCCCATTTTTTTAAAATTCATGAACATACCTTGAATTGACTGGCAAAGAGCAAAGGGATTTGTTATTCTCGGTATGTTCACCTGTTTGTCCAGTGGCAGTGGTCTATAGATTGGCGTGCAGGGTTAAGTGCCTCTTGTGGATTAAGGTGTGCTGTGGGGCTGCTCCATGGTACAGGTGTTGACTATACAGGATACACCAAGAGGTTATGACTTAGCTTCACAGGCCCCCGATACCGCTCTCCAACCTCCTTAATGGATTAGCCATAGGTACTGAGGTGCATGTAGACCCAGGTGGTTGACTTCCTAATGGTATTATATCTTTGTAATCACATTTCTTGGGAGATTTTATCCTGTAAGTTACTTGTATAACAGGCTGTTGCCCCTTTGTAAGCATAGCTCGGGTCAGGAATGTGTCTTCTAGACATATTAATAGATACATGTTTTCTTACCAGCAAGACCCCCCCCCCTCCCATGCACACACCCTATGTATTCCCACCACCCCATCTGCCGTTCAGAAAAATGCATCTCTGAGGGTCCGATAATTCTGTAGGCTAACTGGTCCGGCGTCGGAAACAATGCTCCTTGTTTCCTTGGCCTACCTTGTCCCCGCCTTCGTCCACTGACTTGTGATCAGATTAGGCCTTGTGCATATGCCCTGTTTTGATAGCTAATTATCTCACGATATATAGCAACAACTCTGCACATGTATGGGCCTACATGTGCAGAGCTGTGTACTATACACAGAATAGCCTGTCGGACTGTGGGACTAACATAGGCGTCTTATGCCTTTCCTGCTGCTCCTCCACCTGACCATGTATTTACTGTTAAGGTGAGCTTCACCTGCTATCTGATCCTTCTGTTACTGTTTGGGGGGAGGCCAGCTCGAGTCTTGCACCTGGCCCACTTGTAAAACACCTGAGTATATAATTATATAGGCCGATCTGCACATGGGACTCATACTTCTGTATACATTCTCATTTAGTTCTACTCCAATGACACGTGGAAGAATAGCCCTTTAACGGTCCGGTAGCGCCAGGTGCTGTCAATTCAATACATCAAGTATTGACAACTCCCTCTCCAGGGGGGAGGGGGAGGGGTGATGGGAGGCTACACCCATGTGTACGAGTATAGGCCACATTGGCCATTACCCATGGATGCATTGCCAATGAAGCTACTGCCTGTGCAATACCCATCATCTTCATGAGAGTCAGTGTCCTATAACAGAGTCAGGGTTTGTCTACCCAGCCTCCACATCATCTGGTATTCAGGAAGGGACATATCCCTGACTACCCTGTAGAGCATTCAAAGGACATGGTCTTGCATACAATATGCAAAAGGAGGAGATGGAACTCTCTCATCGTTCTCCTCCTTGTCATTGGACTGTTTGTGAACTTCAATGTTTTCTCTTCGGGAAAAAACAAAAGTGGCAGTGGGGCTAAGCGGGACCTCCCTAACCCTGACGTCATGGAGTTCAGAGAGCACAGGTACAGGGAATACCAGAGGACGCAGATGAGCAGAAAAGGTCCTGGAGAACTAGGTACAGGAGTAAGTTTAACCAACAAGGAGACAGAAACCAATAAATTGAGGATAAAGAATGAGGGCTTTAACGTGGCGGCTAGTGAGAAGATAGCCTTGGACCGAAGTCTGAGGGACAATAGAGACCCACTGTAAGTATCCCTCCTTCATTACCCCAGGGGTTTCTAGGAATTTATTTATTCATTAAGTACATCATTTATAAGCTACTTATCATGCAATTTCAAAGGTACACGTGTTTCAAATGACTATGTTTTCATTTGATTATTCGCCGCCACACATCATTGATTGGGGGTATTTCTCAAAATCCGTACATACTGAGTGGAGGTCAATAAAGGTCAGTGCAGTCATGGAAAAAAGTCTATGACCACCCCACTAACTATTTACAGTGTAGATCATCGGAATTATTAAAGTGACAGGTTGCATGACTATTTCCTAAACTTGAAATTGTGACATGTATATACGAACCCCCTCCCAACGCTGGACTCTTGTGGTGTTAGTTTTGTCACAAGAGCCTTGTTTAGTCAGCATATAATAAAATACAATATATACAATCTCATTCTAAAATGTGGAGGCAGTATTTGGGGACATATTTGGTTTGGATAACATGAACCTGTTGGCCCGTTGAAGTGCTCCCATATACAGACTCATTAATCCTGCCAGCTGACATGATTAAAACAGTCGCCAATGCTCCGAGAGGTGACCCTCAGTGAACTCCCACAGCATTAGCCAGACCCGGGGGAGGGTACTCAGTATAGAAATGGGTACCAACTTCGGTAACGACCCCGAAGAGCTGTCGCTGTACGCAGGTCGGAGCAAGAAAAAAGGGGGGCTGTTAATCATAGAAAAGTAAAAGATTAGGGGCTGTCAATGACTGGAAAGTACAGAATCAGGGGCTGTCACAATTGAAATAAAAATAATGAACCCTTAAACCTCATACATGACTTGAGTAATCTATATAATTCCAAAATAACCTCACGTTAAATGGAAAAGGCCTCTTTAACAGTGGGCTGTCATCGGATTTCTTAAAAAATAGGGGGCTGTTAAAATAATACACATTTTCAAGGGGCTGTCAAATGACTAAATAGGGGGGGGGGCTGTAGTTTCGGAGTTGGTACCTAGCATCAAAGAGTGACTACCCCCCCCCCCCCCCGGGGGCCAGTCCCACCCAGAACTCCTGTCTGGGAGAGCTCGATCAGCTTTCAGTCGTATGAAAGATGTTTTTAAAATACCACTTGAAATATCTGAAAATGAGGACAGCTTTAACAATATGATTTTCCCAGTAACAATATATTACATTTTGAGAAAGTTAGTTTGATATAAGGCGTGCTAGACTCACGAATCATGTTCTAACATAAACTGAATGATCACTTTCCCCCTGACCGACGGTTAAGTCTGCAAGTTATTTATGTGAGTATCAAGGATAAATCTAAATCTAAAGGCCCAGTCTCACGACTTTGTAACAATTGGATCGTCTTTGACCGGATGACGTCTTTGACCGGGTGACGTCTTTGACCGGGAAACGTCATTATAGCATAAATTAGTTCTATACAGTAAGAAAAGGTTGGAAAAAGTCAGAGCATATTTTCCGACCATATATAAGGAAATTTATTTCAAAGTTGGTTATTGACTCAGGGTGGTACACCACCCAGAGTCTTATGCGACGCCTCATGAGGGGTCGCATCAAGATAGTGAAACTTCAATTTTGAAGGTGAATTTTGACATGAATTCATGGTTCAAAAAATGTAAAAACTTGACAGAAGGACAGATTAGACACTCAGGTTAATGGAACATCAATCACTTATATCAATATTCACCTCTAACCATTTGAAATATTGAAAACAAAGAAAGTGACAAAAAATACTGAAAAATTTGTGTAGAGAAATTAAACTCTTAAGTACTAGAATCGATTTTCGTCTACATTACAGTCCACACAATTTCAATGCAAAGTCAATGGCAGGTATCTCGTAATACTAGGTGAGACGTTTTTTGTAAGACCTTTTTTAGATATTTCTCTTCAAGTATCTTGAATTATCTTGAATTACTTTAATTTGTGGACACAGTAAAACTTCATTATTGTCTAGGGTCTTTGATATATTTGACTATATTTGAGATGGTGTCGCTGCTGACGCTTCAATCAACTTGCTTTTCGGCCGAGACATAAAAGGGCAGTTACGCGCTGCCGGGCACTGATGCTAACAGCCACCTGCTTGCCCAAACGCACTTGCTCGCCCACACCAACCGGCTCGCCCACACTCACCGGTTCGCCCACACCCACCTGCTCAGCTTAAATATGATAACATATTAACATGTAGAGTTCGTCTTTATGTAATTCGATTAAATAAGGACTCGAACCGCAGTTTTCATGTAGAGATGCAAGAACACAGGGTTTATTAGTCGTTCACCTGTACAACAATGCTAATCCTTGAAGTATATGAGGTTCGATCAATGTATGTTTGGCTTTCAAATAACTTTCTATATATTACACAGTCAGAGACCTGAGAAGGTCTGCCAGAGCAAGGGGGTGAGGACAGCTTATATACTGTCCGCCTCCGATAGGGGTGCCCCCTGGCTCCGGCCGCCCGAACTACCTTGTAGGCGTTCGATTACACTACTAATATTAGTGTCCCTACACCACCCCCCCCAGACATTACACAGACCTCTCGCACCGGTGACAAGCGTGCTAACCGTTACACTACCAACCCGTGTCTGACTGTTCTCCGCTCCCTACGTTACTGGATCGGTATGGTATAGAGGGGGAGGATTACCCAGGTGTTTCACCCCTTCGGGCTCTCCACCAGGGTACGGGGAATCCGACCCCTACACTACCCCCATCAGGTTCCATCATGTCCTCTAGATTCGGATTTTCCGGGGGGTTACCAACCCTGGGCTTTCTCTCCCTCCTAGAAGGGGCTTTATCAAGCAGTTACAGAGAGTCCCAGCCCCCGGAGTATAGAGGCACCTAGCACCAGGCATTCTCACCCACTGGAGACCGAAGGTCCCAATGGGGCTTTATCAAGCAGTTGTTGAGATACCCTGACTTCCCAGTGATGGAAGCTTTCTACACCATACCGATTCAGCCAATTTGTTGACTGAACTCCATGCTGAACTCCAACTGCCCGTACTAGGGACCAACACTTCCCAACCTGCTCCTCCAACTACCAACCGCCAGCAGGTGGCCAATCCCCAGCAAGCTGGAATGCTCCTACCGTTCGCAGTCAACGTACTACCCGATTCATCGCGGCAGATCCACCAGTGTAGAGTTCGTCTTTATGTAATTCGATTAAATAAGGACTCGAACCGCAGTTTTCATGTAGAGATGCAAGAACACAGGGTTTATTAGTCGTTCACCTGTACAACAATGCTAATCCTTGAAGTATATGAGGTTCGATCAATGTATGTTTGGCTTTCAAATAACTTTCTATATATTACACAGTCAGAGACCTGAGAAGGTCTGCCAGAGCAAGGGGGTGAGGACAGCTTATATACTGTCCGCCTCCGATAGGGGTGCCCCCTGGCTCCGGCCGCCCGAACTACCTTGTAGGCGTTCGATTACACTACTAATATTAGTGTCCCTACACCACCCCCCCCAGACATTACATACGCTTACGCTTTTAAATATATGTACAATATAATATAAACTCATACAACTGAGTTTATTTTAGTAAAGCGTTATGTTACGTCGTGAACACAGTAGGGTATATAAAAATATACAAAACTAATATTATTTACATAGGTGGTAATATATCCGAACGGCTCGACACATTTCGAATGATTAAGGACACTTGTATAGTATACATACAAACATATATAGATTAGCGACTAGAACAATCTGACATCTCTCATGACAAAAAAACACAGGAACAAAAAACTGAAGATCCGGGCAGCCATCCTAACCTTTTTCAACATTGGTTAGGCACGAAGTACCATCCTTTCGGAAGGACTCGGGTGTGTGGTGCTCTCCTCTTCAACAGCCGTCCTGTCCCAAACTGGACAGGCACGTTCATTCGAACGGGTTAGTGGTGCTCTCCTCTTCATTCTCGTACTGCTGCCTCTGTTCTAACTGAACAGACACGTTCTTCCGAACGGGTGAATGGTGCTCTCCTCTTCAGATGTCTGGTCACCGTATTCATCTTGCGTACTTCGGTTACTGCTGTTTGATGGTTCAGTAGACGTTCATACTACACTAACTCGTTCTCTTTCGAATATCAAATCACTCCTATTTTCTCACTCTTGAATCGTGGGCTCACCCTTCCTCACTCTGGTTCTTTAGCAGTTCCAGAGCGGATTCGCGGGTGCCATCCCACTCGTCCAAGAACACTCCAAATACCTGCTGGAACTTGACGTTCATAGCCTCGTTCCGGTCATTTGACTCCTGCAGGCGTTTCTGAGCCAAAGCAGTCCGTGATGCGGCTAGCTTGGCTTCGTTCCGAATTTTATTCGTTTCGGCGGCCAGAAGCGCCTCATTATCTTTTTCCAGGTTCGTTCTGGTTCTGGCCTCCTGTTCAACCAGAGAGCGGGCAAACAAGTTCGCCACCCCCTGGTTGTATCGGACAGCCAATTCCCTCTGAGTCTCCTGGAAGTCGTCCACTGCCTGCTGGGCTTGGGCGCACACCACTCTGTCACTCGGATCAAAATACAGATCCACCGGTCTCGTGCTCAGTCGGGGCCTATTGTCCGGAATCTGAGTCAGTACAGGTTCGACACGTGCCGGAACCTTCTGTGCGCTCAATTCTGGGAAATCACCCGTCTCCGGCTCACGGGCCGGTTCTTTCCGGTCGAACCAAGCAGGTGGATTATCACTCTGCGAAGCTGACGCTGATGCCGAACTTGCTGACGAGGACGGACGTGACTCCGACCCCCCACTCATTGGTGACTGATAGTCAGTCGAATCTCTCCGTTTCTGCTGCTTCGATCTGGAGTCACGAGCCACAGCCAGGGGCTTCTTAAACTCCGAGCGTTCGGGAGAATCGGACCGAGATTTCTTTCCTTTGACACTTGCTGGGCTGCGGCTAGCTCGCCTCTTCTCGTCAATCTTTGCCTTGGGTGGATCACCCCTCCATTCACACACTCTAGAGAATAGTTCGTTCGTCATTTGAAATTTCCCTCGAGCTCTCACTAGGGCAATTCTCGCACATATCTTGCCCTTCTTGGACTCATGCACATTACGGAATGAATCCGTCTTCACGCCGATGTGCTTGAAGTCCGAAGGGATCATTCTGTTGTATTCTGTCATCACTTTGTCGTGCAGACTCATTACTTTCTCGCGCGCTGCACTCAGTCCGGGGCTGTGACAAAACTTCAGATGGCGAAGCATCACACCCCTTCGGGGAGTAACGCAACCATTGCAGGTTGCGCTATCCCTCTGTCCTTTCTGATTGGCACATTCGTAGACCACCGTGTGGTGGAAGTGCCGTTCGCATAGATGCCTCAGGAACCGCATTGCTGTCGGATATGTCCTGTCCTTTCCTTTCTCCTCTATGCAAATGGCGAACGGGCAATATCGCTCACCGTCTTTCTGATACCAACATAAGTAGGCCCAGCGCAACTTCGACTTCTGGTCTCTTATGTAGTAACTATCGGGGTATTTCGTTAGTTGTTTAAACCACTCCGTATAGAAATCTGATGGCAAGGGATCGTTCTCGGTTTCCCGAATCCAATCTTCGTCATCACTTTCGTCATTCATATTTCGGGGTTCGGGGCAACCGTACGCTTTCTTGCCCTTCGCACATTCCTCGAACGAACCCGGAATGAAGTGTGCGAACTTCGCCTCACTATTCTTCCAGATTCGTTGATTTCTTTCCCGTTCTTCCTCATCTTTCGATCCCTCTTCACCCTCTCCCTCTTCTTGGGACTCCGCTATGTCGAAAAGATTCTACGATCTGGTGTCGAACATGGATGATGACCTCACAACGAGGGTAAATGCATGTGCGGCTGATGGGAGCAAGATACGAACGTTTGGTAGAACTTGTATGATCATCTTGGTGGGTGGTAGGGAATATATCATTTCCCCTACTGTCGCTGGGATAGAGGATGATGGTATCATTGGGATGGATTTCGCTTCCTTATATGGGGTAAAATTGGACCCCATCACTGGAATGTTGAAAGTAAATCGTCCCTACAAAGACAGGATACAATGCCTGGCACGAGAAGTTAGTGGAGTAGCGAGTGTGGTACAGACGGTAAAAATACCTCCCGGAATGGCATGTGATGTGTTAATAGCCTCCAGTAGGATGAAGAGGGGCGTTCCGGGGGTTTTCGAACCTAATGTGACAGTGTTGGGAAAGAGGGGTTTGGAATCAGCCGACACCCTGATAGGCAACATAGCATGGGGGGTGGCCCCTATAACGAACCCGGGTTCGAAAACCATCTACCTAGAGAAAGGCACTGTAGTGGGAGAAGTGATATCCGCGGAAGCGGTCACCAGTAGCTTTGAGAATGGAAGTGGACTAGTCCCGAACAATGAAGTAATGGAAGAAGGATTGGAAAAGTTAATAGAGGGATCCGGAGTAGAGACGGAGGAACAGAGGAAAGCCCTGAGGGAGATGTTAACTGAGTGTAGTTTAGCCTTTGCGCGGCCCGGAGAGCCGTTGGGACGAACGGATCGAGTCCTGCACTCAATTAACACAGAAGGGGCGAATCCAGTAAAGATACCATATAGACGTCTTCCGCTAGCAAAGAAAGTGGTGGCGGAAGAAGAGATTACGAAGATGTTGGCGGAAAGAGTGATAACTCCGAGCACCAGCCCTTGGAGTAGTCCAGTATGTATGGTAACAAAGAAGGATGGGAGTATCCGATTCTGTATAGACTACCGAAAACTGAATGGCTTGACTAAAAAGAATTCGTATCCGCTCCCCCGGATAGATGAGACCATTGATTCCCTCGGAGGAAATAAATGGTTTTGTACGATTGATTTGCAGTCTGGTTATTGGCAGGTAGGAATGAAAGAAGAAGACAAGGAGAAAACTGCGTTTTCGAGCCATGTAGGGTTGTTCCAGTATAACGTGATGCCATTCGGACTCTGTAATGCTCCGGCCACGTTTGAAGCAATGATGGAGACTTTACTGAGTGACTTATTGTGGAAGAAATGTCTAGTATATCTGGACGATGTGATCATATTCGGAAAGACATTCGAGGAATGCCTGGAGAACCTGAAGTTGGTGTTGCAGCGAATAATCTCGAATGGGTTAAAGCTGAAAGCTAAAAAGTGTAATATGTTTCAGAAGAGTATTAACTATCTAGGACGGATCATCTCAACAGATGGGGTGAAGGCTGATCCGGAGAAGGTTAAGACTGTAACAGACTGGAGCATTCCTAAAGGACCGAAAGAAGTAAGATCCTTCCTAGGATTTTGTTCTTATTATAGAGATTTCTTACCAGGATACTCCCGGATAAGTTATCCAATACAATGTCTGTCGCACTGGACCCCGGGGAGACGTAAGGAGAAGTTCCCATGGGGGAAAGAGCAAGGGGAATCATTCGAACTGATTAAACGGTTGTTCGTGGAAACACCAGTTTTGAAATACCCCACTGCGGACGGTCATTTCATATTAGACACTGATGCGAGCAATGAAAGTATAGGGGCAGCTTTGTCTCAAGTCCAAGATGGGAAAGAGGTTCCAATCGCATTTGCAAGCAATACAATGAGTAAGGCACAAAGAAATTATTGTACGACAAAGAGGGAATTATTGGCAGTGGTAGTATATACAAAGAAATATAAGCACTTTTTGTGGGGATCTGATTTTACTTTACGTACGGATCATTCCTCCCTCCGGTGGTTATTAAACTTTAAGGACGCGGAAGGTATGATAGGACGGTGGTTGGCACACCTATCTGAGTTCGGATTGGACCATAGCCAAATTCAGCATAGAAAGGGGGCTAAGCATGTAAACGCTGATGCGTTGTCGCAAATCCCGGTGAGGAAGTGTCAGAATGACGGATGTGATGATTGTGGGAAGCATAATGCCGTGTTGGCAGGAGTCCGAAAGCCTTTTAGAGATCTCGAACCCATGATACTAGAATGGGACGAGAACTCCATTAAGAGCTTCCAGGAGAGAGATGCGAATAGTATCCGTCTGAAGATGTTACTTGTAGAAGGAAGGGTCCCGACTCGGCCAGCAATATCGTTGGAGAACAGGGAGATGAGGCGACTAATAGCTCAATGGACAGAGTTAGAGGTGGTGAATGGACTGATCTATAGGTGGAAGACGAATGCGTTGGGAAATAAGTCGAGACAGATCTTTATTCCTACTGCCATGCGAAGGGATATAATGTTCTTTTGCCATGGGCATCGGACCAGTGGCCATTTTGGGAGAAAACGGTCTCTGGAAAGGCTGGCTAGAATGTATTACTGGCCAGGTATGAGTACGGATCTGTTGAGATGGATAGACACTTGTCCGAAATGTTGTACGAGCAAGCCCGGGCCTGGGTTGGGTAAAATGCCCTTAACCCAGGAACTGTTTGGAGTCAGGTTCGCAAGAGTGGCAGTGGATATAATCACAGGATTTGTGACAACTCCGGAAGGAAATACATGTATGATGGTAGTAACGGATTACTATACGAAGTATACGAAGGTATTCCCAATGAAGGATCACAAAGCAGCAACTTGTGCTAGAATGTTAGTGAAGGGATGGATACTGTACTTGGGAGTGCCTCTGATGTTGCATAGTGACCAAGGGAGAGAGTTCGAATCGAATCTATGGCAGGAAATGTGTCATCAATTGGCCATTTGCAAGACCCGAACCAATCCGTATCGACCACAGAGTGATGGTCAGGTGGAAAGATTCAATCGTACCCTAATACAGGTCCTGAAGAGTTTAGTAAATCAAGAGATGGATGATTGGGATGAACAGTGCGACTTCGTTTGCCATGCTTATAATAGCACGGTACATGCGAGTACGAACTGCTCTCCGAATCTGTTAGTATTCGGGGAGGATCTGATTATGCCAGCGGACCTAGTGTTCGGAGTAGTTGGTATGAATCCAGATGTCCCGTGTCAGATCATGTTTGTGGAGGCGTTGAAGGAACAATTCCGGAAGGCATACGAATTAGTAAGAAAGGAATTAGGAAAGACAGCTAAATGGCAGAAAGTGGGCTATGATACTAATCTAAAGGTTCGGCGGTTTGCGGTAGGGGACTTAGTAGCAAGATACCACGAACCTCTGGTTGGCATCAAGCTGAGAGATAATTGGGATGGTCCGTGGAGGATTACCCAGAGAGTAAGTGATGATACAGTCCTGATGAGAGATACCTTCGGGAGGAATCAGAAATCGAATGTGGCCCGGTTGAAACCATGGAAGGGGAGAGAGTACTCCACGGAAATGTTCAAGATGGGACAAGAGGAGAAGGAGGAGATGAAAAGAGAGTTAAATAAAGTAATCGAGAAGAGGGGTCCGGGTAGACCCAGGAAGGTGAGGAAGGAAGCGGTGCAAATTAAATCATCTCCAAAGCGATCGGAGAAAACAAAGAATGTCTCGGCAGGTGTAGACAGGAAGAGAAGGACTGTCCCCTCTGTGGCTACGAGGGAACGGGCGAAAACCTCTCCGAATGTCAGGTGTAAAGAGAATCCAGTAGGGGTTCGTCGCAGCCCTAGGTTGAGGGTGAGGGGTGCTGTTACCTAACCTGAAACACAACGATGTAATCAGTTAAATATTGTCATAATTACCGGGGTAACCGGGTAATTCGTCTTCTATGTAGGAATGATCACGATAAAAGTCAGAAATCCAACAAACTTACCTGTGAATGTGCCAGTGGGTAATGGACGGATAATCCGGCGGATTAGTAGTTGCTATCCGTATTTAGATCCATAATGACTCGAGATGAATTCGACAGGGCGGTGAGGGTATCAGTGCTATAATTACCTGATCGTAATGCGTGACGCGCGGGAAGGATGAATGATTGTTTATATTTTGCAAGCGCGGGAAAACTGAAGTCTCGCCGAATGCGCGGTATCTCGCGAGACCGACGCGCGTGCGCAAAGGTCGACGCGGGTCAGCAATCCGCCATATTTGTTTACGGTTCGCCGGACAGAGCAAGGGGAAGCGTATCAGAGCACAAAAGCGAGGAGATAAAGACTGTTTGAAAGTGAACTCGGTGTATAGCAGGTGGGTGAAGTCGCCAGGATCCCGCAGAAAGGGTCCTGGTACCTGTCATTCATTTATTATCGAGTGAAAGAACTTTTTGAGTGTCACGATGGCTTCGGCGTCTGGCTCTCATTCCGAACGATCGGCCCTCGACGAGGTGTCCGAAGCATTTATGGAGACCGAGGCGATGTCGCCAGTTACCAAGAACGAAGAAAGTGCATTGAATGAATCCGGAGCAGAGGAGAGTAGCATGGGAATGGAAGGAATGGAGATTGAAGAAATCCTGGAACGATCGGACGAGCCGCTGCTCGAACCGAATCTGGATGGCTTTAAATCAAGGTATGACGGTCGGGAAGTCCATATTCACGACCGGATCTTAGAAGGAGACCGAAAGTGTTGGGACGCAACCACTAGGGACTGCGTTCGACACTTCCTATCCCCGACAGAGTACCAAGCACTGCCATCCGAATGGCTCCTGTTTTACAACCGAACTGAGGCTGGACTGCAAGTGAGTCAGCCGTTCCGAAGGGCGATGTTCGATTGCGAAATCGCATATCGACAGAATCACCTTCCGAACCTACCCCATGTATTGACTGACCATACTGGAATGGGGGTGACCGGAATGGATATTGCAGGAGAGGTACTGTACCGGGAACCCGACATGGAGAAAGAACCCAGGACTGCAGAAGACTGGGTAGAACGAGCGGAGCATCCGGACGCCCCGAGGCTCTACACTCTGAATGGAGACGAATTACTTCGTCGACTGGAGGAGTGTTCGGAGCCGGAGGAGAAATTGAACGGAATCATCAGCACGATGATTCGAGAGGGGACCTACGCCACTAGGGCATATGTTCCCGGGGCAGAGGAAGAACTGACCTCTGCTGAGCATAAAGAACGACTGGCTTCCATCCGAAAGGGCAAAGCAATCCTGAAGGCCGCCAAACAAAAAGGTGGTGTGTCAACAGGGAGCGAAACCGAAGGAGAGGAGACCCCAAAAAAAACGAAAGGTAAAGGCGTGAAGGGAAAGACGAAGAAAAAGTCTCTGACCGACACCGAATCTGACAGTGACCAGGGTGCCTTCACACCGGTTCTGTCAGCGAAAGAAAAAAAGAAGTTGAAGGAATCTAAGAAAGACACAAAAATGACTGTGCCTCCGAAAGTGATTGCTAAAGTCACAGAGGTAGTGGGCAGGAAAGATCCTTCGAGTGATAATCCACTGGAGGGACGGATGGCTGCCGTTCAGGCTGCTGCCGCCGCCAAGGTCAGTGGTATTATTAAAGGAGCCACTAAGAAGGCCATCAAAGTGACTGAACCCGTAGATAGTCCGGACGACGAGTCTGGACCAGATTCGGGTGGCGAACCTCCGGAAACCGATCCGGATCCAACCACACAGGATCCGGAGGACAAGATGGAGGTTCCAAATGAGGAGGAACCAGAGGGGGAAGAAGAGGGAGAGGGTGAAGAGGGATCGAAAGATGAGGAAGAACGGGAAAGAAATCAACGAATCTGGAAGAATAGTGAGGCGAAGTTCGCACACTTCATTCCGGGTTCGTTCGAGGAATGTGCGAAGGGCAAGAAAGCGTACGGTTGCCCCGAACCCCGAAATATGAATGACGAAAGTGATGACGAAGATTGGATTCGGGAAACCGAGGACGATCCCTTGCCATCAGATTTCTATACGGAGTGGTTTAAACAACTAACGAAATACCCCGATAGTTACTACATAAGAGACCAGAAGTCGAAGTTGCGCTGGGCCTACTTATGTTGGTATCAGAAAGACTGTGAGCGATATTACCCGTTCGCCATTTGCATAGAGGAGAAAGGAAAGGACAGGACATATCCGACAGCAATGCGGTTCCTGAGGCATCTATGCGAACGGCACTTCCACCACACGGTGGTCTACGAATGTGCCAATCAGAAAGGACAGAGGGATAGCGCAACCTGCAATGGTTGCGTTACTCCCCGAAGGGGTGTGATGCTTCGCCATCTGAAGTTTTGTCACAGCCCCGGACTGAGTGCAGCGCGCGAGAAAGTAATGAGTCTGCACGACAAAGTGATGACAGAATACAACAGAATGATCCCTTCGGACTTCAAGCACATCGGCGTGAAGACGGATTCATTCTGTAATGTGCATGAGTCCAAGAAGGGCAAGATATGTGCGAGAATTGCCCTAGTGAGAGCTCGAGGGAAATTTCAAATGACGAACGAACTATTCTCTAGAGTGTGTGAATGGAGGGGTGATCCACCCAAGGCAAAGATTGACGAGAAGAGGCGAGCTAGCCGCAGCCCAGCAAGTGTCAAAGGAAAGAAATCTCGGTCCGATTCTCCCGAACGCTCGGAGTTTAAGAAGCCCCTGGCTGTGGCTCGTGACTCCAGATCGAAGCAGCAGAAACGGAGAGATTCGACTGACTATCAGTCACCAATGAGTGGGGGGTCGGAGTCACGTCCGTCCTCGTCAGCAAGTTCGGCATCAGCGTCAGCTTCGCAGAGTGATAATCCACCTGCTTGGTTCGACCGGAAAGAACCGGCCCGTGAGCCGGAGACGGGTGATTTCCCAGAATTGAGCGCACAGAAGGTTCCGGCACGTGTCGAACCTGTACTGACTCAGATTCCGGACAATAGGCCCCGACTGAGCACGAGACCGGTGGATCTGTATTTTGATCCGAGTGACAGAGTGGTGTGCGCCCAAGCCCAGCAGGCAGTGGACGACTTCCAGGAGACTCAGAGGGAATTGGCTGTCCGATACAACCAGGGGGTGGCGAACTTGTTTGCCCGCTCTCTGGTTGAACAGGAGGCCAGAACCAGAACGAACCTGGAAAAAGATAATGAGGCGCTTCTGGCCGCCGAAACGAATAAAATTCGGAACGAAGCCAAGCTAGCCGCATCACGGACTGCTTTGGCTCAGAAACGCCTGCAGGAGTCAAATGACCGGAACGAGGCTATGAACGTCAAGTTCCAGCAGGTATTTGGAGTGTTCTTGGACGAGTGGGATGGCACCCGCGAATCCGCTCTGGAACTGCTAAAGAACCAGAGTGAGGAAGGGTGAGCCCACGATTCAAGAGTGAGAAAATAGGAGTGATTTGATATTCGAAAGAGAACGAGTTAGTGTAGTATGAACGTCTACTGAACCATCAAACAGCAGTAACCGAAGTACGCAAGATGAATACGGTGACCAGACATCTGAAGAGGAGAGCACCATTCACCCGTCCCTACACCACCCCCCCCAGACATTACATGCACATTACAGAATGAATCCGTCTTCACGCCGATGTGCTTGAAGTCCGAAGGGATCATTCTGTTGTATTCTGTCATCACTTTGTCGTGCAGACTCATTACTTTCTCGCGCGCTGCACTCAGTCCGGGGCTGTGACAAAACTTCAGATGGCGAAGCATCACACCCCTTCGGGGAGTAACGCAACCATTGCAGGTTGCGCTATCCCTCTGTCCTTTCTGATTGGCACATTCGTAGACCACCGTGTTGTGGAAGTGCCGTTCGCATAGATGCCTCAGGAACCGCATTGCTGTCGGATATGTCCTGTCCTTTCCTTTCTCCTCTATGCAAATGGCGAACGGGCAATATCGCTCACCGTCTTTCTGATACCAACATAAGTAGGCCCAGCGCAACTTCGACTTCTGGTCTCTTATGTAGTAACTATCGGGGTATTTCGTTAGTTGTTTAAACCACTCCGTATAGAAATCTGATGGCAAGGGATCGTCCTCGGTTTCCCGAATCCAATCTTCGTCATCACTTTCGTCATTCATATTTCGGGGTTCGGGGCAACCGTACGCTTTCTTGCCCTTCGCACATTCCTCGAACGAACCCGGAATGAAGTGTGCGAACTTCGCCTCACTATTCTTCCAGATTCGTTGATTTCTTTCCCGTTCTTCCTCATCTTTCGATCCCTCTTCACCCTCTCCCTCTTCTTCCCCCTCTGGTTCCTCCTCATTTGGAACCTCCATCTTGTCCTCCGGATCCTGTGTGGTTGGATCCGGATCGGTTTCCGGAGGTTCGCCACCCGAATCTGGTCCAGACTCGTCGTCCGGACTATCTACGGGTTCAGTCACTTTGATGGCCTTCTTAGTGGCTCCTTTAATAATACCACTGACCTTGGCGGCGGCAGCAGCCTGAACGGCAGCCATCCGTCCCTCCAGTGGATTATCACTCGAAGGATCTTTCCTGCCCACTACCTCTGTGACTTTAGCAATCACTTTCGGAGGCACAGTCATTTTTGTGTCTTTCTTAGATTCCTTCAACTTCTTTTTTTCTTTCGCTGACAGAACCGGTGTGAAGGCACCCTGGTCACTGTCAGATTCGGTGTCGGTCAGAGACTTTTTCTTCGTCTTTCCCTTCACGCCTTTACCTTTCGTTTTCTTTGGGGTCTCCTCTCCTTCGGTTTCGCTCCCTGTTGACACACCACCTTTTTGTTTGGCGGCCTTCAGGATTGCTTTGCCCTTTCGGATGGAAGCCAGTCGTTCTTTATGCTCAGCAGAGGTCAGTTCTTCCTCTGCCCCGGGAACATATGCCCTAGTGGCGTAGGTCCCCTCTCGAATCATCGTGCTGATGATTCCGTTCAATTTCTCCTCCGGCTCCGAACACTCCTCCAGTCGACGAAGTAATTCGTCTCCATTCAGAGTGTAGAGCCTCGGGGCGTCCGGATGCTCCGCTTGTTCTACCCAGTCTTCTGCAGTCCTGGGTTCTTTCTCCATGTCGGGTTCCCGGTACAGTACCTCTCCTGCAATATCCATTCCGGTCACCCCCATTCCAGTATGGTCAGTCAATACATGGGGTAGGTTCGGAAGGTGATTCTGTCGATATGCGATTTCGCAATCGAACATCGCCCTTCGGAACGGCTGACTCACTTGCAGTCCAGCCTCAGTTCGGTTGTAAAACAGGAGCCATTCGGATGGCAGTGCTTGGTACTCTGTCGGGGATAGGAAGTGTCGAACGCAGTCCCTAGTGGTTGCGTCCCAACACTTTCGGTCTCCTTCTAAGATCCGGTCGTGAATATGGACTTCCCGACCGTCATACCTTGATTTAAAGCCATCCAGATTCGGTTCGAGCAGCGGCTCGTCCGATCGTTCCAGGATTTCTTCAATCTCCATTCCTTCCATTCCCATGCTACTCTCCTCTGCTCCGGATTCATTCAATGCACTTTCTTCGTTCTTGGTAACTGGCGACATCGCCTCGGTCTCCATAAATGCTTCGGACACCTCGTCGAGGGCCGATCGTTCGGAATGAGAGCCAGACGCCGAAGCCATCGTGACACTCAAAAAGTTCTTTCACTCGATAATAAATGAATGACAGGTACCAGGACCCTTTCTGCGGGATCCTGGCGACTTCACCCACCTGCTATACACCGAGTTCACTTTCAAACAGTCTTTATCTCCTCGCTTTTGTGCTCTGATACGCTTCCCCTTGCTCTGTCCGGCGAACCGTAAACAAATATGGCGGAATGCTGACCCGCGTCGACCTTTGCGCACGCGCGTCGGTCTCGCGAGATACCGCGCATTCGGCGAGACTTCAGTTTTCCCGCGCTTGCAAAATATAAACAATCATTCATCCTTCCCGCGCGTCACGCATTACGATCAGGTAATTATAGCACTGATACCCTCACCGCCCTGTCGAATTCATCTCGAGTCATTATGGATCTAAATACGGATAGCAACTACTAATCCGCCGGATTATCCGTCCATTACCCACTGGCACATTCACAGGTAAGTTTGTTGGATTTCTGACTTTTATCGTGATCATTCCTACATAGAAGACGAATTACCCGGTTACCCCGGTAATTATGACAATATTTAACTGATTACATCGTTGTGTTTCAGGTTAGGTAACAGCACCCCTCACCCTCAACCTAGGGCTGCGACGAACCCCTACTGGATTCTCTTTACACCTGACATTCGGAGAGGTTTTCGCCCGTTCCCTCGTAGCCACAGAGGGGACAGTCCTTCTCTTCCTGTCTACACCTGCCGAGACATTCTTTGTTTTCTCCGATCGCTTTGGAGATGATTTAATTTGCACCGCTTCCTTCCTCACCTTCCTGGGTCTACCCGGACCCCTCTTCTCGATTACTTTATTTAACTCTCTTTTCATCTCCTCCTTCTCCTCTTGTCCCATCTTGAACATTTCCGTGGAGTACTCTCTCCCCTTCCATGGTTTCAACCGGGCCACATTCGATTTCTGATTCCTCCCGAAGGTATCTCTCATCAGGACTGTATCATCACTTACTCTCTGGGTAATCCTCCACGGACCATCCCAATTATCTCTCAGCTTGATGCCAACCAGAGGTTCGTGGTATCTTGCTACTAAGTCCCCTACCGCAAACCGCCGAACCTTTAGATTAGTATCATAGCCCACTTTCTGCCATTTAGCTGTCTTTCCTAATTCCTTTCTTACTAATTCGTATGCCTTCCGGAATTGTTCCTTCAACGCCTCCACAAACATGATCTGACACGGGACATCTGGATTCATACCAACTACTCCGAACACTAGGTCCGCTGGCATAATCAGATCCTCCCCGAATACTAACAGATTCGGAGAGCAGTTCGTACTCGCATGTACCGTGCTATTATAAGCATGGCAAACGAAGTCGCACTGTTCATCCCAATCATCCATCTCTTGATTTACTAAACTCTTCAGGACCTGTATTAGGGTACGATTGAATCTTTCCACCTGACCATCACTCTGTGGTCGATACGGATTGGTTCGGGTCTTGCAAATGGCCAATTGATGACACATTTCCTGCCATAGATTCGATTCGAACTCTCTCCCTTGGTCGCTATGCAACATCAGAGGCACTCCCAAGTACAGTATCCATCCCTTCACTAACATTCTAGCACAAGTTGCTGCTTTGTGATCCTTCATTGGGAATACCTTCGTATACTTCGTATAGTAATCCGTTACTACCATCATACATGTATTTCCTTCCGGAGTTGTCACAAATCCTGTGATTATATCCACTGCCACTCTTGCGAACCTGACTCCAAACAGTTCCTGGGTTAAGGGCATTTTACCCAACCCAGGCCCGGGCTTGCTCGTACAACATTTCGGACAAGTGTCTATCCATCTCAACAGATCCGTACTCATACCTGGCCAGTAATACATTCTAGCCAGCCTTTCCAGAGACCGTTTTCTCCCAAAATGGCCACTGGTCCGATGCCCATGGCAAAAGAACATTATATCCCTTCGCATGGCAGTAGGAATAAAGATCTGTCTCGACTTATTTCCCAACGCATTCGTCTTCCACCTATAGATCAGTCCATTCACCACCTCTAACTCTGTCCATTGAGCTATTAGTCGCCTCATCTCCCTGTTCTCCAACGATATTGCTGGCCGAGTCGGGACCCTTCCTTCTACAAGTAACATCTTCAGACGGATACTATTCGCATCTCTCTCCTGGAAGCTCTTAATGGAGTTCTCGTCCCATTCTAGTATCATGGGTTCGAGATCTCTAAAAGGCTTTCGGACTCCTGCCAACACGGCATTATGCTTCCCACAATCATCACATCCGTCATTCTGACACTTCCTCACCGGGATTCGCGACAACGCATCAGCGTTTACATGCTTAGCCCCCTTTCTATGCTGAATTTGGCTATGGTCCAATCCGAACTCAGATAGGTGTGCCAACCACCGTCCTATCATACCTTCCGCGTCCTTAAAGTTTAATAACCACCGGAGGGAGGAATGATCCGTACGTAAAGTAAAATCAGATCCCCACAAAAAGTGCTTATATTTCTTTGTATATACTACCACTGCCAATAATTCCCTCTTTGTCGTACAATAATTTCTTTGTGCCTTACTCATTGTATTGCTTGCAAATGCGATTGGAACCTCTTTCCCATCTTGGACTTGAGACAAAGCTGCCCCTATACTTTCATTGCTCGCATCAGTGTCTAATATGAAATGACCGTCCGCAGTGGGGTATTTCAAAACTGGTGTTTCCACGAACAACCGTTTAATCAGTTCGAATGATTCCCCTTGCTCTTTCCCCCATGGGAACTTCTCCTTACGTCTCCCCGGGGTCCAGTGCGACAGACATTGTATTGGATAACTTATCCGGGAGTATCCTGGTAAGAAATCTCTATAATAAGAACAAAATCCTAGGAAGGATCTTACTTCTTTCGGTCCTTTAGGAATGCTCCAGTCTGTTACAGTCTTAACCTTCTCCGGATCAGCCTTCACCCCATCTGTTGAGATGATCCGTCCTAGATAGTTAATACTCTTCTGAAACATATTACACTTTTTAGCTTTCAGCTTTAACCCATTCGAGATTATTCGCTGCAACACCAACTTCAGGTTCTCCAGGCATTCCTCGAATGTCTTTCCGAATATGATCACATCGTCCAGATATACTAGACATTTCTTCCACAATAAGTCACTCAGTAAAGTCTCCATCATTGCTTCAAACGTGGCCGGAGCATTACAGAGTCCGAATGGCATCACGTTATACTGGAACAACCCTACATGGCTCGAAAACGCAGTTTTCTCCTTGTCTTCTTCTTTCATTCCTACCTGCCAATAACCAGACTGCAAATCAATCGTACAAAACCATTTATTTCCTCCGAGGGAATCAATGGTCTCATCTATCCGGGGGAGCGGATACGAATTCTTTTTAGTCAAGCCATTCAGTTTTCGGTAGTCTATACAGAATCGGATACTCCCATCCTTCTTTGTTACCATACATACTGGACTACTCCAAGGGCTGGTGCTCGGAGTTATCACTCTTTCCGCCAACATCTTCGTAATCTCTTCTTCCGCCACCACTTTCTTTGCTAGCGGAAGACGTCTATATGGTATCTTTACTGGATTCGCCCCTTCTGTGTTAATTGAGTGCAGGACTCGATCCGTTCGTCCCAACGGCTCTCCGGGCCGCGCAAAGGCTAAACTACACTCAGTTAACATCTCCCTCAGGGCTTTCCTCTGTTCCTCCGTCTCTACTCCGGATCCCTCTATTAACTTTTCCAATCCTTCTTCCATTACTTCATTGTTCGGGACTAGTCCACTTCCATTCTCAAAGCTACTGGTGACCGCTTCCGCGGATATCACTTCTCCCACTACAGTGCCTTTCTCTAGGTAGATGGTTTTCGAACCCGGGTTCGTTATAGGGGCCACCCCCCATGCTATGTTGCCTATCAGGGTGTCGGCTGATTCCAAACCCCTCTTTCCCAACACTGTCACATTAGGTTCGAAAACCCCCGGAACGCCCCTCTTCATCCTACTGGAGGCTATTAACACATCACATGCCATTCCGGGAGGTATTTTTACCGTCTGTACCACACTCGCTACTCCACTAACTTCTCGTGCCAGGCATTGTATCCTGTCTTTGTAGGGACGATTTACTTTCAACATTCCAGTGATGGGGTCCAATTTTACCCCATATAAGGAAGCGAAATCCATCCCAATGATACCATCATCCTCTATCCCAGCGACAGTAGGGGAAATGATATATTCCCTACCACCCACCAAGATGATCATACAAGTTCTACCAAACGTTCGTATCTTGCTCCCATCAGCCGCACATGCATTTACCCTCGTTGTGAGGTCATCATCCATGTTCGACACCAGATCGTAGAATCTTTTCGACATAGCGGAGTGGCTAGCTCCGGTATCCAACAAAAATTCTCCCATTCTGCCGTTTACGGATACGGACACATACCATCTCTTTCCTCCCATCATAGAGGGATTACTTGCGAACCTTTTGATGTCGTCTGCCATGTCAAAATTGAATCCGAATCCTTTCAAATACTCCAGACACGGATGACCTTGGGGAAGGCGGATCCCCCGATCCTGGATAGTTCCTCTACCCAACCTTCCTCTCTATTGGTGATCGGTTTCCCTTCTTTGCTCTCCCTGGCAACTGTCTCACCAATACCCCCAGCCCCACATGTTTTCGGCTCATCAGCATTTCCCATGCTGCTGGGCGGATACATTACAGACTCCTCAATCGCGTTCGTATGGATTGTATCCTGGCATACTTTATTCGGGGTCGTCAGCTTGCCTTCACGGACAACCCCCTCTAATTTCCCGTCTCCTCTCTCTTTCTTTCCCTCCAAACTGGTTTCTCGGCCGTACATTCGGCTGCGAAATGTCCGGTCTCCTGGCACCTGAAACACTTCACCGTTGCTCGATCTAGCTTCGGTCGTTTCTGATAGTCCAACAATCCTTTCATTTCCTCCATCATGGCCATTAACCGTTTCTCATTCTCTGATGACGCTCCTAACTGGGGGGTAGGGATGGGCTTAGAGCTTGCCTCTACTGGCTTCTCTTTCTCGGGTGGTTTACTACCATTTTTCTTCCACCGATTCTTTCGATCCCACTTATCTCCCCCTATTGCTGCAATTCTTTCCTCATCCGAACCAGCGTCCGAATCGCTTTCCTCTGGAGCAGCCGTATGTGCAGATTCCACTCTTTGGTTGGGTACGAACCCAGAAAGTAGTCGTTTCTTCTTTTCATGCTGATCGATAGCCAAAAAGAAGTCTACCATTGAGGATCCTCGCCCCCATTCCTTCTGGACGAGTTCAGCATGGGACGGATCCCTCAGTCCTTTTATGAAGTGTGTGAATAGTTCATCTAAGAAATATTCATCATCCCGTCTCCAATAAGGTCGAGCCTTTTGCAATAATCTTTGAAGCTCTAGTCCGAATACTTTCGGAGACTCTTTTGGTTTCTGTGTTCGTACCTGGAACTCCGACCAAGGATCATTCGCGGACAGCACCCCAAAAATGTGTGTGGCGGCTGCCACCAATTGGTCATAGTTTCCATCTTCCCCATACGTCTCTCGCCAATCATCTACAGCTATTCGTCCCGGACCCTCACTCAACCATTTAATGAGAGGACCCAAGGAAGCCTCCTTGTCCCACCCATGATAACGGTTATCGTCGCAAAAGTCTTGGTAGCTTTCCTTCCAATTCTCTCCATTGAACCGTCGGGGAGTTCGAACAGGCTTCCGGGCACTGTTCTGACTCCATACCAGTCTATCAGACTGCCTCCGGCTCCATTCCATTATTTCTGACTCATCTTCCCGGGTCCGACTGCAACAGTCTATCCCCATTCCTTGTATACAAGGATCGGATTCCACTATGGCAGCAACCCTCGGGCCCATAGATGATCGTTTTGTCAACCTCCTCGGGGCAGGGACCGGTCTTGGTGCCCCTCCTCTTGGATTTGGCTGAGTTCGTTCAGGACTGGGGGGGTAACCTCCGTACGAACCAGGGTTCGGCACAGTTCCGGCTCCTCCTCCCGGATTCGTTCCGGGGTTCGGAGCACCACCTGTCCCCCTGCTCGGAATCGATCCTCCCCCTTCATTATAGGACTGATGTCCTTCGTTCGATCCGTCTCCGGGTAATGGTGCCCGATACTGGTAGGTTATATTATATATCGGTGGTGGTGGTACCGTATAATTATGTCCTGCCAGCGTGTCGTCCGCAAAGGGATGCAGAGAGCCGTAACTATGGTTCATTCGTTTGGGTGGGGCCTCGCTCGTCATATCATGGGTGCTAGAGATCTCTTTCTCCTCGGTTCCCCCATACGTGACTTTACGATAAGTCTCATTCGGGACAGTCCCTCCCTGGGTTCGTTCATACTTCCCCTCCGAAACAACCCCCCGTGTTTCGATGGGCTCTACCGTACTCAATATCGGACTAGGTGTGGATGCAACGTGTTTAGGTAGCTTGGCTCCCTCATTCATTGTTTCCCGCCTCCTAGTCTCTTCTTCTTTGCGGATCTCCTCTATCTGACTCTGATAAGCCAGGTAGGTATCATTGATTTCATCTTTCTTTTTCTGAATATTTTCGAGGTCAGCCTTCATGTCGATTCGAGCTTGCTTCAACGCCTCTCGTTCTTGCTCGAACTGTTCCCGCAGGGCCTCGCCGGCTTTCTCTTCCTTCGAATAATCAGCCTTGATTTTCTTGACCCTTTTGGATTGTCGTTCGATCTCGCTTTCATAGGTATCCCGAAGATCACGACTTCGGCGAGCCTCTTCCTTCTCTTTCTGGAGTTGTGCTTGCTCCTCGGTCAGACTGTGTTGAGCAATCTTGACCTTCTGTTGGACCTTGGCCAACTGAGAAGTTTCGAGAGCCAACTGTTCACTTATATATTTCCTATCCGCTTGGATTCTGGATTTTACTTCACTCAATTCCGCTGCTTCCTTCTGGTTCTGTGCGATTACCCTTGCCTTTTCGTTGGCCAATCGGATCAAATCCTCATTCATGGCTGTATGCCGATCCCTCATTGACTCCTCTTCTGCTTTCAATTTCTCGCAGTAGGCGTCATAATCAGGGACCTGTCGACCTCTTCTAGACAAGTCTCGTTCCATATGTCCGAGGTTCGGTTCGGAGGGAAGCATGTCCGCCCATGGGTTCCCTCTGAACGGATTGGTGTTCGGCACTGTTCTGGTAGGAGGAAATTCTCCCGGAGTTCGAAAAATCAGACTCCTCTTTCGAGATTTTTTATTCTCTGGGGTATGCATTCGAGAGGCAATATCCCAGATTTCATTTATTTGGGCGACTGTGTAGTCCAGTTCCCCATCTTCCAGCTCGGCTCCCGATCCTTCATCCCCCCTTGTCCTTGACTGAGCCTCTGCCAGGGTCAGTCCGCTATCTTCTACATAAAAATCCTGGTCACGGCACCAGTGTAGAGTTCGTCTTTATGTAATTCGATTAAATAAGGACTCGAACCGCAGTTTTCATGTAGAGATGCAAGAACACAGGGTTTATTAGTCGTTCACCTGTACAACAATGCTAATCCTTGAAGTATATGAGGTTCGATCAATGTATGTTTGGCTTTCAAATAACTTTCTATATATTACACAGTCAGAGACCTGAGAAGGTCTGCCAGAGCAAGGGGGTGAGGACAGCTTATATACTGTCCGCCTCCGATAGGGGTGCCCCCTGGCTCCGGCCGCCCGAACTACCTTGTAGGCGTTCGATTACACTACTAATATTAGTGTCCCTACACTAGTGTGACACATGATGTGAGGGTAGTTTTGACCCAGGAATACATCCCTGCTCTCAGAATTGACAAATAATTGATTGTTCCTGAAATAATATTTACTGATTCAGTCGTTTAGTCCATCAATTCAATCACTTTATGACCCTGACCCTGAGTCATTTGTGATGTCAATCACACGTTCAATCTTGTTTAGATGTAGACCCTACTACGTGAATCATAGCATTATCAAGTTTTTCCTCTGCCCAGTCAAAGACGTCACTTTCTATATAAAATGGTGTTTGAAGAGCTGCACTGTGCAGAGTATTATGAAATAAACATCTGCATAAACCTTTTCCTATAGTAGAGATATGGAAAAACATTTAAAAAAAAGAAATTTGCCTTTTCTAGCTACCCGGTCAAAGACGTCACCCGGTCAAAGATGTCACCGGGTCAAAGATGTCACCCGGTCAAAGACGATCCAATTGTTACAAAGTCGTGAGACTGAGTCTAAAGCCAGCCTCTCCAAGTCCCTAAAATGGACCAAAAAGGGTACAAATACGGAAATTTCTTCAAAAGTGCATAAAAAACGTAGGGTCGGCCCTGTTTTGATAGGGTCGGTCGGGTGACCTGAAACAAACCCTTTTTGTGGCCTAAGGGGAAGTCAATGGCGGAAGGCAGTTATCATTACTGTATACATGTAACTATTTTGGCCCAATGGTTGGTCCACCAGTTGGCTTGTATGTTGTATGAAATGATTTTGAAAGGCAGATTTCTGCTTTGCCATCTTATTGAGTGATGGATTTGATCGTCACGGTGGGTGAAATATTGTTGAATTCTAAATGTTTGTATAATGCACAGAACCAATTTCAACACTGGTAAGCATAATTCATATAATGTGTGTATGTGTGCGTGCAAATAATTTCACTGATACATCACCCAACACTACATGGGTCGAAAGAGACCCTGATGGATGCTATAGGACAGATGTGCCTCTTGACCTAGAATTGATCACACTCCATATGTTCTCTATTTATATACTTGGGATGTATACTCGAATCGTTACTGTACAATATGCCATGAAATAGATACTGACTTTTAATATGTCCATAGGCCTTGCCCCCTCAAAATATGATGTCATACAGAAAGGACCCCCCCCCCCAACCCAAGCTGAGAGATAGTACATTAGCAAAAGCTACAGTACTCCCCCTGGGGTGTATACATTAGGAATAGATTTTTAAATCTAATGTTGCAGGGAATGAGGTTGATAAGATAAATAGAGATATATAGATAATTTTTCTCTCTGTAGGTGTCGAAAGGTCCACTACCCACCTCTAGAGCTGACAGCTAGTGTTGTGATCATCTACTTCAATGAGGAATGGACAGCTATTCTAAGGACGGTTCACAGCGTTGTCAACCGCAGCCCTCCACGCAACCTGAAAGAAGTAATTCTCCTGGATGACAGCAGCACACGACGTAAGAGCCATGGTCATCCCTGTAGGCATGAAATAGAAGTGGGAGATATGTACTGATTAAGCATGCATGGATGGGTGTTTATACTAGACACATATTGTATCAATTGTTTATAACAACTATCAGATTTGCTGACTGCAATTGCCCTTGTCAATGCAGGAGTCTCAAAATAGTGTAGGTTCTCTAATTTTACAGGAAAGGGTAATTGGGGGGCATTGAAACCAATGATTTAGGTCTTGTTAGAGTTTTTTTTAAACAGTAATATGGGCTGAAAATTAAAAGGGGGACACAGGGGTGCACACCTCTCCTTTTTACTTATAGAGTAGGGTCCTCCTGGATCTGCACCTGAACTCAGATACTCAGCTCTACCGGGGTAATCAAATTTCGACCGCATTCTTAAGTGGCATGAGGTGGGTCAGGATATCGAAAATGGTGATATCATATTGCAGTACTTTATATTAGATTTGGGCATGTTTGAAATTTCAAGAAGTGAAAAAGAAACTTAGGTCTTTATATATGTGAGGTGATCTGCGAAATGGGACCTTATTGCAGGGTTGATAAGGTTCCCAAGTACATATATGCTCATTTCTATCTTTATCTTTTCAGCTGAATTGGGTGCTAAGCTGAAAAACTATGTTTCACAGACATGGCCAGATGGTGTGGTGAGGATTGTGCGGACAGAGGAGCGGTCTGGTCTCATCCGGGCCCGTATAGCAGGAGCTAATGCAGCTACTGGTGATATCCTGGTCTTTATAGATGCCCACTGTGAGGCTAACCATGGCTGGTAGGTCCACGCATATGTTGTTGGGTCACATACAATGTAAAAGAAAATCCGTTAAAATAACGGAGATTCACTGGCGCCACTGGTGCCGGACTTTCACCGTAGCAACAAGCTGCTGGGCCGATGTTCAGCTTTATGTTCACCCCAGGTACACTCCGCCATCTCATTAGTAGTCCACCTCAGGTGAACAAGGAATTGACCAATCACATAACAGCTTCCTGCGCCCACCAGCAGATGGTGTTATCCAGCAGCTGCACATCCACACCCTACTGTACCCCAGGTACACAGCCACACTGTACTGTACCCCAGGTACACAGCCACCCCCTAGGGCCTACTACATGTGTTTTTCTCCATCTAGAGATGCAATTGGAGGGGATGCTAGTATGACATGTGTAACTACTGTGTACCTGAGGTACAGTATCTAGGCAACCACTGTGTACCTTGGGTACAGTAGATGACCACTATGTACCTGAGGTGCAGTAGCTAGGATGCCCACTGTGTACTTGGGGTACACTAGGTGACCACTGTGTACCTGAGGTACAGAATGGATACTTGAGTTGTAGTCTCTGTAACTTAGTGTAATTACTCAATTAGGCCCACTTGTATTATACTCTACCTCAGGTACACAGTGATCATCCTATATGTCTACCTGAGGTACACTTTCTCACCCTACTGTTCCTTAGGTGCACATCCCTACTGTACCCCAGTTACACATCCACACCCCTAGGGCTCATACTACACATGTGTTTTCTCTTCTAGAAATCTAATTGCAAGGAATGCTCTAGTATGGCATGCTGTATACCTGGGGTACAGAAGGATGTGTACCTGGGGTACAGAACGATGGTCACTGTGTACCTGGGGTACAGACGCCTACTGTGGCAGCAGCAGGCCGCCTGCTTATAAGCTGGCGGCTGTGATTGGTCGATTCCGTGTGTACCTGAGGTGGACTACTATTGAGCAGGGCAGAGTGTACCTGGGGTCAACATGAAGCTTAACATGGTTGTTTCAAGTTCGCCATAGTTTTAACAGTGAAAGTCTGGCACCCAGTGGTGCCAGTGAATCACTGTTATTGGGAATATGGAACAGCACTGTCATTTTAATACAGTTCCTAAACAATGGAATTTGGTTAATTCAATTCATTTATTCCAGTATTTCTCAGTTAATTTATCCCCCATATACTCCATGTTCAATATGGTTGCATGCCCAATTCGGTACCATGTCAAATCAGCAATATCATCTTAGTGTCAAAACTTCAGGACTAATCATTAGGAATTAGTCCATGAAGGTCTTATAGAATGCTTCATGACACTTTGTAATGCCAGTCTATGAGTAGAAGTCACTCTAGGATGGCTACAGAGCAAACCTTACAGCTGTGTATATGTATATTTTCTTATCACCCCAAAAATGGTGTTCATAGCATCCATGAAAATCTTCTTGTAAATCAAACTGCCTCCTGGTGTAATAAAACTGAACATCAATTAAACATAGCTTCACCATAAAATAAACTGTGTTTCACTGTAAAATAAACTGTACCACTGTACTGGATTACAGATATTCAAAGTGAAATTGATTGACATTACAGTGCCTCACCCTAATCACATTTACGATGATCCACCTTAAGATTTTACAATGATTCTTTGTATATTCAACAGAATACTTTTACAGTGTACCTTGAGAATCGCTGGCCTCATGTAGAGTGTATCCATACCAAAGGCATCAGAAATCTCTAATAGAGACCCAAAATATTTAGTGGAATGCATGCCACTTCTTGCGGACCCTGATACCCAAAGCATCATAGGCTTGTTGTATATGAGCCCCATATTATCTAGTAAGCATTACAGCTCTGCTGTAGAGAACCCTCATGCATTATGCCTCATAGGTTTCTGGCTAATTCATTTCTGTCTCTGGATCTGTCTAAATCGTATTGTGTCTTATCTTAACAGTCAAACACTACTGGATTATTCTGTGATCCATAATGATGAGGGCAAGAATAAACTACCTGAATAGATCCTCTTGCTTAAAGTGGCATAATCACCAAGGGTATCCCATTTACAGTTCTAGTACTGTTCTAATCCACCATGTGGTCAAGTCACAGGTTAAGTGTGAGTGGTGATATTGCCCATTTAAGATTAATCATATTGATTGCAGGTTGGAGCCACTGGTAGCCCGTATACAGGAGAAAAAGACTGCTGTACTGTGTCCAACGATAGACATGATTTCTTCTGGGTCCCTGTCCTATGCTGGAGGAGGCTCTTTTGCAGTGGGTGGGTTTTCCTGGGCGATGCACTTCACCTGGACCTCCATCCCTGCCCGAGAGCTGGCCAGGCGAAACTCCTCTATAGACCCCATTAGGTGAGTTGGTAAAGTGTTAGGTCATCCAAGGAATTTCAAAATTGCAATATTCAGTTTGAAAGTATTATTCCAGAAAACTACCCAATGTTCAGGACATGGTTCATCAAAGACTTTTTTTTCATATAGATCATTATTAAATTGTGTGATTGTCATGTTGCTGCTTTCCTTAAAAAATCACATAAAAGCAAATTCCTCCCGTGAATATAGACAAAGGTGATTTGTGAGACATTTATGGTTTGCAATACTCTCATTGATACCTCATGCTGTGATGTTGAATAAGATAACAAAACTGGTGGAACTGTTTATGATGCAGCCATTTGTTTTACATGCCACATTCTTTGACAGGTCACCAACCATGGCGGGTGGGCTGCTGGCCCTTCACAGAGAGTACTTTTTCCATCTCGGTGCCTACGACCCGGGCATGGAGGTCTGGGGTGGAGAGAACCTGGAAATGTCATTTAGGGTGAGTAACCTGCAAATATGAATTCATTTGGGATTTCGAGTTTTGCTTTTATGTATATATCATCTAAGGGGATCTGTTATTCAGCCTGAACGTCCGCTTCCCTTCTGCAGGTGTGGATGTGTGGCGGGACACTGGAGTTCATCCCCTGCTCCAGGGTGGGCCACATCTTCCGAGCCACCCATCCTTATGGCTTTCCCAGTGAGTATGATACTTAGCCCATTATTTTGAAATACCAGTCTGATTTATTAACTGACAATGTTTTAGGTAAATTGCTTTATCAGTGCTTCAACAGGCAACCATAGTAAGGTCCTGTGGCAATGAATGAATTTAATGTCTCTCATATTAATTATCTTTTATGGAAAATAGTTGTATAATTATTAGGATTTATATATTTTACCAGGTAAGACCCGCGATTACCATGGTTTAAACTCTAAGAGAGTGGCGGAGGTCTGGATGGATGAGTACAAAAGGATCTTCTACAGGCAGAGGCCTGGAATTGCAGTAAGTATATCAAGCCAGTTTCGCTTTCCTCCAATATGTTCTCAACACATGCCTCTATCTTACAGACATACTCTGCTCAACCACGATGTCTATCAGATACTAATATCACGTTATTTGAATGAAGAGATAATGTTACAGAGCTCTACTCCTTCACCCTGTAGAACAATCTATAACCGTTAAAAGTCGGGGAGGGGGGGGGGGGGGGGGCAGCTCGACCGTTAGAGGCCTGAGACGTTACCCCAGGTACACAAGCCTCAGGCTACCTCAGGTACACAATAAAATATCAGCCAATCAGGATTCACCTGCTGCTGCAGCAGCAGATGCATCTGCTATGTTGGGTTTGTTTGGCTGTGCTGTGTACCTGAGGTACAGTAGACTACTAGTGGGCCTAATTGAGTAATTACACTAAGTTACAGAAACCACAACTCAAGTATTCATTCTGTAACTCAGGTACACAGTTGGTATACTATCTACTGTACCTCATGTACACAGTGGTCACCTAATGTACCTCAGGTACACAGTGGGCATGCTAGCTACTGTACCTCAGGTACACAGTGGTTGTACTGTACCTCAGGTACACAGTGTCCTACTGTACCACAGGTACACAGTGATCATCCACTGTGTACCTGAGGTACAGTAGCTAGGATGCCCACTGTGTACCTGAGGTACAGAATGAAAACTTGAGTTGTGGTTTCTGTAAGTTTCTTTAGTGCAATTACTCAATTAGCCCCACTAGTAGTCTACTGTACCTCAGGTACACAGCACAGCCAAACAAACCCAACATAGCAGCTGCATCTGCTGCTGCAGCAGCAGGTGACTCCTGCTTGGCTGATGTTTTATTGTGTACCTGAGGTAGCCTGTGGCTTGTGTACCTGGGGTAACGTCTCAGGCGTCTAACGGTCGAGCTGCAGCCAGTCAAGTCTAACTTCTAATGGTTGCTATATATTTCACTGTTGTGTGTGGCAAGCCATTTGTTCATCCTCAATATCAAAGCTTTAAACTCTGATATGATATCAGAGTATAAAACTTTGATATCAGACTTTAAAACTTTGATATCATCAGTTTAAAATTTCTATATGAGCTTCCGATATCGGAGTTAGAAACTCCGATATCAGAGTTAGCAACTGCGATATCAAAGTTTGAAACTGCAATGTCAAAGTTGGAGATCCCGATATCGTGGGTGAACATATTGCTTGCCATAGCTGTGCCCAGGCCCTGGCCCATGGTGCTCTAATTGAGTTGATGGGTCGTAAGACAAGAGTTGTTACATCAACAAGCCAGATGCCTCAAGCGTGGCAAATGACAGCTCTAATCCGGTCTAGATTCTAGAAACTAGTATTCCAGAACATACATACGCTGACATCAGTAGTATTTGACATTTCAGGTAATAGGTGGTCAGATATTAAACCTGGCGGATTATTGAAACATACTTTAATGCTTAGCATTAGAGCTGTCTATTTTATTCACCTATTTATTCAAACAGCTATTTTGTTAGTTTAATCATTGCTACAAGCCTCCAACATGGTCCCTCAACATTATTCCAGGGGACTGCATCTCATAAATGCATGTACATTCTTTAGATATTCTGCTTAACAATACCATCTTTTTTTTCAGACTGCAGATGCTGGAGATGTGTCAGGGCGGCATGCTCTCCGTAAAAGGCTTAAGTGCCACAGCTTTAAGTGGTTTCTGGACAATGTCTACCCAGAGAAGTACATCCCAGACCAGAATGTGTATGCCTATGGACAGGTTGGTAAATCTATCATCAGCAAGAATGCATTATTTAATTGTAGCATGGATGTATCATACCCCAGCTGTGTATACTCAGTGGTACATGCTGAAGGCCCTGAGCTAGGTTAAAAGACCTGTTCTATTATATGGGGGAATATACATCAGTACGCTTTGTCTTACTGAACATATCGTGTGCACACTGTAGTTCCTGCCTATAATTCTACTACAGTTTTAGTGCCGATCATGATGCATTTAAGGGATAGATAAAAATGTAAAATGGGTAGAATGGTTAAAAAGAAAGTTTTATTCTATTCATTTTATAGTCCCTAATGAACGATTGTATATGGTAAAATGACATTCACTCTGACCATCTTCAGTTGAGGAACCCAGCCTCTGGTCTTTGTCTAGATACAATGGGCGTAGACGAAAAGATGAGTTTCAAATTAGCCGTATTTTATTGTCAACAAAACAGTATGGCCCAGGTAAGACAATGACCTAGTTTGTTTATAGAATATGTCTATATGTTTATAGAATATGTATACCTAGATATGTTGTTCTATATTTTCTTTGGTTTAAAAGCTATGAACTAGAATTATGAAGAAGTATGCTGTTCAGGCCGAAGGTAGTAAATCGGTGAAAATTACAAAGAGGCATACTCCTAAGATATTGGTTAAAGGAACCAACGTGGTATTCAACCACTGTATTTCATCTAATTACTTTTGTGTGTTTCAGGTATTTTCTTTAAGTAAAAAGGACAGGTTGAGGAGGGAAGAAGTCTGTGCCAAACCTAATTCCTACGGTGGTATCACCATGGAGAGCTGCAGCTACCCTCATAGTGATACAAGGTGGCATTATAACAAGGTTAGTGCAGTCCTCATACTTTTATATTCAATGGCAGGGCCTTTGGGACATGTTCAGTACTCATCTTCTCTAATTCATTCATGGATACCAAAGCCTGCAACTCAACATGATCTGACATTATAATTGGTATCAAGGTATTTATGTATAGTTTTTAAAAGTCTAGCCTATGTAAAATCGTGTATACAATGAAGTACTTTTAGATGCGGATTTCCATTCCATCGGTTTAAACATAGTCTTGATACACATTATTAACATAAAGACCTTTAGGTGTGATATTCATGTCATATTAATTGTATATTTTTATTATATATATTTTTAACTATCTATTACACAAACCTCGTATTTCTCACTCCTACAGGACACCAAGATTTTCAAGATACTCGGCAGCAACAAATGCCTGGACGTGACCAATGTAAAGAGTGGAGGCAAGGTCAATGTAGCCACCTGTGTTCCTGGTTCATCATCACAGTTGTGGGATTTCCAAACTGTTATGGATACCCAACCAGATGAGGGCTCATGATATCCATCAACTCTTCCCATAGCGAATAGCAATTATTCTGTTAAACAGCATAACGTTCCCTATTATATTGTGGAAGTGTATGTATAATTGTTTAAAATGATACCAATAGTTGATATATGTTCCTTATTTGGCTGACATTTATGAAGTCATCAATGTTTCAAATTTATCAATGATTCATGGTTGATATGTCTGTGCTGAATCAATATATAATCATCAACAATGAATCAACATCATGAATGATGATTTACAATGATTTACCATTGACTGGTAACCGATTAATAATTTGAAATGTTCATCAATTGTACACATTGATGACAGTTGGTGAAAATAGATGGAGCATATAAATATAAATGCCGAGGAATAGGTTGTGGGGCCACCTAGTGGGAAAGGTGGGAAATGAATTGTTGATACAAGGTCGATATACCAACAGTAGAGCACTATTGAAATGGTAATTTGTTTGCATCAATGTATACAATAGGTTGATCAAGCCTGTAAACCAGTTGTCAAAAGGTTTTATACAATGGGGGAGCTGCTTAGTTTGTGTTTGTGGTGCTCTCTTCTGTAATTCTGAAAGTTATTGTAGCAATTGATGTGTAAGTATAGATGAATGAAATAGTGATTAATTACCGAAATGCAACTGACTAGGGTAAAAATAATCTCCTCAAAGTATTTGTCGGTGAGAGAAAATTGCTGATGGTTATAATAGGGCCAAAGAGAGGGGTAGGATTATCTTAAAATAAAGCAGGGCAGACCCTACCATTCTCTTTATTCAATTTTGGGTGAGTTTTCATTTTGGGCTAAAAAATATGAAGCTCAATTCCTTTCTACTATGTAGGCTGATCGAACTCTCTGCCTATATTGCATGAAAAAGTGTGTTTGTCTAAGGTAAAGCACAGCTATTTTGTCAATAAGAAACAGTATAAGCACTGTTTAAATTTATGAGAACAGGTCAAGGTGCTTTCTATTTAATGTAAGGTATGCATGTTCCCTGGTGTTTGTATAACACGGTCTTCCAGGCCATACATCCTTGCCAGGATAAATAAAAGAAATTAAAATCAACTCATGTTTATGAGGTTGAATGAGAGAATAAATGTCTGTATAACGAATGAGGCTTATATTGGTAGATGTCTGTAATGATAATAAAATGTACTTCAAATCAATGCTATATACAGAATACTCTCCTGAACGCTTCATACCACATTTATAAGGCCCCTATCCCTCAAAAGGCCCCTATCCCTCAGAATTGGCCCATTATAGGGACCAGGTGAAGTCCCTTTGTGCTAAATGGCCCCCATCTCTCAAAAGGGTTTGAGACATAGGGCCTGTGTGAAGTCCATAAGTCCAATTTTTTTAACATGTCCCTATCCCTCAAAAGCCTCTATCCCTCAAAAGTGTCCCCTTGAATGAATATGTGCAATAGATAGATCATTTATAGGATATTGGAAAATATTCCCACTACCACCCCACCCTTAGTAACGTCCCCTCCCACCTCAGGAGGGGTCGAGACTTACGATAGTAGATTAGTGCTTCTGAAATAGGAAAAGGAGGGGTCATTTAAATTAATTACAGGATGTTTGGTGGGTTTGGGAGGAGGTGTGAGAAATGTTGACCCCTCCATAAGGAGTGGTCATTTTTTAACCAAAAGGAATTCCACCCCTTTTTAGGGAGAATATCCTGCACCTATAGTATATAGGACAGAGGGAAGATTTAGAGGGGTTGGCCACACTCAATTTCAAACTGCCTGAGGGGGGGGGGTGGCGGGACCAAACGAATTTGAACCTCCTTCCTTCTATTTTCTTGTGAAGCATGCTTTCTTAATGCAGTCTCAAAAGGCCCCAATCCAACACATATTCAAGGGATAGGAGCTTTTTGAGACATAGGGGCCTCACAGCATTTCCATTTCCTGTGTATTTCTTTTGGCCCAAAAAAACTCTAAAATCATGCTCAGGACCCTAAGTTAAAATTGATTATAATAGTTAGGGAATCATCTTACATATTTTGTTGGATTCATCGATTGGTAATTCATTTTCCCGTAATCTAATCTAATGCTTTCTAATTAATTATGAAGATACACTCCAGGGTTAATACATTTTCTTAGAAATACACTAAAGAAAAGTTTCGGGTTAACATTAACTATGTTTCTCTCTTATTGAGAAGTGTGTAATGTGTATAAAGACATCTTTGGCTGGCTGGCTGGGGTGCAATATACGTGGAGTACAATTGCCGTGATGTCTTCAGGTTATGTTATGAATCATACTGTCTAAATAGCTAGTGTCTGGTATGTGTAGTGATATGTTCATGTATACTGTGCCTGGATACTGGGTTTGGGCAGACATTTGGGCCAGATGCAATGATGCACCTGACACAGAGCTCGAGGACCTCTTGGCCGGACGCTCAGGTATTGGTATCTGCCGTACAAGAACACTTCCACATGTACAAACCTGTGTAAGAGCTGATTCTGATGTATTCTAAGGAATTGTACACATGTACAAATAAATAAAATATACAAAGTTAAATAGTGTTGTTGAATACAAATACCATGCCCGAAATGTATGTAGGCCTATATATACAGTGAAGAGAAGGAAACTATAGTGGCTTTTTTCACTAGGGAAATATCACATTTAAAAAACTAAAAGCCATCTTTGGATTCAAAGGTCGTCAAACCAATTTCCCTTTTAGTCGTTGCTTAGCTCCCTATGCGACCAGCTCTGGTCAGTCAATAATAGGAATGATATGTGTATCGGGTTTGGTCATTTTGACCAACCTTGTAAGTCAATATGACTAACCCTAGTTAATCAACACTACTAAACCATAGAGAGAGCCACTGCTAAGTATAATGTTAAAAAAGAAAACACCACCCTAATGTTATGATGGCTTCAATCTATGGTCTTGGTACTAGTTTACAATATTCTGACTCATTTAGTGAAGGATGATGTATTAGAAGGGAGCACAGCAGGAGTATCTGCTACAGCCCATGACGTCACCATTGGGGTAAATACACCAGTTGCTGCATTGTTCAGGCCAGGAGGCTGTAACCAAATTACTTTTGTGAAGTTTTAATTGTAAATAGGAAATGTAGAACATCATGCACTTCAGTGGGGTTATCTGGTGCTACTTGTGAAAGGAAATCTACAAGCAAGGTCTAGAGAGACCTACGATGGGATGTGGATGTAGATTGATAGGTCTAAACAGGCACTTCTGGGATGTATTTGCCCCAATGGTGATGTCATGGGCTGCAGCAGATATGCCTGCTGTGCTCCCTTCTAATACCTTATTCTTCACTAAATGAGTCAGAATATTGTTAACGTGTACCAAAACCATAGATTGAAGCCATCATAAAAATAGGGTGGTGTTTTCTTTTAAGATTGGTCGGGTGGATAGCATGTGGAGTAATATTTGTCAAGGCACCGATTTGCCCTTCAGGTTGTAATCGCTACACATTTAACCCTGTTACCATCAGAAATGCAGACGTGGCTGACACTGGAGTTATTCTTAAGCAAACCCTTTGTTTGTTCAGATCTTTCATGATAAGTGCTAGGCCGACCTCTCAACATTGGTCATATCCTAATTCTAAAAATGGACTGTTCTCCATAATGACAATTCAACTTGGCTATCTTGCAGTAAGGCAGCTTCTGTACTTGAATGTAGACATTGCAATCTGAATGAAGGCTGGCTTGTATCCGTTTAACCCTATTAGCATATACTATATTAAAGTCCCTCTTTACAACCTACAGCTGGTGTCCCACCCTGTGCAGCCTATATAGCCACGTGCTATGAATGGCCTAATGCTTACTATAGCACCAGGTGTTGTCAATTCAATACAACACTGGGGTGGTGGGATGCTTACCTGGGGATGTTTAACACACATCTGTATACATAGATGCCACACACACCATTATCCATAGATGATTTGACACGAGTTAACGTTCATGTAATTCTGGAGTGTGATCCAGCACATCAAGATCATTAGACAATATTTTCCTCACATAGACAGGGTTCATCTACCCAGCCTCCACTTCATCGTGATCTTGGATTCAGGGAGGGACATCACCTTGACTGCTCTGAAGCCCTAAAAGGACATGCTCTTACATACAATATGCAGAAGGAGATGGAAAAATGTGATCCTTCTTCTCATTGTCATGGGAGTATATATCAACTTTGATTTCTTTTCTGAAAGCAAAACCAAAAGTAGCAGTGAAGATAAGAAGAACCTCCAGGATTCCAATGATGTTATGTCATTCAGGGAGCGCAGGTACAGGGACTATCAGAAGACTCAGATGGACAGGACAGGACCTGGGGAACAGGGTGCAGGAGTTATCATAACCAAGGAGGAAACAGAGATCAACTGGGCAAGAATACAAAAGGAGGGATTCAATGTGGCAGCTAGTGAGAAGATAGCTTTGGACAGAAGTCTGAAGGACGGCAGGGACCCACTGTAAGTATACTGACCTCTCTACCTTATCACTATCAGGGGTATTTGTTCATTTATGTAAGCATTAGACAATGGCTCCTAAAACAATCGAAAACTGACACTGTCCTGTCTAGTATAGCTAATACTTCACTGACAATGACATCACTCTGTAGTTGAAATTGTTGCCAAATATTACTATGGTAATTTATCTACATAATTTTTACTAATTTAATGCTTGACTATTATGGTCCAGTTTTCTCACATATATATGAAGAGTTTGGTTCCAAAACGCAATAAGCGCCAAAATACAAAATCGGGAGAAAACAGGTCAGAGGCATTGTTTAGGGTTAATTGGAAAAAAAAAGTGAATTCTTTTTTGGAAAAAGTATATTTATTTAGTAGATAGGGCCTGTCAAAAATTCAGTTTTTTTGCAAAACGCAATTAATCCAAAAGCAGTTTTTTTGCAAAACGCAATAAATCCACCTTACAAAAGATTGTTTTTGTATGTAGGGCTGTTTATTCTTTTTATGTTTACGGTCTTAATAAGGCTTTATTGAATACAGTCTTGGTCTATATTGTTAATAGCATTATTTGAAAATATAAAAAAAAGATTATTTAGAAGGCATTTGAAATATGGACACAAAAACCATGTTTTATGATTTTTGTGGATTTATTGTTTTGCAAAAAAACTGCTTTTGGATTTATTGCGTTTTGCAAAAAAACTAAATTGAGCAAATTAAATCCTATTTCTAAATCAAGTAAAAAAGATGCAAGGATTTTCAAAAGCTATTTGTTGGTGTTTCATGTATGTCCCACTATACCAAGAAAATAAAATATTGAAAAAAAAAAGGCCATTACTACAGTGGCCCAAGAGGGTCAAAATGGAGTTTAGAAAACACTAAGTTATTTGGCAAAAAATTCCAACTTTCAAAGAAAAAGTTAGTGTTCAAATGCAAAATCAATTGTCAAAAGTGATTTTCATTTCAGAAATGGGTGTTGTCAGTCTGTCATCTCAGAAAAAACAGCTTGTGACAGGTATCTTTTAGCATTGAGCACATTTTCTTCAGCATCCCCTATGACCAGAGAGTCAAAGATATAGGGGTGTATTGGGTTCATTAGGTGGTGACTGTACCACAGTAAATGGAACATTTAGATCCAAGACAATGTCTGTAACTGGCCTGTATCATAGTAAGTGATTTCCTAACATGCATAATCAATATGATAAACATTACCACTCCATAAAGCATCAGTTAATCTAGGGGACAAGATGGCTGCCACCAGAGGGGGACCAACTAGTAGTTTCCCCTGCACATGGAGGGCTCGCTCCGACCGCCACAGCATGATTGTGGCATGTTTATTATATGGCAAGCCAATTAAGAAATTTAAAATGGGTGCATATATATATGCACATTATTGCACCATGTATGCATTTGCATGACGTTATTTGAGAAGCATTTAGGGTTACAATGAGTGTATGCAGGAGGGAGGGGAAACATATCTTTGCAAAGCAACATTGAACCCCACCCACCACTACGCCAAGAAATCTTTCAAAATTTGGCAGGATATTTAGACCAATAATAGGTTCCAATTTTAATTTAAAATGACCAGAACATCACCCCTATGCGTACATAATATGCATGCCAAAATGGCCCTGGACGCCCCCCCCCCCACTTTATATCTAAACGCCTCCCAAGGCTAAACACTATATAACTGAGTACCTACTAAATTAAAACGTTACACATCTAAACACTTGGCAATCTGAACATTTTCCAAAACTAAACATGTTTAGCAAAAGGTAGTGCTTTGGGTTAGGCTGCTGGGCGAAAATGGCTTCTCATAGCTAGCAGTTAACTCCTCTTTGAACTCCACGGCATCCGGTCTTATGTAATGTTACAGAAATAGCACCATCAAGGTTGAGGACGTCCATGTGTCCTAACTAGGTCAGGCACCGACATATACGTTGCAGTACATACAACACAAAGTAAGGGCCTGTGGATCTTTGCACTGTAGACTTGAAATTGTCTCCCATTTGCTATGCGTGATATTCGGTATTTATATTTGAGAAAATGGTGCCATACTCCCAATCAGGCACAAACAATTCTCGGAGTGTTTACTGCATGGCTGAACTGGCCCAGTGCAGTGTAGGTAATTAGGGCCAAGTGCGTCAGGGTTAGCATTGAGACAATGATTTTTTTGCCCCCTTTTTGCCCCCTATGTATAAGTTTTAGATATGGAATTAGGTGAGAAAATATTACGAACTTTTTTATGGCACTGCCCTTCCCCTCTTCAAAAACTTCGATTTGCCACGACCCCATGCAGGACTAGGGCCTAGTACTCATGCAGACAACCTTTCTGCAAAAGTAGATTCCGGATTTAAAAAGAGGGGGGGGGGCATTGGAATATCATTCATTGATAACTTTCAGGCCAATACTGTACCTTATAAATGTAAGTTTTCCTAAAATAAAATGCTCCCCACATCTCCCTCTGAATCCAGCACTGACATGTCATTTTAATTAAAGCATACACTAAGGCAGCATTCCTGTGAATGTAGTTTTGTGGGTACTGTTTTAATCTAATAATAGGTATTGTCAGCGGTGAACGTGATGCTTTCAGTGACAACCATTATAATATTATATTAAAAACAAGTCTGGAATAAATGCTATAGCACATGTCGATGTAAACCCAATAAACTGACTGTGACAAGTCTAGCTTTGAGAATCCGCCCGACCCCCACCCCCCCCCCCCCACACACACACACACACACTCCACCACCAACCAGCAACACAGCCAACCTATGGGATAACTACACCTAGTTGGTCACCCTCCCATTGCAGCCATCTTGTCCCCTAGATTGAGTGTTGCTTTATGGAGTGGTTATGTTCATCACATTGATCATGCATTTAGGAAATCACTTACTATGATACAGGCCAGTTACATACATTGTCTTGGATCTAAATGTTCCATTTACTGTGGTACAGTCACCACCTAATGAATCCAATACACCCCTATATCTTTGACTCTCTGGTCATAGAGGATGCTGAAGAAAATGTGCTCAATGCTAAAAGATACCTGTCACAAGCTGTTTTATCTGAGATGACAGACTGACAACACCCATTTCTGAAATGAAAATCACTTTTGACAATTGATTTTGCATTTGAACACTAACTTTTTCTTTGAAAGTTGGAATTTTTTGCCAAATAGCTTTTTGTTTTCTAAACTCCATTTTGACCCTCTTGGGCCACGGTACATTACTGATTTTATGGACATATGCAGAAAAACTGATTTTGGATTTATTGCGTTTTGCTCCTAGAAAAAAAATCCAAGAATTTCAAAAATCGATTTCTAGGTATTTTATCTTTGGAACATTAATCATTATTTATCAAAGAAAAATGCTTTCTATTCACCAATTTGTCAAATCAAAAATACACTATTATCTCAAAACTCATAAAATTGATTTGTTGCGTTTTGCAACGAAACTCTTCATATGTGACTTCCTACTATTTTCCCTTTTCAACTTATCTCTAGCTACCTTAATTCATACTTTAATTTTAAACAAAAATCTCTTAAAATCTCATATAAAATCCAATTCTTCTATCCCATTAGATTTGTACTGAATCATATAAAATATTGTAGTGCTCCTTTTATAGGCCAGTCCTTTTGTTTATAAGAAGAAATTTAGAAACTTACATATACAATTTCCCCCCTGTAGCTGCCAAAAGGTCCAGTACCACCCTTTAGAGCTGACAGCTAGTGTTGTGATCATCTACTTCAATGAGGAATGGACAGCTATTCTAAGGACGGTTCATAGCATTGTCAACCGTAGCCCTCCACGCAACCTGAAAGAAGTAATTCTCCTGGATGACAGCAGCACACGACGTAAGAGCCATGGTCATCCCTGGGAGTGGGCAGTGGGTGAACCCCACCAGCACCTCCTACCTTTCTAGCCTATGGGAGTGAGATAATCAATAGACTGTTATATCTGTCACATGTCTGGTAAAGGCAGTTTCTGATGAGTAGGGGTCAATATCAGAAACTGTAATACTTATAGACACGGTTAGCCATGGGGGCTGCCATGTTGGCCCAGCTAACAAAAATCATTATTTTACGTCAAATTAACGTCTTTATAAAATTTATAACGTTATGCCATAGTGAGGAGCCTTAGAGAAACGTAATATGTAATATAACGTAAAATTATGTATAATGCTTTTTGTTTACTAGGGGGTAGATACCCCAATTATGACAACCTGTCTCAGCCTTATATAAAGCCTACCAATATGATATTTGTCATGGCCATGTTTTTTTTAGAATTACGTTTATATACAGGAATTTATACCAACATACAGCATGTAGTAAACAATAAGCAGAAAGAAGCCTGTATGAAAAATAGTCAGTACAACTTCATTCCTATCTTTATCGTTTCAGCTGAATTGGGTGCTAAGCTGAAAAACTATGTTTCACAGACATGGCCAGATGGTGTGGTGAGGATTGTGCGGACAGAGGAGCGGTCTGGTCTCATCCGGGCCCGTATAGCAGGAGCTAATGCAGCTACTGGTGACATCCTGGTTTTTATAGATGCCCACTGTGAGGCGAACAATGGATGGTGGGTCCACATAATCTCAGGTCCATTGTAGTGGACTCTTATACCATATATATCTACAAATGTTGCATTTAAGCATTACTATACTTGTCTCTACCTAAGGATCCCCATACCTAAAGCATGAAAGGTGTTTTGTGGAGGACCTTGTACCTAAAACCATGTCTTAAACACTTTAGGTCTCTTGTATCTAAAGGGGTGCCATGGCATATTATCATTTATTTATGACCTGTTTTAACTCTATGCAGCCATATTCATTTTTTTCTAGTAGCCCTACTTTAAATAGAGGGACAACTTTCCCATTCCTTATCTCAAAATGAAATTGCATCAATTGAAGGTTGGAGCCACTAGTGGCCCGGATACAGGAGAAGAGGACAGCAGTGTTGTGTCCTATGATTGACTTCTTGTCTGCCGGGTCTCTGTCCTATTCTGGAGGTGCCGCTTATGCAGTGGGTGGGTTCTCCTGGGCAATGCACTTCACCTGGTGGACCGTCCCTGCCCGGGAGGAGGCCAGACGAAACTCCTCCATAGACCCCATCAGGTGAGTTGGCAAAGGATTATAATAATAGTGATACTAAACTTGTAATTACAGATTTATTTCAGTAACAACAGGTTAGTATGAAAGTGGCTTCTTCCTTTAAAGTACTAAAGCCCCACTTCTTATTCTATTAGAGATGCTTCTCTTGTTAAAAAATAGTACTTTATGAACATTAAGATTACAAGTTGTCATTTGCCATTGTTTGACAGGTCGCCAACCATGGCGGGTGGACTGCTGGCCCTACATAGGGAGTACTTCTTCCATCTTGGTGCCTACGACGAAGGCATGGAGGTCTGGGGTGGAGAAAACCTTGAGATGTCTTTTAGGGTCAGTAAATTCAAAAATGATTGAATAACCATTATGAGCAACTATAGAAAATTGAGAGATTAATATTTGATCGCAATTTAGTGTTTTGTATTTGAAGAAACGTTGAATCACCATTGAGTTTTACAGGGAAAACTCGTAGAAAGTACATCTTTATCTTTAAAGGAGCAATATCACCACTCGCGTTTCTACCCCATAGTAGACTAGAACAGTACTAGAATTTTGAATGGGGCACTCTCAATTATTATGCCCTTTTAAAGTGTAGTTATGGTAAGGGGGTGAATATGAAACATATCAGTCTTCTAACATATGTGCTTCCCTTCTGCAGGTGTGGATGTGTGGTGGGACACTGGAGTTCATCCCCTGCTCCAGGGTTGGTCATATCTTCCGAGCGACCCATCCTTACGGTTTCCCGAGTGAGTTGCACAGCCTAAACGTGTACAGGGTTTTGAATAGTATGGGTATTATTGTAGACTGTGCCTAGGGGGAGGGCGCTTATCACTTTGAATATGGTAAAGGTAATCTCAACATATAAAGGTCCCAAGCATTATTTTAAGGTTTTGTAACATTTGAGGCATATTTTGACAATGTTATACTGAAAGAACCCTATGCTAAGACTTATAAAGACTTGATTAAGACTCACTCTAAAAGTTTGTCCGTGCACTCTGGTGAGCTAGGTGCCATGAATGATTTTCGTCTTTGATATTAATGAAATTCTTTTTTAATCTACAAAACCCAATATCATAATCCCATATTTCCTTTTGCTATTGGGCTATGTAAGGTACATAGAGAGGTTTTTTTACAGGAAATTTAAATACTTATGGTCCATCGTGCACACATTCACGTTTTTGGTATATCTACCAGGTAAGACCCGGGACTATCACGGGTTAAACTCTAAGAGAGTGGCGGAGGTGTGGATGGACGAGTACAAGAGGATGTTCTACTCGCAGAGGGTTGCACTTATAGTAAGTCCATAGGCTGATGGAATTAGTTTGGTCCCTTTGAGTTTGTGTAATTTGACTTTGTGACATCTTCCTAAGTTTGTATCCATAACTCCTTTTTCAGTTTTAGCTTACCCATAATGTCAAGTTTAAGTAAGATTTGGGGAAAATAGGATGCTTTAGGCCTCAGTGATATACAGGAGGGTGTTTTTCCCCATTGGTTTTTGTGTCTGTATGTGTCATACGGGGGTCCCGGCAACCCATACGGGCAAAAAGTGTTTTTCCTCATCGGATGCGGACATTTTTTACCAAAAAGCAGAATCCCGTATCCTATACGGGATCCCGTATGCGCATATGGAAAAAAAGTGTTTTTCCTCATCGGATGCGGGAATTATTTTCCGCATCCTCTCCATATAAGTCTCCTCAATTCCTGAGCTATCGGAGCAGCATAAATTCAAAAAAAGGGCCCCGTATGCAGCATACGGACATAAATTTCTCCTTTAAGGGCCGCACAGTGTAGAATGCGGCCCTTAACGGTTTGGGAAGGGACAGGAGAGGTCGGGGGAGGGACAGGAGAGGTCGGGGAAGGGACAGGAGAGGTCGGGGGAGGGACAGGAGAGGTCGGGGGAGGGACAGGAGAGGTCGGGGAAGAGACAGGAGAGGTCGGGGGAGGGACAGGAGAGGTCGGGGAAGAGACAGGAGAGGTCGGGGGAGGGACAGGAGAGGTCGGGGAAGAGACAGGAGAGGTCGGGGGAGGGACAGGAGAGGTCGGGGTAGGGACAGGAGAGGTCGGGGAAGAGTACAGAGCGTGTGTTGCCTACCATGTACAGCAAGCCTGAGTGTAAATTCCGGGCTGTGTTGGTGCTGCCACCTAGAGGCTAAGTCAATTTTTTTTTTTTAATTTCTTTTATTATAAAGGTAGAAGTTGGACTTTACTTATCTATTCATTAAAACAATCCTAGAGCCATTTTTTTACATATATATGTGCACTTTAAAAAGGGAGAAGGGAGGTGGGGGACTCCCCAGCCTCCCCTCTCCATTTCCCGACCTCCCTTCTCCATTCCCCACCCTCCCCTCTCCCTTTCCTGACCTCCCTTCTCCATTCCCTGACCTCCACTCTCCATTCCCTAGCATCTAAAACAGAATGCGGACCCTTTCCAGCCTACCTCCGTATGTGTCTCTATATTATGACGTCACAGAGGGAATTCCCTAGGGATTTCCTGGAATGTAGACTGGTTTTTGTACATTTTTACAATTAGGGCAGGTGAGTCCCGCATGCAGCATGCAGCAGAATTTATGCCGAGGGGGGAAAAACACTGTTTTTGGGGTTCCCAATACGGGTCCCGTATACGGTCCGTATTTTTACTCCATATTGGTCCCATATTTGACCAATGGGGAAAAACACCCTCAAGGGGCATACTTGTAAAGCCGGGGATCTCAGATCAAACTCTTTGGATCGACTATACTGGATTGTGGTATTGTAGAAAACAACTAAACCTACATCATTAGTACACTTAAATGGGATTGGGGTTTTGTAGAAGGCCCAAACCCCACATCAGTAGTATATGGGGTTGGAGTGTTGTAGAAGGCACATTAACCCATAATGAGTAGTATATGAGATTGGGTATTGTAGAAGGCACATTAACCCATATGAGTAGTATATGGGGTTGGGGTATTGTAGAGGGCACCTTAACCCATGTGGGTGGTATATGGGATTGGGGTATTGTATATGGCACATTAGCCCATATGAGTAGTATATGGGATTGGGGTATTGTAGAAGGCACATTAACCCATATGAGTAGTATATGGGGTTGGGGACTGTAGAGGGCACCTTAACCCATATGAGTAGTATATGGGGTTGGGGTATTGTAGAGGGCACCTTAACCCATATGAGTGGTATATGGGATTGGGGTATTGTAGATGGTACATTCACCCACATGAGTAGTATATGGGATTGGGGTACCTAGATGGCACATTAACCCATATGAGTAGTACATGAGATTGGGGTATTGTTGAAGGCACATTAACCCATATGAGTAGTACATGTATATGGGGTTGGGGTTTTGTAGATGGCACCTTAACCCATATAAGTAGTATATGGGGTTGGGGTATTGTAGAGGGCACATTAACCCATGAGTAGTATATGGGGTTGGGGTATTGTAGAGGGCACATTAACCCATATGATCCAGTGGTGTATGGGATTGGGGTATTGTAGATGGTACATTAAGCCACATGAGTAGTATATGGGATTAGGGTACCTAGATGGCACATTAACCCATATGAGTAGTACATGAGATTGGGGTATTGTTGAAGGCACATTAACCCCCATCAGTAGTATATGGGGTTGGGGTACTGTAGATGGCACATTAACCCACATCAGTAGTATATACGGGATTGGAGCATCTTGTCATTCAACCCAGATTATCCCACAGTTTATGTCTTAAATTTCACACCACAGTCAAATATCCATCCCCATTATTTCACGTCTATGTATGCTCACGTGACCCTCATAATCGGGGTTGCAGTGTGATTTAGTAACATTTTTTATATAATTTTGTCAATAATTATATGAAATGAATATAAATTATTGCTCATTACTCAAAAGTGTTGATAATTTCACTCATATTTTTCTTGCGTTTTTTTTCTATAAATCAGTCAGATATTGATGCCTGTTTTGTAGATCATACAATGATATTGGCAGAGCTGCAAGCCTTCTATCCTACGGAGAGGAGCAAAGGCTATGGGTGCTGGCCTAGATTATATAAGCCCATATTCCACCATCAAAATCATTCTCATTTATTTTTCATAAAAGACAGCCGTAGGAAGGTCGTATTACACGCCCCTGTGAAATAACCCACGGCCGTATTTCAAGGTCCATGAAGTCATCAATTGTTGACCTGGGATCGCATTTCACTTGGCCTACGGCCTCGTGAAATACAACCCGAGGTCAACGCGTGAAATAACCCAATCAACAGACTAAAACTTGTGCACCTTTGTCTATTTATTTATGTAAGAACTTCCTATACACCCCAAAATATCTAACCCAATAATCATTTATTCCAGATGTCTTTGAAGTCTATTTTCTGATTTTCAGACTGCAGATGCTGGTGACATGTCAGAGCGACATGCTCTCCGTAAGAGATTGAAGTGCCACAGCTTTAAGTGGTACCTGGACAATGTCTACCCAGAAAAGTTCATCATAGATGAGAATGTGTATGCCTATGGACAGGTTGGTACAATTCATTATGATAGGGCAGATATTGTGGCTTATCATCATAATTTTATCAGTAGGGTTGCCATGCAATTCAAATGGTTGTGCTTTACCCCAATGGATATCAGACACTCTACTTACATCTACCATTTGAGCACAAGTCACCTAGGTTGCTGATTAATTCCTATTTCAAAGATTATGTAGGCAGATATTTGAAGCTATTAATGATATATAGGCTTATGTTTGCATATTAGTCCATAGAATGGGTCTATATTTAATATGATGAGGCAGCTTATTTTATTGAATATAAAAAAACCTACATGAATTCTATTAATTATATATATGCCCCAATAAATTCTCTCCATGCCTTCAGCTGAGGAACCCAGCCTCTGGTTTATGTTTGGATACAATGGGTGTAGATGAAAAGATGAGTTTCACCCTAGCAGTGTTTAATTGCCAACAGCATAGCAGTGCCCAGGTAAGTCAACAACCAACAACTCAGTTCTTGAAATAATGAATATGTTATAGATGTAGCGAACAGCTAAATATTTTAGATTCTTATGGTAATAAAGATAGCAGATGGATATATTTAAGGAATTTATGGCTATAGTATGTCTATTAAGCATTTAGGGAGAGTAGGTTTAGGATAGAATTATACACTCAGTACACATGTATAAATCACTTTTCTACTGTTTAATACTTCTTTTTAGAAATTGACGTAAGCAGAAGTGTTTTAGGGGAAAACTATCGGTTGTATTGGAAACCATAATGCCATGCACCTTCCTACATCTTCGCTGTACGACATGTGTTTGTATTTCAGATATTTTCTCTAAGTAAAAAGGACAAACTAAGGAGGGAAGAAATCTGTGCCAAAACTATTGCCTATGGTGATATCACTATGAAGAAGTGTGACTCTGGCGGTACAAGGTGGCATTATAACAAGGTAGCCTAATCTTCATACTTTGAAATTCACTACAAAAGCCTAATCCTCGTGGCAGACTCTTCATTTTCTGACATATGACCATAATTCAGATTGATATTCAGTAGCGGATCCAGGATTGTCTAGAGAGAGGGGGGGGGGGCAAACCTGGCCAACCCAAAGTCACTATATCTGTTTCCCGCAAGCGAAGCTCATTAGCTATACTAGGAGGGTTCAGGGGCCTTCCCCAAGAAAATTTTGTTGATCTAGACTTGAAATGGTGCATTTTCACGCATTTTAGGACACAATGTTTTAAGACTCAGCCCCCTCCCCCCCATCAAGATAAGAGGCCCTCTATTAGGCTCTATGAATCCCTCTTTTCTTCTCCTTTCTTTTCTCTTCTTCCTCTTTTTTTCCCTTTTTTGGGGGGGGGGGAGGGGCAAGGCCCATCGCCCCCCCCCTGGATCCGCCAATGTGACATTGTACAAACCTATGTTTAGCACTAACCTAATATATATAGTTGGGAAAACTAGGTTTTCATTGGGCCCTGTTTATATATGATAGGGCATTTGAAATACAGAGGTGGTTTTCATTCCTTTGGTTGCCCCAGTGACTCGGTCAGGTTGCAGTTGCCTTTTCAATTCTAAAGACATCGTCCTGTGTCAGTGTCTATTGGCCGCCCCACCCTGGCCCACTCAGTGACGTACAGGGGAGTGCATGCTCCTTAATTTAGGAATATTTTTGATGCAAAATTCATCCTAACATATTTTATTTACAGCCTACTGTTTTCAAATTTATATAGAGCTACCACCCTCTAATAATCATATAATAAGCGCCCTCACTCCTTTTCTTGGGACCTTCTTAAACTATGAAAAGTCCAGATTTTCCCCAATCTTTGCAGACAGTAAAACTCTTAGAACTAATGAAATATAATGAAAATCATCTTATAAGCCCCCTTGGTGCTCATTGCATCGAATACACTATATGGTTGATTTGATTCTTACTTAACAATTGAGAAATTATATACATGATTTTTTTCTCTCATACAGGACAGCAAAGTTTTCAAGGTACTGGGCAGCAACCAATGCCTGGACGTGACCAATGTAAAGAGGGGAGGAAAGGCCAAGGTAGCCACTTGTGTCCCTGGTTTGTCATCGCAGTTGTGGGATTTCCAAAATGTTATAGAAACTCAACCTGAAGAACCTATGTACATAGCATAGCCTAGGGCTACCACGCTATGATTTCTATAGATCTAGTGAATCTCTGGTCTATACAATTATCAAAGCACTGTAACAATAGTTTGATAGACATAGCCTGATGGACTGCACTGATGCATAATATTGTGGAAGCATTTATATAATTTTTTCAAAGCTGTAATGGCCACTAAAAGTGTGTGAGTTTCAGGAACGTTTTGTTTTGTTTTGCTTTGAAGGTAGCAGGGTGACTGGTGTGTAAGCTTCTTTAGTAGCTAGAATAAACAGACAACTATAATAGTGTTTGATGTGCTGCATTAGTAGAGAGGCAGAATCTTGAGATTTTAGCCCTGGTGGTTACGGAATGTTAGAGGGTAGCATCCAGGCTAAAATTGAAGTTTGACCTATACTGATTAAGTTTGGGGTGGATGCCATGCTCAAAAATCGTTTTTGTCTGAAATAGGGCCCGACAAAGGTAGCCATTACCGAAATTCACCATTTCTGCAATAGCTTTGCAAGTAATAGAGCTAGGCATTCATTTAAAGTGGCTAAACACACATTGTCATGGTCTAGTATCACAAAGAAGTGATCACAGCCAGTCTCCAATGCATATTTTACCTTATAGAGGCCTAATAGAGGTAGCCATTACCAGAATTTACCATTTTTGCCATTGGTTCCCAAATAAGGGAGATAGACATTCATTTAAAGTGTCGATACCCACATTTTCAGGGTCTAGTATCACAATGAAGTCATTGCAGCTCCTCTCCAATGCCCATTTTGCCCATTAGAGGCCTTATAGAGGTAGCCATTACCAAAAATTCACTATTTTTTAGCTATTGCTTTTCAAATATTGGAGATAGACATTCATTTAAAGTGTCCTTGCCCACATGTTCAGAGTCTAGTATCACGATGAAGTCATTGCAGCTCTCCAAAGCATACTTTACCCACTAGAGGCCTAATGGAGGTAGCCATTAGCAAAATTTACCATTCCTGCCATAGCATTGCAAATAAGGGTGATAGACATTTTTTTCAAAGTGCCCCTATCCATATTTCCGGGACCCAGGGATACAATGCAAAAATTATGTTTCTTGTCCCATGCATCTCTTACCTATTCTAGACCTAGTAAAGACCTATGTTCACCTAATTCTCTGCATGGACAGTATTTCTTACACAATGCTATTATGGGTAGATTTATTCCCCAGACAGCTGTCCCGGAATCACCTGTATAAATTAATATGCACTCTTTTCCTATATATATCTGAGAGCCTATAAAGGTTAGGCCCATAGATCTACAGGTGTTAAAAGATCAGTATGCCTATAGATGATGGTAGATATGGACTATACAGTTACAGTGAAGTCCTGACATATTAGACCCCTCCATTTCCAACATAAAATTGCTGGTTATGTAAAGCAATGTTAGGTACAAAGAGAATGTATGTGATCAATACTATTGCCATCAATATATGACTGATAGGTGAGACAACTGACTTACCAAAAACTGATTTATCAAGAGTTTACTGTATGTAAATAAGTATAGGATAAGTCTGGGTCTAAGCTCTACATTCATCACCCATTTACATAAAATTGTACCATCATTACGGAGGCCACTACCTCGACTTGAGGAGGGCAAGATTGAAGCCTAGCAGAGTGGGACTTATGACCCAGACTACACCTGTCTATTAAAGGTAGTGTATGTTATCACGTGTATAAATATTCAGAAGTAAGATGATTATATAGCACCTGATATATAGATGAGTAAAATATAGTGAACCAGATACCTTTGTTATTCAGTTATTTAGCCCTTAGTCAATTCAAGTATAAGGTTCTAAAATAGTGGTTTTCTGTCCTCTATGTATTTAGATCTCTGTCCCACTCGCTATTAAACTCCTAATCTACTATATAGTAGTCCTCAGGGCATTGCTGTTCATATAAGTAAATAGACAAAGGTTAACTCGTTCAAGTGATCACGGTATTGTACGATGGGCCAAAGGCCGAGTGCAATGCGGGCACGACCTGCGAGTGCAATGCGGGCATGACCTGCGAGTGCAATAAACCACCGTGAGCACTTGAACGAGTATTCCTTTGTATTTATTTTAGGGTTTGGGAAAGAAAACAAGCCTAATTTATTTAAAATCGCCTTACTTTACGGTACACATGTGTCAAATCAGCCTCTCGACTGGGCGCCGCCATCTTGTCTTGTTGACAATCTGAAGCGAGGTTCATATTCATGCGCCAACAGTTAGCCGTCTTTTCAAACAAAAAGCACCCACCCGCTCCAAATAATTATCGTCGATTCAAAATGGCTATTTGGAAATTTTACCGTTATTACTGTTCATTCATGTTTATAAATTCTAATCTTAATAAATGTATAGCGTATTGGCCATTTGTAGCGTCTTTATTGATCAATCGGGGGGAATTTAAAAAAATTGAGGTGCAGGGACTATATTTTGTCGTCGAGTGACAGTTATAGCTGCATGGTTTTTGATTTCGTATTCAATGTTTTTATTTTACCGTTAATTCTTGTTTTATAATTTCATCGACTATATACCAGAATCTATGTATAATATTGTTCTATTTAATATCTGTAAGTTATAAGGAGGAAGAAACAACCGTTTTAACGATAAACAACAATTTTTATTTCTAAATCACATCCGGGGAACTTTGGGACGCGTCGATTGGACGGGAACGAGGTCAACTTGCAAAGGCGCAAATACGAAGTTGATTTTCAGTCAGTCACATTTTTCTAACCCGAAATACTATGGATTGGCACTGTCGGAGACATATTTATGTTAGCCTGGGAGGAAGAGTGTACATTATAGTTAAATGTGAGCGAAATAGGCCCGTTGACAACAGCTCCTTGGAACATGCCAGTGGTATTTGCAGCGAGGGACTGCAGCACATTTTGTGCGTTGCTGCTAGCCGGAGTGACAGCCATTGACGCCGGGGCAGGCTGGATCATAGCCGGAGAAGGTGTCATCATGTCATGGCTATCTGTGGATTAACTCGTGCAGTAGGAGGATTATGAATGGAAGAGGTAGGTACACTTTGTGCGCTGGCTAGCCCTGTCAGGATATTGGACATTTCTCTCTGGTGGGGCTTGCTTGCGGTGCTGTAATTATTTAAACTTGCTAAGCACTTGTGGCCTGACAGTTGGGCAATGAGATTCGGTGGCACATTAGCAGCCATCAAGGTTTGACAGGCTGTTTTTCGCAGGGAATGGTTGGTGTGACGAACTGCAATTTCTGCCTTCTTGCACATTTTCTTCATGATATTCCTGAGCTTGTTAACCCCCATTGGACAATTACTGTAGCACCTTTCATCACTCATTGTAGACCCTTGTTTGACTGTAAGATAGAATGGGGAATCTGGCTGACAGCAGTGGGAAGGCCTCTTACTGGCGTATCGTTGGTAGAATGCTACCGGGCAACGGGTATTTCCAGGCTGACCATAAATTTTGGGATCAAAAGCCCGAACATGGCCCCCTTCACCCCCCTGTCAGGTTTTGCTTGATCTTTCTCTCCATTGTAGGTATGGCACTTCATCTTTTCCGTCTATGAGTTGAACATCACCCCATTTCATTTGTTGTGACTCGTCACATCCTCTGAGACCAAAGCCTAATGTTAGGAAATAGTAGACTGTGTGCTGAAGGGTCTCTGGATCACAACCACCTGAAAAAACAATTTTAAAATACGTTAAAAAAAACTGGTGTGCACTGTCAATTTTTAATATTTTTTCCTGTCAAATCTACTTTGTTTTTAAGACAAAAAATATTTTTTTAAATGCCTTATATACTCAGCAAGGGCTCCCTTCTCCCAAAGTTTCTCTATTTCTTCCTCGTCCAACCCCTCTGCCTTCTGGGGTCTGTTACCATAACCCTCGGCCTTCAGTTTAGTCCTGCAGCTCGCTAAGACTTCTCTGGACATAATGAATTGTTCATCATGCATTGGATCGATGCCATACTTGCAGTTCTTTAGGTGCCTGTTAAATTAAAAAAAATTATCTTAAAAATCAAGTAATAAGGACATTTCAAAGCATTGTTTAATCTATTGTTAAACTACTAATGTATTGAAAGTTGCCCAAAATGACACGCCCCCTTCATATCAAAAAGTTAAATTCTCCCTACTAGCCTTCAAACTCCACTGAATCAAAATCATTATTTACCTTAGAATCGCTCTGTGGATACTCGTCAAAGTATCAGGCTGGTGCTGGCCACCCTTGTTTGGCTTCTTGGTCAAAAGGTAGTTGCTAATGAACTGGTCTAACTCCTCAGCCTCGATATCTTCTATCCTCCTCTTTTCCAGGCAGTATTTTGCCAGCCACTCTTGGAACATCTTCACAACCTGAAAAATATTACAATTAAATGTATTAGTTCAGTGCAAATACGATCAAACTTCTAAATTCTCCCCACTCGCCAATTTCCTTTTTCACAAGTCTGCCCTCGGACATTAAATTTAACATCGCCACCCCTTTGGGAGATTTTAAAAGTGTTTAAATAAGTCTGCTACTACTCTCTAGCCTTTTAGTAAAGGTTATTTTGATTACTTTGTGAATTCTCCCAAACCGCACAAAATTATTTTTTTTCAAAATTTTGCAAGTCACCCTCGGGACATTTTTTTTCCCTCGGACCCTCGGAAATATCCTCTTACCTGGCTAGTTTTCTTCACTGTATTTATATTTCTGGTCGACAATACAAAATCTTCAAGGTCATCACGACTTCTGAGGGTAAACTCTGGTTCTGACAACTCTTTTACCCAATTTTCAGATCCAGAGGGCTGCGCTGCTACAGTTGACGATGTGACCTCCATGGCGACGTCCTGGAACTCGTCTTCAAAAGACATTTCCCCCATCAAAACTTCCAAATCAAAAGTCGCCAATACCTCAGGAGCTTCTCCCTCGGGAGTATATTCAAAGGAAATGACTTTCATAGCCTCTCCCTCGGGATTTAAACACATCTTCACACGGCCTTCAGGTAAGTCACGTCTTCTTCAAACAGTTGGAACGAACGCTGTGCCAGAACTATATTTTTGTGACGTCAGACGTCATGTGACGTCACTTGGCCCTCGTCGGGACGCCCTCGGGACTCCTCGGCCAGAGGGCATGCAATACGGCCCGAGGGTTATTACATGGGGGGGGGGGGGTGCAATACGGACAGCCTTGGTTAAGTCAGTTAGTCTTAAGTATTCACCCTAAAATAATATACATTAGTTGTTATGATATTTCAGAAGTATCTCTATTGTGGATAGATATGATAATTCCATTTACGATAGAGGGAATGAATGTCAGTCTTATGTCACATGCAGTTTAGGCAGTTAACACCTAAGCTTACTGCCCTATATATGGTTAGCATGTGTCCCTGTTCAACAGGGAAAACTTGTCATGCAACTATCTGATGTGAATTAGAACCTGTAGGTTGGGGAAGAATGCATGGAAACTCTCTTTTAAGTGAGAACTAAGTTTTCCATAGCTGCCATCATTTGTGAATTCAATGTTAGACTTCAAAACCCTACCCATGAACTAAATCCCAAATTTGGGGGGAAAATTTGGCTTTAATGGAAATAAAAACATCATATGAATTTACTTTATTGGGAGGGTTTTACGGTGAAATAGGTGAAGAATGCATCTGATAAAGTCCATAATGCAACCATTGTGTCTCAAAACCCAGGCAATGTGGATTTAAATGAATCACCCATATTTTGCAAAGCAATAGAGAAAATGGTGAATTTTGCCATGGCTACCTCCTCTAATTGGTAAAATATGCATTGGAGAGGAGCAGCAATGACTTTATTGTGATAGCAAACCCTGAAAATATGGGTGTTGCCACTCTAAATGAATGTCTATCTCCCGTATTTGCAAAGCACTCGCAAAAAAATGGTGAATTTCTGGTAATGGCTACCTCTGTTAGGCCTCTAATGGGGAGAATATGCATTGGAGAGGAGGTGCAATGACTTCATTGGGATACTAGACCCTGAAAATATGGGTATCGACACTTTAAATGAATGTTCTATCTCCCGTATTTGCAAAGCACTCGCAAAAAAATGGTGAATTTCTGGTAATGGCTACCTCTGTGAGGCCTCTAATGGGGAGAATATGCATTGGAGAGGAGGTGCAATGACTTCATTGTGATACTAGACCCTGAAAATATGGGTATCGCCACTTTAAATGAATGTTCTAAATCTGATTTACAGAACAGAAATCGGTAAATATACAGCAAATAGTTCTGTATTTCCGACTACAGCAAAATGTTCTGTAAACTTACAGTATATTGTGCTGTTAACTTACAGTAACTATTTACAGTGTAGGCAATTGTTATCTTAATAATATAACGCTTATCTTGAAAAATTGAGCTGGATCTAAAACTAGACAAAGGTAACCTTCATTAAGTCATGACAATATTTATGGTGGGCCAATCAAATGTATAGGGCCATTTTATATTGGTATAGAGTGTCCAATGATTTATACATGAGGACGCTCTATCTGATATGACTGCTGTAGCCCAGATGCCTTCTCCCGTGAAACATCCAGAAGCTAATACCCAAAAACCATGTCAGATTACGGAGTGGTCGATATCTAACATCACCAAGTGGGTGGATTTAAAGTGGTCAACATTTTACCCCTCTGTAGCCCTGTTTCCACTAGCATTCATTGGACTTTTTCTCGACCCCCAAAAAAGTGTATTGCATCGCTGAACTACAAAAGTTTATCTATCTCCCTGTGCATACATCTTGACTACAAAATTCTCAAATACAAAAGTGTGAGGTGAGGAACAAAAGGTGTGGATACTCTGCTACTATCTCTAGAACTGAGCCAGGAAGATCAGAAATAATGTTGAGTGGAATTGGATCCAAAGGCTGAAGCCGATCATTCCCCTAGGAATGAACATCATGTATACCCGCTATGGATACACTGAAAACCCAGAGGAAGGTTCCTAGTCATTATGACGACCTAGGTTGTCATAATGACTAATGGAAAGTGCTCTGGAGAATGGTGTATGAATATAGTCTCTAATTAGTTCACCTCCTAACGAGAGGCATCCCTTTCACATATTTGGTTTACTCTTGATTAAAAATAAGGGGAGGGGTTTTGGATTATATGGTGGCCATCTTGGATTTTGACCTGGCGGCCATATTGGATTTTGGAAACATCAATATTCTTAATCAGCACCCTTTTTACATCATATTTAGTTGTATTGGTAAATGTCTACCCCAAAAAATGTCCTTACCATGATGGTACTTTGGTGTACAGATCTGAAATATAGCAATTCAATGGTATTTTTTCATCCGATACGAAAACGGCTCTAAAATAAAGCCAAGCCTAGGACACATCAAGACTTTTGGTAGGTTGAATCTAACATATAGACGGGTCAATCCTGCAAAAATCAGCTGTCAGGCCTATTCTATTTCAAAACCTAATATGACTGTACTACTAGGCATTGTGCATATCGTTAATGCCCTTAGGGCATAGCCTGGAATTGTACAAACTTATGCTTTATAGGCTACTGGTCAATGCCCCGGGGACATTGTGTATATCGTTAATGCCCTCAGGGCATAGCCTGTAATTGTACAAACTTATGCTGTATAGGCTACTAGTCAATGCCCTGGGGGCATTGTGCATATCGTTAATGCCCTCAGGGCATAGCCTGGAATTGTACAAACGTATAAATGCTGTAGGCCTATAGGTTACTGGTCAATGCCCCAGGGGCATCATAGGCCTACATATCGTTAATTCCCTCACGGCATAGCCTTGAGTTTTACAAACTCAATGCCCTGGGGGCATCATAGCCCTACATATCGTTAATTCCCTCAGGGCATAGCCTTGAGTTTGACAAACTCACACTGTATAGGCTACTGGTCAATGCCCCTGGGGCATCATAGGCCTACACATTGTTAATTCCCTCAGGGCATAGCCTTGACTTCACAAACTTTAACTCTACTAGCCAATGCCCCGGGGGCAACTGTTTATTAATGACCAATGTAATCTGTAGTTACTTCAGTCTTTATAACTACAAGTCAAGGCTATGCCCTGAGGGAATCGATGATGTGGGTGATTCCCCCAGGGCATAGACCAGTAGTCTTACTCCTAAACCATCCCTATGCCAGGGGTCCTATTGAGGAGGCAGTAACATGCCCTCAGGGCAAAGAGCCTTAGTCTTAGTCCTATAGGAGAGTGCCATTCCCATAGGGCATTGACAGAACTGAGGATTCCCTCAGGGCATAGAGCAGTCGACTTAGTCCTATAGGAAGCAGTGGCACGCCCTAAGGGCATTGCTGGTACTGAGGTATGCGGCAAACACACGCAGGCACCAGGCAGAGCAGCGCGGCACGCGGCACGGCCCTCAGGGCATGAGCCAACGTAGCAAGTTGTATCCTGCAAATTAATTTGGGGGACCCTGCTCCATTAAACACTTGTAAAGTCGTTAGTAATTGGTATTTTGTTTCGATTTAAAAAGCATAAATTATTTCAGGACCCTATACATCGTTCTTCAATATAAAAATCGATGGGTATGGTGTCCTTTAACCCTTTAGATCCCAAGCAATTGCATAATATAGTGTTTCATTTCCCCAGGATTTCCCTCAGAATTTAGCTTAATTCGGCCATTGGTCACCTTTATTGTTTAACATAATATTCATGTTTTATTCCTATAGCTATGCATCACATCAAAGATTGTATTGATTCCAAAACTGCATTTCAAAAAAGAAATTAAAATGTCAAATTCATGGCAGGTCTTAGAAGATGTGTAGTCCTTGCCACTTTTGTATAGGCCCAAATGGCTTGGTTGGCTTATAATTTTAATTTTCTGCAAAAAGTACTACATCTCCTTTTACGGGTCAAATCACTTGAGAAATACAACAATTCTGGTCAGAAAATTTGAATCAAATAATTCTTTGTTAAAGCAGCATGAGTTCCCGATTAAAATGATGTATAAATTAAATCAATTATGGTGTAATGTCTAAGTAGAATCATCTTTTATAAAGCTTGATTAATACCTTTTCTTTTTTTCAGTAAATTCATAATTTTTTGACCAAAAGAAATGAAGATTCTTTAAATACAATATTTATATTCACCTTAGCTTTAAACCCTTTCCAAATATCATCTGTAACCTAAATAACAGTAGGTTTTTACTAATATATGACGAGTTATCAATACTAGATAACATCAAAAACTTTTTTGAATGTAACCACCATTTTTACATATTTTAATTAGGGACTAAAAACGGCCATTTTGCCGCCAGAACTTTCATGATAAATACTAGGCCCACCTCTCAACATTGGTCACATCCTAATTCTAAAAAAGGACTGTTCTCCATAATGACAATTTAACTTGGCTATCTTGCAGTAAAGCAGCTTCTGTACTTTAATGTAGACATTGCAATATGAATGAAGGCTGGCTTGTACCCATTTAACCCTATTAGCATATACTACATTACAGTCCCTCTTTACAGCCTACAGCTGGTGTCCCACCCTGTGCAGCCTATATTCCGCACTAGCGAGATGCAGTGATTCTCCCTTGTGAGGCCTGTAGCTGAAGCTGGTTCCTGACCTGTCCAAAATAGACAGTTTAAGGGGTCATACATTTCTGAATCATTGGTAGTTGAATATCCCAAATGTCAGCTGTCCAGATTGAGGGAGTGGTTAGGACACTGGCCAATTGACCCAGGGGTCATAAGTTCAAATCCATGCCAAGACTACATGTTTTTTCCTAGTTGGTTAAAAATAAACCAATTTTATTTCACACTATGACTATTTATCTTGTGTAAAGGATTTTTACAACTGAATTGTATATTATCAGGATTTTTGACCTACCAAAAAATATTTTTAATTGTGTGTAGACAAAATTACATTGACATGGGCTTGAACTCATGACCCATGAAGTAGTAGGCCAGAGTCCTAACCACTCCCCCAATCTGAACAGAAGGTATAAGGACCCACAATAGAGGCATATAACTGAAAGTTGTATGGCCCCTAAAACTCCAGATCTTGGACATGACAGGAACCAGCTTCAGCTAACCATCTGGCTGCTATAGTTAGCATAGGTAGGAGTACTGGTACCAGACAAAATGGCGCTGTACAGTGATCATCTCGCTAAAGCGGAATAGCCACGTGCTATGACTGGCCTAATGCAAACTATAGCACCAGGTGTTGTCAATTCAATACAACACTGGGGTGGTGGGATGCTTACCTGGGGATGTAAATAGATGCCACATACACCATTATCCATAGATGATTTGACACGAGTTAACATTCATGTAATTCTGGAGTGTGATCCAGCACATCAAGATCATTAGACCATATTTTCCTCACATAGACAGGGTTCATCTACCCAGCCTCCACTTCATTGTGATCTTGGATTCAGGGAGGGACATCACTTTGACTGCTCTGTAGCCCTAAAAGGACATGCTCTTACATACAATATGCAGAAGGAGATGGAAAAATGTGATCCTTCTTCTCATTGTCATGGGAGTATATATCAACTTTGATTTCTTCTCTGAAAGCAAAACCAAAAGTAGCAGTGAAGATAAGAAGAACCTCCAGGATTCCAATGATGTTATGTCATTCAGGGAGCGCAGGTACAGGGATTATCAGAGGACTCAGATGGACAGGACAGGACCTGGGGAACAGGGTGCGGGAGTTATCATAACCAAGGAGGAAACAGAGATCAACTGGGCAAGAATAGAAAAGGAGGGATTCAATGTGGCAGCTAGTGAGAAGATAGCTTTGGACAGAAGTCTGAAGGACGACAGGGACCCACTGTGAGTATACTGACCTCTATACCTCATCACTATCAGGGGTATTTGTTCATTTATGTAAGCATTAGACAATGGCTCCCAAAACAATGGAAAACTGACAGTGTCCTGTCTAGTACAGCTAAAACTTCACTGACAATGACATCACTCTGTAGTTGAAATTGTTGCCAAACATTATTATGATAATTTATCTACATAATTTCTACTAATTTAATGCTTGGCTATTATGGTCCAGTTTTCTCACATATATATGTGGCCTCCTACTATTTTCCCTTTTCGACTTATCTCTAGCTACTTTAACTCATACTTTAATTTTCCAAAAAAATTGGTTAAAATCTCATCTAAAATCCAATTCTTCTGTCCCATTAGATTTGTACTGAATCATATAAAATATTGTAGTGCTCCTTTTATAGGCCAGTCCTTTGGTTTATAAGAAGAAATTTAGGAACTTACAAATACAATTTCCCCCCTGTAGCTGCCGAAAGGTCCAGTACCCACCTTTAGAGCTGACAGCTAGTGTTGTGATCATCTACTTCAATGAGGAATGGACAGCTATTCTAAGGACGGTTCACAGCATTGTCAACCGTAGCCCTCCACGCAACCTGAAAGAAGTAATTCTCCTGGACGACAGCAGCACACGATGTAAGAGCCATGGTCATCCCTGGGAGTGGGCAATGGATGAACCCCACCAGCACCTCCAATCTTTCTGGCCTATGGCAGTGATATAATCAATAGACTGTTATATCTGTCAAATGTCTGGTAAAGACAGTTTCTGATGAGTAGGGGTCAATATCAGCAACTGTAATACTTATAGACACATTTAGCCATGGGGTTCTGCCATGTTGGGCAGATACCCCCAACAGCCATATTTGATTTAGGACTATGGGTAATGTCTTATCTGGCTCTTTAAAAACCACATACCAATGGCCTTTGACAAGACTACTAAGGGTGACCACCTGTAACCCTCCTCCATCTTAACTACCACCCAATTTTCTCAGATGTGAAGTGAGGGGATAAGGCTGATTAATCCTGCCCAGATAAGAAATTACCCAGAATCCAAAGAGACATTGGGGTCCTCACGCCCCAAAATTATGACACACCTGTCTCAGCCCTATATAAAGGCTACCCATATGATATTTGTCATGGCCATGAATTTTAAGATTTATGTCGATATACAAAAATTCATACCAACATGAATGCATACAGCATATGTAGTGAACAATAAGCAGAAAGAAGCCTGTATGAAAAATAGTCAGTACAATTTCATTCCTATCTTTATCGTTTCAGCTGAATTAGGTGCTAAGCTGAAAAACTATGTTTATCAGACATGGCCAGATGGTGTTGTGAGGATTGTGCGGACAGAGGAGCGATCTGGTCTCATTCGGGCCCGTATAGCAGGAGCTAATGCAGCTACTGGTGACATCCTGGTCTTTATAGATGCCCACTGTGAGGCAAACAATGGATGGTGGGTCCACACAATGTCGGGTCCATTGTAGTAGACTCTTATAGCATATACATCTACAAAATGTTGCTTTATGCATAGATCTCTATCTAAAGATCCCCATACCTAAAGCATGAAAGGTGTTTTGTGGAGGACCTTGTACCTAAAACCACGTCTTAAACACTTTATCTAAAAGGGTGCCATGACATATTATCATTTATTAATGACCTGTTTTGAATAACTCTATGTAGCCATATTCATCATTTTTCTAGTAGCCCTACTATAACTAGAGGGACAATTTTCCCATTCCTTATCTCAAAATGAAATTGTATCAATTGAAGGTTGGAGCCACTAGTGGCCCGGATACAGGAGAAGAGGACAGCAGTCTTGTGTCCTGTGATTGACATCTTGTCTGCCGGGTCCCTGTCCTATTCTGGAGGTGCCGATTATTCAGTGGGTGGGTTCTCCTGGGGAATGTTCTATACCTGGTGGACCATCCCTGCCCGGGAGCATGCCAGACGAAACTCCTCTGTAGACCCCATCAGGTGAGTTGGCAAATGATTATAATGATAGTAATACTAAATGTGTAATTACAGTTTTATCAGTCAGTTGCAAGAGATGAGTATGGAAGGGGTTTCTTTATACTTCCTTTAAAGTACTAAAGCTCCAGTTCTTATTCTATTAGAGATGTTTTTCTTGTTAACAAAAAGTACTTTATGAACATTAAGATTATGTACAAGTTGTCATTTGCCATTGTTTGACAGGTCACCAACCATGGTGGGTGGGCTGCTGGCCCTACATAGGGAGTACTTCTTCCATCTTGGTGCCTACGACGAAGGCATGGAAGTCTGGGGTGGAGAAAACCTTGAGATGTCTTTTAGGGTCAGTAAATTCAAAAATGATTGAATAACAATTATGAGCAACCATATAAAATTGAGAGATAATTTTTTAAATATTTGATCACAATTTAGTGTTTTGTATTTGAAGTAACGGTGAATCACCGTTGAGTTTTACAGGGCAAACTCGTAGAAAGTACATCTTTTTTTTACAGTGTAGTTATGGTAAGGGGTTGAATATGAAACATATCAGCTTCCCTTCTGCAGGTGTGGATGTGTGGTGGGACACTGGAGTTCATCCCCTGCTCCAGGGTTGGACATATCTTCCGAGCGACCCACCCTTACGGTTTCCCAAGTGAGTTGCACAGCCTAAACGCGCACAGACCGGGTTTTGAATAGTATGGGTACTATTGTAGACTGTGCCTAGGGGGGGGGGGGGGTTATTACATTGAATACAGTAAAGGTAATATCAACATATAAGGCCAAAAAAAATCGTGTTATCATAATCCCATATTTCCTTTTGCTATTGGGCTATGTAAAGCACATAGAGAGGTTTTTTAGAGGAAATTTAAATACTTTTGGTCCATTGTGCACACTAATTAATGGGTTTTTGGTATATTTACCAGGTAAGACCCGGGACTATCACGGGTTAAACTCTAAGAGAGTAGCGGAGGTGTGGATGGACGAGTACAAGAGGCTGTTCTACTCGAAGAGGGTTGCACTTATAGTAAGTCCATATGCAGTCTATACGAAAAGTGTTTCGCCTTGCAGGACATTCGGTCCTGTAGATTTGTTATTCTGCAGGCCCAGCTAAATGTTTGCAGGCCCAGATACCCAGAGGAAATGATTGTGATAAGAAAAATTATTATAAAGCTAGAATTGATCATGAATAGAGGTTACTGGTATATTCAAATCATTTTGATAATTACAATTGTCTGATTTTGTAATTTTCCAATTTACTCTCTAGAAATCTTAATAATGGTCCGATTTACAAGCCGTAAAAACTGGCATGTAGAAAAGGATCATAGCCAGCCATTGGGGCCGACAGACACAGACTTTCTGCCGGACCAGCAGGCTTTAGCCGGCTATAGAAGGTGTCCGGCAGGTTTTCGTATAGATTGCATATGGCTCAGTCTCATGACTTTTTAACAATTGGGTCGCCTTTGACCGGGTGACGTCTTTGACCGGGTGACGTCTTTGACCGGGAACGTTATTATAGCATAAATCAGACCTATATAGTAAGAAATGGGTGGAAAAAGTCAAAGGGTATTTGCACACTATATGAAATGAAATTGATTTATAGTTTTTTTTATTTATTTGTAGCCCCTTTTACATGCATTATAGCATAATGTTATATTTTTTCCTCTGCCCGGTCAAAGACTTCACTTTCTATGTTATGTGAAATTTGAAGAGCTACACTGTCCAAAGTGCAATAACCATCCACATATGTTTACAAATAGTAGAGATATGGGTGAAAAAATAAATTAAAAAGACCTTTTCTAGCCTCCCGGTCAAAGACGTCACCCGGTCAAAGATGATACAATAGTGACAAAGTCGTGAGACTGAGCCATATGCTGATGGATCTAGCTTTATACTTGTCTATCAAGTCGACTGAGACATTGGTAGTTACCTAGGGTAAAGGCACCCGTTCCGGACACTCCTTGAGCATTAATAGATGACCATCTTTAGATGATTGATTTGACCCATTTAAAAAATGTCACTTTTGATATGGTTATATCATTGGACACATATGATATGTCAGTGTATGTTCCTAAAGGGATTGCAGTAAAATGCATCTCCTAAGTATGAATAGGTCTGCATCTAATAGGTTGATTTCATGCCAGAAATGACCCTAGAGTCGGACACTATGTCCTGTCAATGGTTTTTAGGTCAGGTTTGTTACTATATGGATTATGTTGTGAGAGGATATCCTAGAAGGTAAAGGCCAACCCAAGATATTATTATACAGTTAGTCAATAGGGGAAATTCGTTAAGTCAGAGTGATAGTGCTAGATTTAATGTTTCCTGCCTGGCGCAGGAATTCCATTCCATTCCACCTATCAATATTGATATTTTGCAATATCTTCAACATTAGATTATCAGGTTAACATCCCAAAACAGTATACTAACTTTAACAGATGAAAGTATTGTATATACCTGCCTATTCATGTCATAATTGGTGTCCCACTTTGGGTATAGTGTCCGACATTAGGTGTAATTTGATGCATGGAATGGATCCCCTCTTACAAAGCATTATGGGTGAATTTTAAAACATTTGTTGACCTGAACTATTACAAAAGATCCATTTCTTGATCGTATCTTCCATAGGGATGCTGTAACTATGAAGGGAAAACCAATGTGGATTGAAGAAGGAAACCAATTTTCCCAATTCCCTTGACTTTTATTTTACCAAATATATATGACAGAAACACATGAAGTTCGGCCAGTCATTGCACTATATATAAGGTGGCTAATATTTGGTATATTGTATCTGCTAGAGGGAGAAACACCTCAGGTTTAATCTTACATTGACACAAGAGGTATATTATTTAAATTGGATATGTTATTCAGGACCAATGGTGTCCGACTGAAGGTGTCTGTCCGACTGCCTTGGTGGCAGGCCTTGGTGGCAAGCGCTATTCGCACGCCCACAGGGTGTGAATAAGAGCTCTTATTCACACACTGGGTAGGATCTGAATAACAGTTCTTATTCCCACCCCATATACCGTTGCATTACAGGTCTTGTTGCCACCCTACATAGGCCTATATGGTGTGGATTGGTGTGTGGAATAAAGTTGTTCATCACACCCTGTAGAGGGTGCAAACAGGTATTGTTATTCCCACACCCATGGTGTGTGAATAATGATCCCCATTCCCACACCCAGTAGGGTGCAGGAAAGACTACATGTAAAAATCCATAGCTATTACCAATAGACCCTGTGGAGCAGCAGGTATGGTGCCTGCCTCTTGTGTGGGAGGCCAGGGTTCGCTTCCAGGACAAGTCACCTTTTTTTCTCTGCTAGGGGTCTAGGCCTGGTGTTAAGATTATCAATTTGAAGATAATTAATTTTAAGATTATTGAATTTTAAGATGATGACTTGATTTTAAGATTGGAAAGTTTTCCCCGGAATCCCTGTAGTCCTACAACTTAGTGTGGCAATAACAGCTTTTATACACACCCAATACAGGGTGGGAATAAGAGTTCTAATTCACACCCTCCCCGGTGTACAAATAAGTATTCTTATTCGCACATTCCCTACATGTATAGGGTGCTAATAACCCCTTTAATTCACACCCACACAGTGTGGGAACAACAGCCCAAATTCACACCCCAATAACCATGTGCACCCTATAGACCTACAAATATAGTATGGGGTGCCAACAAGACCTGTACTACACACCCTATATGGTGTGGGAATAAGAACTATTATTCAGACCCTACCTAGTGTGTCAATAAGAACCCTTATCCAAACCCTGTGTAGAGTGTAAATACGAGTTCTTATTCACACCAGACCAAACCTGTATGGTGTGTGAATAAGTACTCTTATTCATACCCCTCACAGTGTGGGAATAAGCTTTCTAATTCACACACTATATAGCGTGTGAATAATGGCCCTAATTCACATCCCAATTGCCACCAATCAGGCCTACAAGTATAGAATAGGGTGCCAATAAGACCTGTATTGCACACCCTACCTAGTGTGGGAATAAGGGCTCTTATTCGCACCATGTGGGCGTGCGAATAGCGGCCGCTATTCGCACGGCTGTGGCGTGCGGATAGCATTGGCCCATCTTGGTTTGGCCCCTTTGAGATTACAAGTGTAATTTAACTTTGTGACCTCTTGCTAAATTTGTATCCATAACTCTTTTTTTCAGTTTAAGCTTACCCATAACGTCAACTTTAAGTTGCTTTAGGCCTCAGTGATAATACAGGGGCCTACTTGTGAAGTCAGGGATCTCAGATCAAACTCTTGGGATCGACTTTACTGGATTGTGGTATAGTAGAAAACAACTAAACCTACATCAGTAGTTCACTTAAATGGGATTGGGGTTTTGTAGAAGGCCCAAACCCCACATCAGTAGTATGGGGTTGGAGTGTTGTAGAAGGCACATTAACCCATAATGAGTAGTATGTGAGATTGGAGTATTGTAGAAGGCACATTAACCCATATGAGTAGTATATGGGGTTGGGGTTTTGTAGATGGCACATTAACCCATATGAGTGGTATATGGGATTGGGGTATTGTAGAAGACACATTAACCCATATGAGTAGTATATGAGACTGAGGCGGAGGCCCAGGGCCCCCCAAGTGAAATAAGCATTGTTGAGGGCACTTTTAAGTGACGCTCTGTATTTTCATGGTATTTTCAAACTAAAATAGCAATGTAGTGCCTCTACATGGGTACCAACAATTTTGACCATGTCGCTGTGTCGATTTTTAGAAGAAAGACTATCACTGTGTCGATTTTTAAGCAAATAATAACTTGAAAAATGCCTGTCGGTTGAATTTTGTCCCCAATTTTCCTGTGTCATTAATTTTAAAACGGCCTCAAACGGCTGTGTCGCCCGTGTCGATTTTTACCCATGTAGAGGCACAATGTAGTCTATGTTTGTTAACTTCCTCCGTGATGTTTGTTTACTTACGCACCATCGCCATTTTGAATTTCCGGAGGGTCAGGTGACCCTCAGCAGGGTAGCGACCCCATGGCGACCCACCACACCCCTTGGGAGTGTGTAATACGGCCACAGCGTGTAATACGGATAAGGGTTATTGCACGCTTCCCTGAGGAACGGCCCTCCTATTGCTTTAACCTTGACACTCTGTATTCACCATGAAATAAGTGGGGTTGGGGTATTGTAGATGGCACATTAACCCATATGAGTAGTAACTAGTATATAGGGTTGGGGTATTGTAGAGGGCACATTCACCAATATGAGTGGTATATGGGGTTGGGGTATTGTAGACGGCAAATTAACCCACATCAGTAGTATATACGGGAATAGGGTATCCCAGTGGGCACAGAACATTGAATCAATATTGATAACTTGTTGTCAATTTTTATTCAAAGTTGGTTCAATATTGATTCAAAGTTGATCTGAATTATGTGCCCACTGGGATATTCTCATTCAACGCAGATTATCCCACAACAGTGTATGTCTTAGATTTCACACCCCAGTAAAATATCCATCCCCATTATTTCACGTCTATGAATGATCACGTGACCCTCATAATCAGGGTGGCAGTATGATTAAGTAGCATTTTTATATATTTTTGTCAATAATCATATGAAATGAATATGAATTATTGCTCATCACTCAAAAGTGTTGACAATTTCACTCATATTTTTCTTGCGAATCTTTTTCTATAAATCAGTCTGATATTGATGCCTGTTTTGTAGATCATACAATGATATATGGCAGAGCTGCAAGCCTTCTATCCTACGGAGAGGAGCAAACGCTATGGGTGCCGGCCTAGATGATATAAGCCCATATTGCACCATTAAAATTATTCTCATTTACCTATGTAAGAAATTCCTATACACCCCAAAATATCCTATCTTACCCGATAATCATTTATTCCAGATATCTTTGACCAACACTATTTTCTGATTTTCAGACTGCAGATGCTGGGGACATGTCAGAGCGACATGCTCTCCGTAAAAGGCTTAAATGCCACAGCTTTAAGTGGTACCTGGACAATGTCTACCCAGAGAAGTTCATCATAGATGAGAATGTGTATGCCTATGGACAGGTTGGTATAATCCATTATGATAGGGTAGACATTGTGGCCGCTTATCATCATAATTTTATCAGTAGGGTTGCCATGCAATTCAAATGGTTGTGCTTTACCCCAATAGATATCAGTCACTCTACTTACATCTACCATTTGAGCACAAGTCACCTAGGTTGCTGATTAATGTCAAAGATTATGTAGGCAAATCTTTGAAGCTATTAATGATATAATATTTATTTCATGGTGAATATGGATGGACAAGGTTAAAGCAATGGGAGGGCCGTTCCCCAGTGCAGTGTGCAATAACCCTAGGTCGTATTGCAAGCTGTGGTCGTATTGCACGTTCCCAAGGGTCGTGGGGGGTTGCTATGGGGTCGCCATGGGGTCGCTATGCTGCCGAGGGTCACGTGACCTGGGCGAAATTCAAAATGGTGGCCGACGGAAGTAAACCAATGCCACTGAAGTAAACAGATGCCGTGGAAGTAATCAAACATGAACTGCATGTATGTTTTAGATTAATATACCCTGAAATAAACACAGAGCGTCACTCAAAAGTCACCTCGTCAGTAGTTATTGCACTCGTGGTGCTATGGCCGTATTGCACAATGGCCGTAGGCCAAGTGCAATACGGCCATAGCACCACTCATGCAATAACCACTGACTCGGCCACTTTAGCGTGCAGCTCTGTCTATATAGGCTGACATAGGAATATTAGTCCATAGAATGGGTCTATGTTATATATGCCCCAATAAATTCTCTCCATGCCTTCAGCTGCGGAACCCAGCCTCTGGTTTATGTTTGGATACAATGGGTGTAGATGAAAAGATGAGTTTCACCCTAACAGTGTTTAATTGCCAGCATAGCAGTGTTCAGGTAAGTCAATGACTCAATTCTTAAAATAAAAAAAAATTTATAGATGTAGCGAACAGCTAAATATTTCAGATTCTTATGGTGATAGAAATAGCAGACGGATATCATGGCTTTAGTATCTCCATTAAGCATTTAGGGAGAGTAGGTTTTGGATAAAAATATACAGTGAGTACACATGTATATACCACTTTTCTATTGATTAATATGTCTATTTAGAAATTGACGTAAGCAGAAGTGTTTTAGGGGAGAACTATTGGTTGTATTAGAAACCATAATGTCATGCACCTTCCTACATCTTCGCTGTACGACATGTGTTTGTATTTCAGATATTTTCCCTAAGTAAAGAAGACAAACTAAGGAGGGAAGAAATCTGTGCCAAAACTACTGCCTATGGTGATATCACTATGAACAACTGTGAATTTGGCGGTACAAGGTGGCATTATAACAAGGTAGCCCAATCTTCATACTTTGAAATTCAATACCAAAACCTACTCCTCATGGCATGCTCTTCATTTTCTGAAATAAGACCATAATTCAGGTTGACATTGTACAAACCTAACATATAGTTGGGAAAACTGTTTTCATCGGGCCCTGTTTATATATGTTAGGACATTTGAAGTACAGAGGTGGTTTTCATTCCTTTGGTTGCCCCAATGACTCGGTCAAGTTGCAGTTGCCTCTGAAATTCTTAAGACATCTTAAGCCATCATCAGCTTCTGCAATGCAGGGTGTAAATATAACCATGTAGCCACAACCTCAGTCGTTCTGTGTCAGTGTCTACTGGCCGCCCCACTCTTGCCCACTCAATGACGCACAGGGGAGTACATATTCTAGCCTGTACTTGGCCCGTAGTAGGTATCGGGCCAGTCTACCACTGATGTGTGCACGGCTGTCATTGGCCGCGCTATGACATCATCACTCAGGGTTCCCTATTTGAGCAGTTTGCGATCTGCTGGGGAAGCCCTGCAGAATGAGCTGGTGGTTGTCAGACCTAGATCCTTCCGTCTAGGGCTGATTGAGACTATACATATTCCTTAATTTAGGAATATTCTTGATGCAAAATTCATCCTAACATATTTTATTTACATCCTACTGTATTCAAAATTATATAGAGCTCCCACCCTCTAATAATTATATGATAAGTGCCCTCACTCCTTTTCTTGGGCCCTTCTTAAACTATGAAAAGTCCAGATTTTCCCCAATTTTTGCAGACAGTAAAACTCTTAGAACTAATGAAATATAATGAAAATCATCTTATAAGCCCCCTTGGTGCTCATTGCATCGAATACACTATATGGTTGATTTGATTCTTACTTAACAATTGAGAAATTATATACATGATTTTTTTCTCTCATACAGGACAGCAAAGTTTTCAAGGTACTGGGCAGCAACCAATGCCTGGACGTGACCAATGTAAAGAGGGGAGGAAAGGCCAAGGTAGCCACTTGTGTCCCTGGTTTGTCATCGCAGTTATGGGATTTCCAAAATGTTATAGAAACTCAACCTGAAGAACCTATGTAAATAGCATAGCCTAGGGTTACCACGCTGTGATTTCTATAGATCTAGTGAATCTCTGGTCTATACAATTATCAAAGCACTGTAACATTAGTTTGATAGACATAGCCCCATGAACTGCACGGATGCATAATATTCTGGAATCATTTATAAAATTATTTCAAAGCTGTAACGACCACTTAAAGTGTGTGTTTCAGGAACGTTTTGTTGCAACTTTGAAGGTAGTATGGTAACTGGTGTGTAAGCTTCTTTGAGTAGCTAGAATAAATGGACAACTATAATAGCTGAATGGAAAGACATTTTGAAAGAATATTGTTTCCGCATGCATAAATATCATTCCTCAGAGAGAAAAAATAGTCTGGTATGTGCTGAAGGTCGTAGTAATGACATCTTATTCTCGGTATCCAACTACTGTGTAACCCATACTGTAAAACCTCTTCCCTCATAACCCAATACTTTTAGAGGAATGTATGAGCCGATTTAAGCTATAATATTCATGATGTAAAAAATACAATTGCTGGGGTCAAAACCTCACTTATTAGCTGACTGCTAACATGTTAGCTATATATATCAATAGGATAAATGTTTCTCTTGTTCATGCCTTTAAAGCAGGAGAATTTTCAATCATGAGGAGTTGATACCGTATTTCCCGGTTTATAAGCCCGGGCTTGTATTGATTTCAAATGGTAAATTGACCCGGCTTATAAACGGGGCAGGCTTATATTCTTTTCATCTTCTTTATTTCTTTAATTAAAAGAGCCACTCTGGCAGTCTGTCTAAAATTCTTGTATACGTTCATTATATTTATTTACACATTTTTCTGGTTAATGTTTATGATATCATGTCAAATTTAAACATTGCCCTTCCCTAAAGTGTTCCCAGCTCAAGGGGCGGTAGGTTGGCTTCATTTACATGAAAGCATTGTGAAAATATTCCGATTATAAGTGAAGTTATGCCCTTCCGACGGAATTGTATTGAAGCTGCCTTCATTGACCTGGCTTATATTCTGGCCCCGGCTTACATAAGACCGGGTTCCCCTTTTTACCCGGCTTATAAACGGGGCAGGCTTATATTCGAGACCCGGCTTGTAAACGGGGAAATACGGTATGTATGAGATAAAAAAGACACGTAAAAGACAAACGGATGACAATAAATTGTATATTTAACGGCTGTAAACAAGACAACATGCAGTGTATAGATATAAACAGCTTTGGATCAATATCAATTTCAAACAGTATAATTATTGATATATCCTTAATACATAAATAATCTTTGAACGTCTCCAGCTGATCTAGCAGTATTATAATCAATCTTTATATGGTCACGTGCCTTCACATAATATTATCAAATCAAGGTAATAATAAATCCATATTATTGTATCCATATATCATACACATTTGAATATCACAGAATAGGTTGATGCACCTACTTTTGTATTTGTCTTTTACCCAAATAAATCACTTTGATGAAAAAAACATGCTGATTTCCCCTTCATATTTCCTGTTGTACAGTTTGAAGATATCTTCTGGAGGTATTGTTTACATGTTCCACTCAAAAGTATGTCCTTTAGTTATCCATCGAGGAAAAGTTCAGACAGTGAGCAATTTTTATGGAGGATCTAAATATAACACCTCATAACAACCAAAAATATGAATAAGGCAGGATATGGATATATCACAATGCATTGTTCAAGTCACATTATACTGCAGACTGGTTTTCTCCCCCAGTACTTATAAGCTTATAGGCGAGTCTCTCCAGCCTCAAACTCTGCACGTCTAATCTTATTTCCATCAGAAATGACAGACTTGGCTGACAATTCACTGTTTTCCATTGGACCCTGGACAGAGTCTTGTGAATCATCTATTTGTTGAGATCTTTCATGATGAGCATTAGGCTTGGCTCTAGGCTTGGGTCGCCTCCTTATTCTTGGCAGGGATGGGTCTCCCAGATGGCGATTTGGGTCAATCATCTCGCAGTACAACTTCTGTGGCTGAATGTAAACATGGTGGGTGCGGTCAAGTCCAGCTTCGACCCCGTTAGAAGAGACATTGAAGTCCTGTCTGGAAGCATACAGCTGATGACCACCCCGCTTGACCTTGACTACTGATCTCTGCTCCAGTGCCATCTCCACCCAGTTGGTCTCCAGGTAGATGCTGTGAGACCTGGGAGAGGCCCTTATGTACTTGACACCATTGGTCACTTCCAAATCCCCTCTGGGACTCTGGTAGATCTCCGTACCATTAACATGAACGGTCACCGCTCCGTTACCATGGTGCACATACTGTGCCTTCTCAACCACTTCACCATACTTGGGGATAAGTGCAGGTCCATAGCTCTTGGAGGAATAGAGTATGTTCAGTGAGAGATCCCTGGAAAGGTCGCTGAAGACCTCAGGTGATGTCACAAACAAGTCCTGCCCCTCCATACGATAGCAAATCTCACCCGAGGCGAAGTAGGTGTTTTCGGTGGTGAAAAGGGCTTTGCGCTGCCTAAATAAATTGGCCTCTGTAGTGGTACCCTCCTGGTAGAGCCTCACCCCCTGGAGGACCATACAGGCCTCACTGGAGCGGCTGCTGATGGCAGTGGCCATCCGCGGGGCGTCGGTAAGCACCCTGATAGCATTGTCCAAAGTGAGTTCAACACTGACACCAAAGCGCATGAGGACAGTCAGGATTCCGGCTGCTGAGACGTAGAGGACCGGGAAGTTGTTGAGCTGGTCACGGGCCTGATCCCGCAGGTCACGATAACCCTCCTCGTTCTGACATACCAACTGTGGGTACCGCCACTGACTAGGCAACTGTGGGAAGAGATGAGATATTTACTTAGATGCTGGGGTAGAAATAAATTTGTCTGTTTCAGAACTACTAGCTAACAGAATAATCACAACAATCCCTTTGAAGTTGGAAATTTAAATTGACAGTGGAAGACAATTTGCCAGGTATAGTCTCTAACAAGGACCCTGGAATCTATAGTTACTGTGCGTGCATGCTCACTAAATTGCTGGAAAAAAACGTCCCATTGCACGGACATGGCCCAAAGGAGCAATACATGACATTGCATGGAATACACCTAGTATGGGTCTTTCAATGATGAAGCTATTCCTCATTTTTAGAACAAAGCCTGCTAGAACTCTTTGTCTTCTCCATCGTGGTAATGTGACTGTTATGTGTAGTGTATATTCCATCTACATTTACAAACTAATAAGGGCCACTATAAATTAATACATTTTAAATACCACGTGATATTTTAACAGAAACTCAGTCACATTGACACTCAGACATCAGAATAACATAAAATGGAAACCTCACATCCGTAAACATCCTACACTTCCCCTATATATATAATTACACAAACATCCTAGCACGTAGGCACAGAGTGTTATTCATAGTACTATTATTAGTAGTCTCCATGGCCATAGCCATAGGGACTACTCTGACGTAGGGCTACTCTGGAATGCTCTGTATGAGGTAATTAAGTGTTTACATGTATGATATCCAACAAATCAATGTAATAAAACGCACCTGGATATTGCGTAGGAGTGCTGGGTAGCTGGCCTGTCCCTGGTCAGTGTTGTGCTGCTGCTGTGAAGCCATCACTGGACTCCCCCCTACAGACGCACACATGTCCGACCAAGACGACGTAGGGGCCAGCTCCGTGGTCGTTTGCTCCTGGGCCTCCTGTGGTTCCAAAGTCGTCTGCTGGCTGTACGCTGGGTCTACTGTGGTCACATACTGGACAGGGTACGTGTTGCCGTCCTCGTCTGTAGCGTATCCTTGCTGTATGTACTGTAATGGCGTCTGGGTGAGCTCATATCCGCCAGGGAGCCCAGAGTCGTCTGCTGGAGTATCAAAGACGCCTTGCTGAGACGCTGCGTCCATTTCCGTGCCAACCGCGTAAGGCGCGCTCTCATTGGTCGGGAACGTCGACTGGGGCTCGGCGTAATAAAAAGTCTGCTGCTGACTGGTCAAGGGGCCGTCGTTGTGAAGGTGGGAGGTGTACCACACTGGGGCATAGGCAAGTTCAGCCTCAGACGGATTGCCTGAGATATTGGGAGGAGAGCAACTGTCTGTGTTCTCAGAGTACAGCGTGGTGCAGCTGCCATCCTCTTCTGTCTCAGAGATACCACTATCTGTAGGGAGAGAATTGAAACCATATGATAGGCATAGATCTACTAGACATGTCATACAACTTTCACTTATTGTTTCAGTCATGCTACTAAGCCCCCGGACTAAGCTCCATGTCGCGTATGTCGATTTAAAAGAGACCATGTTATGTCGAATTTAGGCATCCACCCCTATATATACATAGATTCTATTCCCATTAGACAGTAACAAGTGGGGGTGGATGGCCTAATTCGACGCAGTGACATGGTTATTTCCTAAAATTGACATGCGACATGGACCTTAGTGACATGAGGAAAAAAATAAGTGAATGCTACAGGGTATTTCTTAAAATCGACATGGGACAGGACAGGTTCTTAAAGGCGATATGGGACATAGGGATTTAAGTGACAGGCGACATGGCCATTTCTTAAAATCGACATGCGACATGGGGACCCCCCCCCCTCCCATCTATACCTCATGACGAGGGAAGGGGCCACATGCAACATATAGGGGCATTCACACCGTGGGCCCGCATCTTCTAAGTTTGGAAACAGAGAACCAGCATTGGCGTTAGGTGGATGACTATGCGAAATACCACCCCAGATCAAGAGGCATATGACTTTCTAAGTTCAAGTTTATAGTTCAAATACAAGTCCACCAAACGTCAATACAAGCTTTATTATATTTTCAACACACTCCTACATTATCTTATACCCCATAATTAAAGCGAAATTGTGATGTATCACGTTATAGAGAGTCGTCTACAACCACGGTGACCAATGATTGGCCATCGAGTGGCAATGAGAATGATGTAAAGTTCTACATTGTCATGACATAGAATGTACGGTAATCCATTTAAATTTGATTAGACATCAATGCAAAACACAATACATCTAATGAAATTGCTTTATGTAGTCAAGAAAAGCTGTTGAACTTAGGCTTCTAATCCCTGTGTGCACAGCCATGTTGACAAACAGGTCGTTGGACGCCTGCTTTACAAGTCCACCAGAAAATAATCCCTAACACATCTAGCTGTACCTTTATAGATATCATTCCAATAAACATACCATAATTTTTTTCTCTATCCCCACATATCCCATTAAAGGGGGGCTAGCACGGCTAAGACTACCCGCTTTAAAAAGTCACGTTACCCCAATAGCGGCCCTCTGATTGGTCAATTGGTGCCGCTGGTTCCTCTGTGTATAAAAATCTAGCGTGTGATCCTAATCACAAAAGACTCAGGGATTTGTTTTTCCATTGGATACATCGTATATAAACCTACTAACTATACCCAAAGTCGGACCCAAAGTTCTACCCCACGTGTCAATTGTGGGTCCACAGATGGCAAACTGGTCTGACAAAAAGCGTCTCACCCAACCAGAGTTCAGATTTTCCCATAGGTTTAACACTAAATGCCGAAATTGCCAAAATGTCCACACTAGTACTGTTCATGTTTGTCTACAGTGAGGAAAAAATGATGTTTTTTGGATAAGTCTACTTGAGTTTCAGGGGGTTCCAATAGGGGTACAAGAATGTTTTTTGCATCACTGGGTAGGAAAACACTTCTATTTAATATCCTATTTGATATGTGTCGGACACCCATGGTCAAACGTCGGACCCTGTATTGTATATTTCACTAGAGTCTATATTTTTCTATATTTATCAAATTGAGGCTAAAAAGCTGGTAAATGGTCTAATATTAATATTTCCTCAATGAAAATCATGTCTACACACATATAGGTTCCCATCAACTTATGGAACAATAGTCCATACCCTCTTTTTGGGAATATTGTATAGATTAATTCCCGATAAAGCTGACCTAACTGAACGATGATGATAAACAACAATAGATAATTGATTGATCAACTTAAAACCGTCATACATTGTTGGCCATCAACTATGGTGAGAAAAAATACACAAATAATAAAAGTGAAGTTTTTGGAACAAAACTGGTAAAATTAATATGGTACATTTATGCTGAAATGTCCGACCTTTGACAGGTGTCCGACTTTTGACCTGTTTACCTTTTTATCACTCTTTATAGATAATGGGAGGGGAAAGGTGTGCCTTTTTAGAAACTGTGGTCCAGCTACACGAAGTAGAGTTTTGAAATATTTTATGAGCCAGTAAGTTTTCCCAAAATCCAAGAGGAAGGGAGATGTTCAAGAGGATGTTTTTGACGAATTTCGTGCCTTCCATAAGATGTATCGAAAGGGTGTGGGATTTCCCCAAAAAAAGTAAAAGGGCTAAGTTTTTGCTTAAGAGTTACTTCATTACTATTCATCAAAGTTATACTATTTCTGAAGATTCTCCGAAAGGGGTAGGTTCCGGGGGTAGGTTTTGGTTGAATTTTGTCCCCTTTAGTTTAGCCTAGAAGTAGGGTGTTACATCGGCCGCTACAATGCGTCCCCGCAGGGCAGTTTTAGGGAAAATACTGACATGGTTTCACACAGATGCTCCCCATAGCTTTAATATACATTCCACAATATTGGTTGACCCCTTCATTTAATCCCAATGAATATGCGCTCCTAATAGGCATAGTAATTCTTATGCCATATAATTCATTCCTACATTAAAATACCTGTGAATGTGCAGCTATCCCTGAGTCTTAGCACTGTGTGAGTGGGTTGCCTGTGGCACCTACATCTGCAGTAGGAGACCTAGACATGGCCTCAATCAATGTCAAATATGGGAAAATCTATGGAATTCCAAATAGGTTTAAAGCTATTGGCAGTTTCTATACATATTAGGGTATCCCATAAGAGGTGCACATTTTTATTGTAACCAACAGTTACGATTTTGTGACATATTATGTAAAAATATATGACTTTGCATCAACTTATTAGAAAATGTGCATTCATGTGATGAAACTACATTTTCTGATGGACAGAATGCATCCATAAAACATGATACAGCTATGGCCAAATCCCCCATACTTGAAGTCAAAGTACCCCTATATCTCCCCCATAATTTGAGTAGACTTATGATCATTTCAAGAATATAAATCTTTACACAGATGGTACCTCATGCATAGATAATAAGAAATACAGATTCATATATAATAATGGTGAAATAACCAACAGTCTCTTTGATATACCTTTTGAGTTATTATATTCTAAACTGAATGTACATTCTACTCCCAGTGCCTGTGGCTGCCTGCAGGGTGGCTACTCAGCCCTTACCACCCTGCAGTGACCACTGTGTGCCCTCAGTGTGAGTGCCATGAGCCTGATAGGTTATATATAGAGCAGCAGGGGTACAAATATAAGGACTTTTTCAACTTTACAGCATTCCCACACATTTAATATAACAGATATCTTTATTCTGTTTTTTGCATAGTCCTAATCCACCTCTTTTCTTTGGGGACCAGTAGATAAATATACTCTGATGATCATAATTCATTTTCGATGTAACACCCTACTAGAAGGGCGCTAAAAGTAGGATGATGTAGATCTACGCACATGGTTACTATGGCATACTGTCTACTCTATGGGAAACATTAGGCCTACATACTAACATAGGGAGTGCCCCCCCCCCCCCCCTGGCCTTAGTACCGTGACACTTAAGGCTAAGGATTTAATGATATCAATGATACTACATTTGACACCACCAAAGTTATAGTGGTTATAGTAGGGAGTTGCATGAATTTTGAAAATTGCGTCAAATATTGTGGAATTCGTCTCGCCCAATAGAGCATTGTGACAGCTTTCCAGAACTATTTTGATCATCTTCCTACTGCATGTAGTTCCTGTGTAATCTGGATAGGAACAAAAGCTAAGTTAGATCAATACTGTGATCTTAATTGATCAGAATAGGCTAGAACAGTAGGTTGGTATTTCTACATTTTCTGACTTCATATGCATAATCTTCACATGGAATTCAAGAAAGTGTCTTACTGACATTGAATGGGACCTTGTTACCTATAATTCTGCATGTGCCTGATGACCTTTGACCTAATTATAAATGTCATCTGACCTACTAGTTTATCCTTAAGTGTCTCCAGGCAGCATTAGGCATGGGCCGACATACCTGAATTTCACATATATCATTACCTAAAACCGGCAATAATTGAAATAATCATGAAAACCTATCATTTCCATGCTTATTGTGTTTTAAATTTCCCACATGTTCAGTAGAAAACTGATATTTACCATGCAAATCTATAGTGAATTGACATCAAATGGGGCTGCCCAGGTATATGGATTAACCGGCCAATTGAATACAGTGCACAATGTATAAATACATCAATGATCAAAATGTGGGATTTTGCTGATTCTACAAAATTTGAAAACAATTAATTTTGTAGAAAGAAATGGCAGAAGCTTATGATTTCTATCAGAGAATGTATGTTCGATGCCTGTATTAACAATAATGTCAAATGAAAATGCCTTGGTAACTGTAGTAGTGGTTTCCATAGCAACCAATGACAATTAGACGTCAAGTGGCCAAAGTAAGGCCACTCAAAAAAAAAAAATTGTTTCTCATCACCAGGCAATGAAAAATATGACGAGGGCGTTTTTTATTTAATTTTTTTTTTTTTTTTACTCGGGGCAATTTACATAGGGAAATTTGGACATTTCGCGATCAATTTTCAAATTTTAGTAATTTGGAGTTTATTGATCAGCAAAAGTTGTAAGAATGCAAGTTACACCTAGCTAATTGCATTGCTGACAGCATAAGCTTTAATTTGATACCAAATTTGCCAATATTTTGGCAATTTTAACATATTATTCATCAAAAGTGTAAAAAAAAAAAAAAAAAAGTTTTCCCCAAATCATGATTTTTATGATGCGCGCGGTGATGAGAAACAACTTTTTTTTTTTGAGTGGCCTAACCCCAAAATTGGTCAACATTGACTGGGTAACTTTGGCCACCCAGATTTTTGGCACATGGCTTCATTCTTCAATCATCATATTAAAACCTTATTTACATAGTGTCATTACAGACCCTTTTAACCCATTAATTTGCCAGGAATTATTGGTCTTTTTATTTTGACTAGCAAAAGTTTACAGATAGGCCAATTTTTTCCTGACCCATGATTATTGACAACAATATTTCTCATGTCATCCTGTGTGCGACCAAAAAATTGGCCATATGAAAAAAACAGGCTTTGGGTAATGGCTTTGGGTAACTATAGAGTATAGTCTATACTAGGCCTAATGCCTAATATTCATATCTGCAATAATGAAATATCATTTTGGTACAATATTTGATGAAAAAAATATTTTCTTTTGGAGTGGCCAAAGTAGTACAGGGTGGCCAAAGTAACCCCATGATATGTTACGGTACTGATATAATAACCAACATCCCCATGGTACCAGTGACAGTCTTAAACAGTCTCCATTTATTCACATTTTGACCTAATCACAAAGACCCAGCTTCAGTAAAACGTAGCTGGGTGTTTGTGAGTGGTGGCCCGAGGTAGTAGGCAGGCTGGTAGATCCAGTCAATGAAAACCTGCTGCCGAACTCACCTAGTGATTCTCAATTTTGTTTTGACTCACCTATTTGGCCGTGGGTGTGGACGACGGCGGCTTCGGTGTCCGCCGCCAGTGTGGACTCGGTCTCTGAGGCCGCCGAATCTCCGTCGTCCGAATCATCGTCGTCAGAAGCGTTCAGTCGTATTCTCAGTGGTGGTACAGGGGCAAGTTCCGTGATGGACATTGGCAGGTGGTTTGTTTTCTCTTCACATTCTGAATCCATGCTGAATTCAAGTTGACTTCAGCTCGTAGTTCTCTTATCGGTGGAAACGTTGCTTACGTGGCCATGGTGAGGTAGACGTGATGACGTCATCAGTGGCGGTTGTCAATGTGACGTATCGTCATTGGCTACCGTTGCTAGGCTGCCGGACTTGCCTACCGATATCACACCACAGATGCGTGAAGAAGAGTTCTAGAGGTAAGGGAGAGTTTAGTGCAGGCTAGAAAGATTCAACAAACAGGTGAGGCATGAGGGCCGGGATGAGGGCCCTGGACCGAAACGGAAACCATGGATCAGTGGCAGTGTCACCGGGCAGTGTCACATATATGTAGGGTTCCCCGAGAGGGTTCCTCGCCCATACTTCCATACAGAATTGACAGATGATACCATATGAAGATTCCATCTCCTAGGCTACTAGTACTACTACTAGTCCTAGCCTGGGTCCTAGGCCTAGGAGGCAGTTTTTGATAGTTGAGCATACCAAAGACTATCATGTAGCCATTCCTCTCTGAGCTTACCCACTCACTGCCTACGTTGGATCTCTGGGGTGGGTCATGCAGGGTTGTCAACTCTCACGCATTTGCCGTGAGAGTCACGCATTTGGACCCTTTCTCACGGTCTCACACATATGTGTAAACCAATCTCACGCATTCCTGGGACCCTGGGCTTTCCAGGACTGAAAGAATTTTGTAAATACTCCAACTAGAACCAGAGTTACAAATTTATTCCCAAAACTCATCAGATTGCACCATTTGCCCCTCGATTTTCAATTTTCCCTCGGAAATTTCTCTGCCTGCCTCTCACTGTCATTATAATATCTATTATGCCCCAAGTTTTAAACACGGAACTCTGTGGCTCCAGAGGGGTCAAAAGCGACCTGGCGACCTGGGCTGTTTTCCAGGCGACCTGGCGACCTGGTGCATTAATTTAAGCGACCTGGCGACTTTTGAAGAATTTTGGCTAGAGTAAAAATGGTCTAAAAAAGCGACTTCTTGACCTGGGGCCCTTAATTTCAGCGACTTTCCGACCGCAGGGTGGACCCCTCTGTACCCCCAACTGTGTATATATAACCCTCACGATACACCAGAATGCACCATTCCACATCTAAATTTTCAATTTTTTTGTGGGGGGGCATGCCCCCAAACCCCCCTAGTTTTGATCCCGGCGATGCACTTGTGAGCCGGCATGCGCTTGGACGACCACCCTCGTGGTACGGCATCCATGAACAGTGTCCTCACTAACACTGACAAGAAAGAACTTCTCAGCTTCCTCCAGGAAATAAAGATGTTCGAAAAGCCGTGATTTGGTATGGTAGTAGCAATACCACAGCAACATTTTATATCAAGTTGATAATTGTTGTCCCTATCTCATCTGATTGGGCAGAACATCACGATTTCAGAACTGTTTTAATCATAACAATATCTTTTATAGATCTAGTTCTATTGCAAAATATGCCATGAGAAATTGGCGTATGTTTCGGAGAAATATACCATAGAAATACAGCATAGCAGACGGACCCCCATTTTTTTGATTTTTTCATGATTTTTTCATGATTTTCCAATATAACCATGAATAAACTGCTTAATTATGGCCCAAAATTGATGAAAATGCACATCTTGGGAAAATTTTGGGTACAGAAAATGAAAATCCTACTTAGAAAATTGTATGTTCAAAACTATCTGCATACGGCGGCCATTTTGAATATTAAATGAGGCAGCGCAGCATGTGACTGCTTATCCCGGTTTCGAAGATATTTGCAAATAATCCATATAATGATATATAAACTCCCTAATTCTTGTCAGGCATTGTTGAAAATGTACACCTAAGGATACTTTTGGAAGTAGAAAATGAGAATGATACTTAAAATAATATATAGTTGAAACTTAATGTACATGGCGGCCATTTTGAATATTTAATGAGGCAAATCAGTAATTCAGTATGTGGTAGTTTATCCCGATTTTGAAGAATTTTGTAAATAATCCATATATATATATGATTTACCTAATTCTTGTCAAACATTAATGAAAATGCACACCTATGGGTAGTTTTGGATGTAGATAATGAAAATGATACCAAAAATAAGGTATAGTTGAAATTCATTATGAAAGGCGGCCATTTTGAATATTTGATGAAGCAAATGAGGATGTGGCAGTTTATCCTGTTTTTGAAGACTTTTTTGTATAATCCATGATATATGAAAAGCTTCATTTTGGTCTAACATTGTTGAAACTTATACATTGGTATTTTTTTATGATTAAAATGAAAATGATACTTGGAATTATACTTAATCAATTCAAGTTCCAACAAGGCAGCCATTTTAAATATTTATTTAGGTAGATCAGGATATGACAATAGTATTGATTCTATTATGCAGCCTGGCGCGGAAATGCACCCCGCCCTGCAAGCTCGTGGGAGCTTGGGGTCAAATTTCACCTATACATAGTCCAACAGGAACTGAAGCAGTCCAACAGGTCACAATCATTGTCCTTATGTGTACTAGTGCCTGAGGAAGAGAGCTGCCCGAGGGGAGGCATCACTGCTACCACCTCCCCTGCCCACCTGCAGTGGGTCTTATGACGAGCGGGTGGCTTCTCCCTGGCTAGAAGGTTTATTGACTTAATATACTATATCCATAGCTTATCATGTTGCCAAGATTAATGCATTAGATATGACATCCATCACAGTGAAGTATTTCATGAATCAATTGATAGTCTGCGGCTTCCGTGTAGAACTGCGGTGCGGTTGGTTTTCCTTCCTTACCACCTCCTGAAAATGAGAGGAATGTGGAACTCTTAAACTGAGAAATGTTGATTTTAAACATGTAGGATACTGTTACTTCTAAATAGGTCGGAGGGCAACGAGGTTTATTTTGGGAACCAATATTGATAGGAATATGTTATTGTATATCATGCCTTTTCATGCTTTTTTTGTGGTGACTACTAAGGGACACTTTTGTTACGTACCTCTCAGCAAACTCTGTGTAAAGTTCATCTAGCTCTTCATGCTTATCTATCGTAAAGCGACTTCTTCGGCCGAAGGGAACCGGGTCGTCAACGTTGGCAAAGATGAACTCGCGCTCAACTTCTGCAATGTCTGGCAGCTCAGGTGTCTTGTAGCTTGAGCCTCTAGCCAAATGCAGGAAGTCGACAGTTACAACACCGTTTTCTTCTTCCTCCATAACTTGACCTTAAATACATTAATATGTTACAATATGTTACAACTTCAGGATAATAAACTCTCTTTGCATTGAAATATATGACCAACTCTCTTTTCAATGTAATATAGGGGTGGAAATAGTAGATAAGTGAGCAAATGGCCGTTTTTCATTATATTAAAATGATTTGTTACAAATTCCTTGCTATATATATAACTTACAATTAAAGGATGTACTTACCTGGGTACCAATCGTGTTCATAGGCTACTGCAACCCACTTCCCCGTTACAATGACCAAGTCCTCTTGAACTTGTTGTGGTCTAACAGACGAGATGGCACCAGTCCTCTGACGCTTTGTACGATGAGTTGCTTCTTCTGCTTTCCGTGCTTTAGATGCTTTTTTCTTCTCATCAGTGGCCTGCTTCTTCAGTATAGCTTCTTGAATGCCATCATATAGTGCTTTTATCTCGGCTTTCTGCTGTGCCTGATGTCGGTGACGTAACTTCTTGCCAAATATCCTAGCATTATCCCATAGTGTAGGTTCTTCATTTTTCTGAAGCCAGGAGAAGAAAGCACAGTTGTTTGCTTTCAACATGAGAAGTGTCGAATGATAATGAAGGGTTGCATTCTTTCTTCTCGCCATGCTCGCGTCCAGGGAACCAAAGTGCCTCTCTGATTCAAGATTTGTTGCGCCGCTCTTAGACGTACTGGCTAAATCCTTTTCCTCTGGCACTCTGCCATACTTTCCTGTAGCCTGGAAGTCTTCCAGCTGATTCCCACAGCAGAGCAGGATGCCTGTGATAATTGCTTTGATGCATTCTGACATCAATTCATGATCACATTCTGTTGGCACATCTGGCACATCGGAGATGGGGAAGTCTTTGAACATTGATTCTTGGTTGTTAATCATTGTGTTTGGATCCTTTTGCCAATCTTCCAGAGTTGCGACCAGCTTCTGGACATATGGATACAGTTCCAGGTATTCAACTTTGTCCGACACCATGACATTCCAATATGGACGCGTTATATGGCAGTAAATCAGGGCAAGGGCAGACGTAAACGCCAAGACTTTAGGGTCTTGCAGATCCATCAGCACTGATTTCACCTTCTGATTGGTATTTCCTGATGCACGGTAATCTTCGATACAAGTGATCAAGTCCAACCTGTGGTGGAGTACAGAAGCGGCACTTTCAAACAGTGCATTGAAGCGGTTATCTTTATAGTTTGGGACTGTTGATTTGATGTCATGCTCAAGAGTATAGGCTTCCCATTTGTCCTGGATACCATTCACTTTATCACCCATTGGACCAAACAGAGCACAAACGTGTAGCGGGACTCGCTTTGCAACGTCTTCTTTAAAGCGTGCGTACCAGGCCTCCGTGTCTCGCCCAAAGACCACACCTTTCTCTTCATGCACTTTCTGAACTTTCTTTAGCTCCTTAACTGCATAGGCGTGGAAGCCAAGAAGTGGGTGAGCCATACAGTGGAAGTGGTGGAGTGCTTCAGTGCCAGGCACTTTCTCAAATCTCCACTTATCTATCAGTTTGTTCGATGCCTTCTCGTTAGCTGCTCGATCAGACATGGTATAAGACAGCTTCTGTATCACTTCACTGTCCAAACTGTCCTCTTCTAGTTTACTCTTGCCACACTGGGTGACTTCGAGCAAGTCCTGTTTCACATATTCGCTGATAGTTTCTGCTGTCTCATGGGCTACTTGCTTGAAGTCACATGGCAATGTTTCACCAGTGTCTAACTTGATTGATGATGCAACAATCTTCATGCCTAGTTTTGTTGTCCCATCTTTCTTTAAACCAATGTGGTGGGCTTCTTTGAGTCGATGATCATAATACTTCTTCATCAAGAACTGCGCTTCATCAACCATGTTCTGGACAGCTTGGCGCCCTGGCAATTGTTTCAATGACAATTTATACCCAAAGAGGTACCATGCAACATCTCTCATCATAACGCTGACTTTGCCGGCAGCTGCCTCTGATTTAACAAGGCTTAAGGAGCACATCCTCACATTGGGAGTGAATGCCCCATTCGACTTAAGTTCTAGGCAATCAATGGCTACTGGGCAGGGTTCCATGCTTTCGCTGTAGCGAAGATTTTCTTTTAGATCCTTTACTTCAGCTTTTAACTTTGCTACTTCTGACTGGTCTGTTGTCTCTCTTTCAAATTTTCTTTTATAATAAGATTTCATCCTGCGCTCGTCAGTCACCTTTTTTTCCAGTAACTCTACCTTGTTTCTCAGTTCTGCACACTTAGTTCCGAGGATATTCAGCTTACTTTCCACTTCTTTTTTCTGTCTGGCAACTTGGGTCAGGCTACTTACATGTCTCCTCTCTCTGCGTTTGACATTCTTTGGCTTGTACATGCCAAGACGGGCATTCAGTTTTCTTTGTTCAGATACTGCCTCTGTGATTTTTCCATTCAGCCGCCTGAGGTGCTTTTTCTTTTTTTTAATGTTGTACTTAAGGGTATTTGCTTCTCTTTTACAACTCCTACAAACATCTTTAGCTTCAGGCACTACTTGGTCATCTTCATTTTGAACCTGGTACACGTCATTTTCTTTACTCTCAGTGTTAACAACTGGTAGTTCTGAGTCGGTAGTCGGATCATAGATTTCCTCAAATACAAAGAGTGCTTTATCAAACTCCTTCATTTCTTTGTCTTGCCTTAAGCGTCTGAAATTGTCCCTCTTGCCATGTACTTTTGTCATGATGATGAAGCGCACACATTCTGTGGACAGCTCCTTAGGAATTGATGTGGGAAGGAGTGCTTTCAGCCAACCAACAAACTTTGCTGCAGACAGGGACCTCCTCTGGTAAAGACGATACACATCTAGGATAAATCCATTTGTGACATTTTTCACATGATGTAAATTGTCCTCCAACAAGTCTTCTTCTGATACACCGAACTTCTTCAACCAATTTGTCTTCATAATGAACCTGTAGTCAATTTAAAACAACATGTTACCATGCAATCACATCAAGAAGCAAATATATCCTTGTGAATGGTGTTAGTCTTCATTTCTTAATTGTCTCAACAGATATCTTTATGTTGGATATGTTAGGATTGAATGTGGTACTTCAATCGTAGAAAAAAATTGTGGATAATAACCAAGCATTAGGGTTGAAATTCCCACTGTCTTCTCATGATCCACCCACCTAGCTACGTGGATCCTTCCTGAATTATAAGCCCACCCTATTAAATTGTATTGGGAAGTGATCCCGGACATATTTGTGAAGGTTTGGTATCAGATAATGTGATGTTAAGGCCACTCAAAAATGTGAATTTTGGCCAAAGAAACCCATATATTGTCCTATACATTTTGGCCTGCAAAAAAAAAAAAAAAAGCCTCCCTCGTCAGATTTCTCAGACCTTGGTGATGAGAAACCACTTTTTTTTTTGAGTGGCCTAATTATGTTAAAAAAGATTAAAACAATGTGAATACAAACATTACCGTAAAACCCCGGCTTTAAGACGACCCCGGCTTTAAGACAACCCCCCAACTTGAGAAAAAAATTCGTCTTGTAGAAAAAAGATATGACAAAATAGAAAACCCCGCCTTTAAGACGACCCCCGATTTTGGGGGTCCTGCCCAACCCCAGACCCCTTCTAAGTCACCCCAATCATAATTTTCAATGGATTTTCCGTGAATTACCTATAGCCTTTACATCACAATACATGTCACCTTGCAAAACCAATGAAGGAAAAGTTAATATATGCTACCATTTCGTTGGTATGTTTTTTTCTTTTTGGGGGCCTTTTTCCAAATAAGAATTGTCAAAACCCCGCCTTTAAGACGACCCCCCTCTTTAGGAAAAAAATCTGTCTTGTAGGAAAAAAATATCCCAAAATAAATCCGTCTTAAAGACGGGGTTTTACGGTAGTATCTTCAACCATTACAAACATTACAGGGTGGACCGGGTGAAAATTAAAAAAATAGGCAACAACCCCTTCCTTGGTGACTAGCTGCCTTTCACTAATAAAATAAACACCCCCAGATAATCTGCACCCCTATTCCAGCCTACGCAGGCCAAGCTGACCCCTAATGTCACTCGCCAGGGCTTCATTCAAGCATCATGCCGACCAGACACTCCCGAAGGGCACTAATTCAGCCCCTCGCCAGGGCTGCATTGGTGCATAATAATGACAAATGTCATCTTTTAATGACATCCGTCCTTAAAGGGGGTCTGTCCCCGTCAAAGCTCAGCCATCTTGTGCCCTATGCTATGATTGGGTCCATACCAGGACCCGACCACAGGTTGTCTTATGCACCTCCCACCCACAAAGATCCTCACATTTACAACCACAGACAAAGCTGCACTCAAATGGTCATTTACTATAATTACCCTAGTGTTACAACGACTTTAGCACCAACCCAGGCCACCACAAGTCATACAATTAACCTTAGGGAGTGTTCATTTATTAGTTGGGGGGGGGGGTGTAAAAAGTCCGAGCACTCTCAAAGGGGGGGGGGGGGTCAAAATTCTGACCCCTCTTGAGGGGGATGGGACATGAAAATTTAAGCCCCTTTTTAGCGAAAAGGACAAAAAAGTTACTATAGTACAAAGCCTTTAGCAAGGGGGGTACGAGATATTCCACATGCTCAAGGGGGGGGGGGGTGTAAAAAATGTGTCTCTTCTTCAAACCTCTCCAACCCCCACCCCCCAACCTGTAATTAATAAATGACCACTCCCTTAGTGCAGGGCAGTGATCTCAACATTCACCAGTGTATTTATGGGTGATTACAAAAAAACGCAGACCCTGTGCTGGTTGGTGCAGGCAGCAGGGTCAGTTCAGCTAAAGCCAGCCAGTGGGGATCAGTCAGTCCCATTTATGGGTGATTGGTGCATGTTGAGGGTCCATATGGGGATCAAAACAACCCCATAGTCCTGCCTGGTTGCCCATGGTAAGTGAACCTATGGTGGGACACTTACCATATTTCATTTTCTTAAACTTCCATGAAACCAGCTATTATGGTTTAGAAGTGATCCCCACTGGCTGGTTATACCTGGACTGACCCTACTGACTGCACCCAGCACAGGGCACTGCGTTTTGTTTGATCCCCAATCACCCATAAATAGCACTGACTGGTCAATCCCTGACGCCATGCTGATATATGTCCCCTGCCCCTAAGTATGCCTCAATGCACTTTGGAATAGCCCAGTTAAATGTATGCAGTTTTGATACGTGCATACTAGATTACCTGGGCGTGTCTAATGACATAGCAGTGAGAGAACAGTGGCCCCAGCAGGGCAATATAGTGCGTGTTTAAAGGGTTAAGCCCCCCCTTGTATATGCTGAACTGCAAACCCTGGTAACAAGTGACAAGATATTCCCAGGATTTTTTGCTGATTCTGTGAGCAACTATTCTCGTCATATCCCGAGATTTTAAGACATGAGCTACGTCAGGTTTGCTCGTAAAATGTAAACGGAGCAGTGATGAAAGCATTGATTTGGTTACATTTTAAAGTCTTTTTTCTACAAGACAGATTTTTATCTCAATGTAGGGGGTCGTCTTAAAGGAGGGGTTTTACGGTAGTTGGTAGGAGCGGGTCAAAAATGTCATGTTTGGAAAATCTATAAGAAAATTTTCAAAATTGGTTGGATATTTGGACCTAAAAAGGTACCGATTTTGCTATAAAATGACCAGAAAAATCGGCTCCATGCGTACACAATGCGTATGCCAAAATGGCCCAAGACCCCCCCCCCCCACCCCCTGTATGCATCTGTACGCATTTGGCCTAACCCCCCCACCCCTTCATGCGTATGTTATAATGGACGGCCCCTAGGGGGTGCCCCATTGTCCCATTGAAAAAAATCCTGTCAAAATCCCTGAAAGAACATCAAAATCTTGTATGAGCAATTTTATTAATGTAGGCCTACTAGCTGTAGCCTAGACTATTGAGAAGGAAGGGGGGGGGGGGGCGGTGATACAGGCAATTTTATCAATGTATAGCCCTACTAACTGTAGCCTAGGCTATTGAAAAAAGTGGGGGCAGGGGGCAGTGCTATGGGTAATTTTATCAATGTATAGGCCTACTAACCGTGGCTTAGGCTATTGAAAGAAAGGTGGGGGAAGGGGGTGGTGCTATGGGCAATTTTATCAATGTATAGGCCTACTCACCGTAGCCTAGGGTATTGAAAAAAAAGGGGGGGGGGAGGGGGTGGTGCTATGGGCAATTTTACCAATGTATAGGCCTACTAACCGTAGCCTAGGCTATTGAAAAAAAGGTGGGTGGAGGGGGTGGTACTATGGGCAATTTTATCAATGTATAGGCCTACTTACCGTAGCCTAGGGTATTGAAAAAAAGGGGGGAGGGGGTGGTGCTATGGGCAATTTTACCAATGTATAGGCCTACTCACCGTAGCCTAGGCTATTGAAAAAAGGGGGGGGGGGGAGGGGGTGGTGCTATGGGCAATTTTATCAATGTATAGGCCTACTAACCGTAGCCTAGGGTATTGAAAAAAGGTGTTAGGGGTGGTGCTATGCCTATGGGCAATTTTATCAATTCCTACAAAGTCTAGCCTAGATTATGTCATAGCACACTCCCCCCACTAGACAAGTGTCACTATGCAGTCGATATATATACAGCTAAATGCTTCAACACCCCCCTCCCTGTCAAGGGGTAAACTTTTTTCCCCCCATCCCCCGCTGAATCCCCCTGCACCCCCCTCCCCCCCTGCCCCCCCCCCCCGTTATTAAAAAATAATCACTGCCTCAGTCTTGGACTTGGAAGAGGCTACCCCCACTGGCACTGATCACGTAGCTACTGTGCTTTACTTACAAATACATCACTTTGGCATGTAACATGATCTATAACGTTTTTATATTTGCCATATTTTTACTTCAACATAATATAACAAAACATTACATATCACAATACTCACCTGTCTAGTCAACATCAGAACCGAGTTTACAGACGATTTTCTCGGCGGGAGTCTGTTGCCAAGTGCGCCATCTGACAACTTACTAAATAACCGCCAGGTGGCTCCACTAGTGCTATTGTTGAATCGGGGTTGCAGCAGGTGACAAGTTCTGCCTATTTAAAACCGGAAACAGCAGTGTTTTGCCGTGTTTTGCAGTCGAGAAAGACACGTTAATTGAATGGATTTTATGTGTTTAGTGGCCAGCAACTGTCCATGCTGTTCGTAGCGCTACTTTAGAATTAGAGACGGCACGCTCACGTTACACCCACGTCCCAGACACGTACGGGAAACAGATGAAAACCCGCGGACCTTCCCACGGTCGTAGCAAGTCACACTTGGTATGCTTAGAAAGCTTTTCTCTTTCACTGTAACGAGTGTAGCACAGGTAATCCCCGCAGGACAAAACTTTCCATTAGGATACAAACTTCTAAAATGTATTTCTAACAACTAATGAGCAATCTGTTATGGGGCGTTTTAGCTTAAAATGTCGGACACCAAACTGTAGCTAAACATGCCCCCTTTTAGAATGACTGAAATCCAAATATGGCATCTTGCAGGAACGATCCCCCAGTAATCAAATTTGTTAGTAACCATTTCTGCAGCCCTGGATAAAACGGCCCATGCACGGGTGCGTCACTGATAGGCACGCCCATCCAACACACCTGGGGCGTCAATTGGTGACGCTAATGGTAGGCTGGAGAAGATGTTCTCTAGCCAGATGGAAAGTAGTTGCATACTTGCCAGCCCTGATCTGCTGGCGCGATTGGTATCTGGAACTACGACTGGTTCACCGTTGATCAGGATAATGTGACTGGGCAGGTGATGTGTCTACCGTCTGCAGCACAGCATCTGTGTGAGGCAGCACAATAAAGCGGGGCCCAATGCAGTACCTCACTGCTACGAGCTGTGTCCCACTGCTACAAGCAGATTCACAAATACATGCACGCGCACACACACATACGCACCCACACACTTATGCACAACTTAAAGATGAGAAAAAAGAGGACCTATATTTTTTTTTTTAAGGTTTTAAGGTTTTTATTGCCAAGTCACAAAAATTACAATCTGTGGTATATGTTATGACAATAAATGGTGATGCCTTATCCGTTATAATAAGCCGAGTTTTCATCACATGCGGTATGGGATAAAGATGAGTATTCATAGATGAAAAATGATGAAATACAACACGTATGTACACAAAAATAAATAAACATGAAAAGATAACATCATAACAATGTAATACAACTATGTACAAAATACAATAATTAATCTGGGTAATTTTTCTCTAGTTATTTTCTAAGATGGTGTAGAACTAATTGTACCATAAACATAGAAGAGGAGTATGTCTCATCTCAAAGTGCAATAGCACATATATATTTAGACATGATATTATATATCCTTGTGTACACACCAATCCACATTAAGCCTTCTTTAGGATTCTGTCATTATAACAGCTTCCCTTAGTTGGCAGAATAGTAAGTCAGTGCGACAAACGTTTTTTACTTTGTAGGATCTGTCATTATAACAGTTCCAATTTGGTTAACCCTGTACCTGTGAATCTTCACCATCCAAAGTATCCTTTGGATTTCCATTCGATATTTCCAAGTTGGCCAGGGTTCTTATGCGCTTTTTAAAGGTAGGTTTATCCTTACTGGTTTGGTACCAATCCCCCAACTTATCCCACAGTTCTACACCCCTGTATAAGGGGCTCTTAGTGTAGCCTGCATTCCTGGCCCTCGGGATCTTAAATCTAATTTTTTTGTCCGACCTAAGTCCATCCCTTCTAGGTCTCAAGTCCAACATAGCATCATTGTGAGATAGTTTGTACATGTATGTTAGCAGGAGTTCCTGTCTCCTCCGCTTCAGAGTGGGGATCTTAGATAACCGATACAGTTCATCCTCTCTCAGGTCTCTGTTATTGTAACAGATTTTCAAACCTCTCTTTTGCATTCGATCAAATTTTTTCAATAAACCACCATTTGCTCCCTCATGGCAGAAACTGCCATAGTCAAATAGACTCATAATGGTGGCCTTGTAGACCATGACCGCAGCTGCCTCAGTCTGCAGCTCTCTAAATTTACCAAATCTGAAGAGTTTATGATTAACCCTACCATTCAATTCCCTAATGGTAGGTTCAAAACTTAAAGCACTGTCAATTTTCAGACCTAGGTACTTATAGCTATTAACTGTTTCTAATTTAATATTGTCCAGTTTAAATTCTATTCCCTTGGCCTTGGGCAACTTCTGAGTGGAACCATACCAGTTTATCTTGCTTTTATCAACATTAACAGTTAATCTCTTTCTCACAAACCAGGCAGATAGCTTCTCCAGCGTGCTATCCATTCTGTCCTTAATTAATTCTACTTTGTTGGCAGAATGAAAAACAACTAAGTCGTCTGCATAAATATAGTGCCCACAGTTACCCAAGGTATGGGACACATCATTGACGTAGATGATAAATAACAATGGTCCAAGGACCGATCCTTGTGGGACTCCAAAATCTACAGGCATTGTTGGCGATTTAAAACTACCAATTTTTGTATATTGTTCTCTACCATTTAAATAACTCATTAACCAATTAAGAACACAATCATGTAATCCAAGAGTTCCCAATACTTCTATCAAATAGCCATGATGAACACTATCAAAGGCTTTTTTGAGATCTAGGTAGCATGCAGCAGTCAGATGACCCCTATCCCTATTTTCATACAGCTGATTTAGAAACCTGAAAATAGCATCACCGGTTCCTCTTCCTTGCCGGTAACCAAACTGATGATCTGTAAGGAAATTCTCTTTGTCTAATATGTCAGATAGATGTATATGCATGATCTTTTCTGCAATCTTGGAAGGTACAGGCAACAGTGAAATGGGCCTCCAATTGGTTATTAACCTTTGATTACCAGTTTTAGGGATTGGATTTACACGTCCTACTTTCCATGATGTTGGAAAAATCCCCTCGTCAAAACTTAATTGGTATAGCCATGTCATTTGGTCAACCAATACTTTCAAGGCATGTTTCAATATATCACAGCGTAAACCATCTATACCAGAGGTTTTATTAATGTTAATTTCACCAAACAATATACGCACAAGTTCCCTGTGTACTACAATGTTAGGATATACCGGATCAACCGGCTCAGAAAAGAGAGTTTTTTCAGGATAACCTCTTGATGTCATATCATCAGACAGCCTTTTTCCAATACCTGAGAAAAATGTGTTCAAGTAATTCACGGAATCCATACTTGATTTCATAAAACCATCTTCCCCAATTAAGACCGGAGGTTCAACAGATACTTCAGGATGTAACACATTATTAATAATGCGCCAAAATTTCTTAGGGTCACTTTTAGTCTCAATTAGAGTGCTTTGTATGTAATCAGCCTTTGCTTGTCTTATTGCTTTATTTATTCGACATCGTAACCGTTTGGCTGTTTTTAAATAACGTTCCTTCTTAGTTTTCAAAAAGATATCCACAGCATCCTCTCTCTCTATAATAAGGCCCAGAATATCTCCTGTCATCCATCTGTTTCTCTTATCCACCACCTCTATTGTCTCCCATGGGCAATTCACATCAAGATACTCAAAGATATGATTCAAAATAAAAATCCAAGCTACATCTGGGTCCTTGAAATTGTAGAACTCATCCCAGTCTGCCTCACTAAGCCAATCATTGAACAGCTCAATGTCAAAGTGTTTGTAATTGCGAACACGCAATGATTTTTTTAAATATTCAACTTTTGACTTAGTTTTAATGCAATAAACGGGCAGATGATCACTCACCAAGAAGTTAAGTACACCAGCAGTTGTATCACCATTGTAGGATGTTAATATATTATCAAGGCAGGCTACGCTATTGCCAAAAGGTCTTGTACATTGATGTATAAGTTTATGGTAACCCTTAAATTTACATAAATCACCTAGGGTTGTGCTAGAGGTTGTCCCTTCTCTTAAAGTGTTGATGTTGATATCCCCTAACATCCATTGTTCTATACAATCCTTAATTGACATTTTCATCAAACATTTCACCTCCTTAAAGAAAGCATCCAGTTTTCCCCTTGGTGGTCTATACAATGTGACGACCTGAAATTTCGAGTCATTTTTCAAAGTTATGTCTAATACAAAACATTCAAGATCTTTGTTATTGATACTTAAATCCCTTCTAATAATAACATCACAATCAAGGTCATCTCTGATATATACCACGATGCCTCCTCCTTTCTTGTTCGATCTATCTTGTCTGAATAATTTCATACCAGCCCAGTTGATCAAATCATCATCGTATTCCGGATGCAGCCAGGTTTCACTCATGGTGACAATGTCGGTTCCATCCAATTGGTCAAATATATCCTGTCTCTTCTTAAACATACTCCTTGTGTTCATGTGTACCATCTTAAGTCCACCAATTCTTAGAAAGTCATAGACTCTTGTTGTAGTCATACCCAGACTAAAAACACAACAATACAGACACAAAAAAGATAAAAAGAAAAATACACTATAAATATATACAAGAGTTGAATAGGGCCTAGTTTACCAAACTAGGACCCAGAAAACCCCTTACAGATCTCACAACTTAATGTTCTGCAAGGAGCCTTAAAGGAGAGAAGCTACGTGTCTTGTTGGATCTATATGGTAAATGGGAACTTTACCCTAGGAAATATTATCTTAGAATGCGTGTATGCATTCAGTGTTCCTAATCATTGTCCCAAAAAGAAATATAATTTTAGGACTCTGATAAGGTAGCATGACTTAAGGAAGGTATTAAATATTATTAGGGATACGGGGAGGAGAAGGGGGGGAAGGGGGAGGAAGGGGCAAACCCAGCCAAAAATAAAATACAATAAAAACAAATAAGAATTATACATCACACTAAAAGTATTACCAATAAAAGAGGGAAAAAAATAAACAAAAAAAAAACAAAACAATAGAATAGTAACAAGGCGAAAACAACAGATTCATAATGAAATGCTATATTTTTAGAACTAATTAACGTAAGAAATTAAATGAAAGTGAAAAATGAAAAATGAAAATGAAAATGACAATGACAAATGAAGAACAGAGCATTTTTCAGACATATATTGTATTCACACAAAGTTCATTTCACATAATTATCAACTATCAATTATATCTTGTATCCCAATTTTCTGGTAGTAGTTCAGTCAATCAAAACTCCAACAGAATTTAAGACAATTATGACAACGTCATGAAATTCTCAAACAAACAAACAAACAGACAGGTCCCGCACTCATACAAATTGATACTGAAGATTATAAAGAAAGAAAAAAAAGAAAATATTAAATACTTCATCTTAACTTGGTAATCAGTACAATTATTAAATCATCATCATCCTTATCACTCTCAATACCTTCACAATCACAATCTTCATCACCACTGTCATAAAGTGGTTATGTTTAGTTCCGACAAGATTTTGTGCATGGCAGTTATATCGAGGCAAAAAAGAGAGGATTATTATTAGCAAATGGCAACAAGATGAACCTCCCAATCGTAAACAAAATCAATCAGTAAATTATAGCCTCATGCGTAATCTGATGATCATCATAACACTCATCACAATCTTAATCTCCTATGCATAATTATAAAATATAAACTATGAACTATAAACTACAAACTACAATCAATTATCTGTGTCTATAAAGTTAGAAAAGTAGAAAAAGTCATTATAACTTCTCCCAGCTTAACGATCTGTTACATGCAGCTTAATACTATCTCATTATGATCAATCAGTCTAATTTAGCCACACAAACAGCTGGACGATCATCACAATTCTTATCTATATATTATGCAAAAAAAAACAACTATAGGCTTCAAACCCACATATCTGTGTATTATAGTCCAGAAAAAGTCATCATAACTTCTCCCAGATTAATTAAGTTCTACAGACAGAGTAACAGTATAGCATGGAGGATACCTCCAATGTTGTTAAGGCCTGACACGCTCATTATTCTTACAGGAAGTCATTATAACTTCTTAGAGGGAGCCTATCACCTCCATCAAGACATAGTCCAGTTAACACTATCAAGTTCAAAAGTCCAGTTCAGTTTTGATCCAATTTTGAAAAGGTTCCTAATCTTAAATGGTCCATAAGGACTTTTAAATGTGCATACAAAAGACAATAATAAAAATATGGACACATCAAGGAATGAGTCATTTATATATCTTCTATATATTAGACCATAATAGTCTACAATCTCCAAGGGTATGGTTTCATAACTTATCAATAGACAAGTAAGAATAGAGCTTAGAGCATACTTCTAATGTGGTTAAGGCATGACACGCTCATTGTTCCTACAGGAAGTCATTATAACTTCTTAGAGTGAGCCTGTCACCCCTACCTAAATTTTTGATCCAATTTTGAAAAGGGTCCTGATCTTAAAATGGTCCAAAATATCTTTTAAGTATTACATATAACGATAAGGATATGGACATTTCCAATAATTAGTCATCTATATACCCCCCATGTATTAAACAACGGTATTATTCAATCTCCAAGGGTAATGGTTTCATAACTTGTCATTCGACAGGAATACATTTTAAATCTGGATCCCAATTTTGAATTATCCTTACCCTACATTTTCTATTCACACTCTAGCCCAGATAGATATTCCTCAGCCTGTCCAAAACTCCATCCCATAACTGATTTTCATCCTCTTCCTCAATTTCCACATCCCAGAGGTCAATCTCCATGTCAGGGTCAAATTCCACTGCCAGGGGTATTGGCAGAAGGGATTTCACGACCACAGCAATTCTAGCAGCCACTATCTTTTGGAAATCTTCTTTTGGATGGCAGCCATCTCTCATTTTCTTTTTATACTGACAGACAAACCTACTAGGGGCTTGGGTTCTTTTCCCAGACCTGTTCTTATTGTATCTGTTCCTATGGAAGATGGTATGCAGATTAACTGTTGGTACATTGTACAACTTATTGATGTACTTTATGTCCCCTTTCAGTAGTTTGATCGACCTGTTCAGCAGGGTCTGTTTTGGGTCATCAATTTGAGCACTGTTGAAAATCTTCAGGTCCATCCCGTACAGGGTACATAGCATGAACTTGGTTTGGGGAAATTGGTCATTACATTTTCTCATCATCTCACTTAAGCGCACTGACACAACAGCCCTACATGTTGCCTCATTAGGATGTGGGTAGTATATCTCACGTGCTCCATGAACATACCTCTTTCTAGTAATGTCACAAGTTCCAGCTAGGAAAACTACCACATCATAGTCATTTTGTTCCAGTTCTAGCAGGGTGTAGTATTGTATCTTACCAATGTCTCTTGAGCTTTTGGCACATTCTCTCACTGTGTAGTAGGTACTGTGTCCCAAGGCTGTCGACACCAAGTCAGACAAGTTGACTGCCCTTGAATCACCCGATACGAGGATCGACATGCTGATCTATATGCAAATGACAAAAGCAAATAATGGTGAAACCAACAGCATTATTAGGACAAAGAAAAAATAAATACATATGTAGATATATATTTTTCTAGCCTTGCATTTAATTATTGCCCTTGTGGCCCTATTTTACTCTTACTGTGGTCCCACAAGGGCTTTCAGTCTGTAGTGGTCTCGTACCTCCTCCAATAATTTTCCATGCAGATTTTTTCCTGGCATTACCTGTGTCGGGTCATCATACTTTGCATTTTTGTTCCTGCCATCCCAAGGCCAACCTGTGCCCCATTTTCTACTTCCGGTCGCCTCAAATAGCGGGATTGACCCAGATTTGATCAACATGTCCCTCTCCCTATCATTTTGACCATATTTGGCGGTCATCAAGTCAGACATTAGTTGTTTTTCCATTCCCCAGAACTTGTGGTCAGCCGGCACTCTATTTTCAAATTTATCACCGAGCTCTTTGATTTTCCTCGGGTCCGCCATTTTGAGAATTTCTGCAGCGACTTCCAATTTGCCCAGTACAAGTAGCCTGATATGAAAATAACCCTGCTCCACACTCGAGTATATCCTTTCATGTTCCTCAAACACAAACTTTATCTCACAGGGGTACCAATTTGAGAAGTGTGCTTTCTTACCCTGGTATATGATACCGGCTTTAGTCTCTTGTATGTGGACTGAATCCTCCTGCCTGCCCGGTCCCCTCGGTTGTTTTGGTTTTCTGTTACCTGCACCCCGGTTAAGGGGCTCGTCGGGGGTTGGGGTTCCAACTCCCAAGTCCACCCCTGCAACAACCCGGTGTGTTTCAGGCACAGTCATAAGGTCTGAGTATTGATATCTGGTCGTTTCTATTAGTATACAATTTTTCTCAGCCTTTGCACTGTGACCTTTGTCAATTGCTGCCTTTACAATGGCTCTTCCTCTAGACCTGGCATCCCTAATCTCTTTGGATTCATCAGCCGCTAGCCAAATTCTTTCCCTTGTTGGGGTATTTTGACCTCCCTCTTTGCCTAGTTTCCATCTCCTACCCATTATAGCACTCCTGATAGCAAGATTGCTACATGCAATCAATATTGGTACCTTTTGTTTGGGTGGCGTCTCATTCTGTTTAACAGGAATGTAGGATTTTAGTCTGACAATTTCTATAAAATCACCAGGTTTTGATTTTACTTCCAGCCTCTCTAATAGTGCATTTATCACTATATCTAGATCCTGTTCCTGATCTGTTTCCAAGCCATAGACCACAATGTTCCTATCTGGGGCCTGTGTGCAGTGTTTGACTGTGCGCATGTTAGAAACAATCTGTGAGCAGGCAAGCAGAAAGGATGGTCCCCGCGGGATTAGTTCCGATTTTAGCCACCAGGGGGCGCCACTATGGCCTAAAATGAAAGAATTAGGCAAAAAATTGCTCTTGGGTATTTTTTTCTGGAGAATTCAATAGGCTTACATAAAACATTCCATTTTTGGCAAAAAGCTTCTTTATTTGGCAGGTAAAAGGAACGTTTTAAAGCCTAAATGGGTGTGCTTGTTGATATGTGTTGCCATGGAAACATGATTTTTATTCCAAATAGAGGAAATTTAGACATAAATTGATAGAATGATTTGTGAGGATTGCCATGGTGAAAACAGAACATAATTATGATTACTAGATCGAATTTTATGACTTAAAGAATGAAAATGTATCATAAATTTCTAATTATCATAAATAATGCTAATTAGATAGGAATATCTTGGAAAATATGAGACATAGAGCTTATTCGGATTTTGGAAGGGGTGATGTCCACACATATTCATGAAGCCATTTCTCAAAAACTAGAAATAATATCTTCTGGTGTAATATATCACTGGAAAGCTTATGACGTCAATTTCTAAGTTGGCTTTTTCTTCGGAGTACCCTTTTCCCTTGCCTGTACACATCTGAGCATAAGTATTTTCCTCATACTTGACTGTCCCTGTTCTCCTTTCCAGAACTATTTCTGCTACTTGTCTTGTGAGGTTGTGCACATTCACCTCAATTGCTGCGATTTTACCCCCATGATCTTGTTTGACCTCCTCAACAAGTCGTCTCACCTTTCCCACTTCTTCATCAATAGCATTGTGTAGGTCAAACTTGACAGTACCAATAGACCTGGTGACTGTGCCTATTTCATTGTCTACCTTGGATTCCAAGCCAATCAGCTTCATTTCCATACCATGTAGTTTGGCCGTAAGCCTATCTTCAAGTTCTTTCATACTTTTTTCTCTTACTGCCCCTCTATCATCAGCCTCATTCTCTAGTCTTTCTATCTCACTCTTTCTTGTTGTTGGTTCAAAAGAGAACTCCTCACAGTCTTCTAGAATCAGTTTTACTTTTTCATCATAATATTTAGAATCATTTTCTAAGGATTCCAGTCTCCCATCAGTGTTATTTCTCTGAGATTCTAATAGCTCTGCAAACTCCCTCATTAGGTCTCCTTTCATGACTTTCATTTGAGCAGCTACCATCCCCGACAGCTTATCTAGGTCTAGACCTGATTCTTCCTCCCTTGACTTTGTACCAGTCCCCCCTCCCCACGCCCCCCCCCAGACCCCACACACCCCACTCCCTCAAGAGCCTGTTCCTGATCATGATCATGTGTGGAGGACTCAGAATTTTCTATCTGTGTATTGTTTTCCGCATTGTTGGGAACCAGAACAGTTCCCCTTACGAACCCCCTTTCAGGATCCTTTGTGTTAGCGCCCCGTGACGTCACATCTAACGTCTCAGAGCCTTCCATATCTAGGTCAGTGTTACGCTTTTCATTTTCTAGCTTATCAATATCAATCCTTTCACGCTGCACATCTTGTTCAAAGATATCATTTGGTATCTCGGTGATTGTATGATCAGTGTTCTGCTTTTTACACTCTGGGGACTTAGAGTCCGGGGAACTACTTTCTGTAGCAGAATGAGTCCGCTTGCTATTGAGTGGTGTGCCCACCATGTCACCGGCTGTTGTTTACCAATGTATGTGTATAGTGTATTATTGCGCAGGAAAAGACACCGATTGATATTTCTATCATGTATTTTACTACAAAAAATGAAAATATTATTTCACTTTAAGCGTCCCTACCTCCTCTTTGGATCTTTATACGTGTTCTGACCAACAATTGTCCCTATGTGAGTCCTCCAACATGTATAGATTACGATAAATCCCGGAGCAAGTTTGTGGTGTGACTCTACTCCTCCATAGCTTCCACCAAAAATTGAGGTGAATGTGCACAACCTGATCTGCTGGCGCGATTGGTATCTGGAACTACGACTGGTTCACCGTTGATCAGGATAATGTGACTGGGCAGGTGATGTGTCTACCGTCTGCAGCACAGCATCTGTGTGAGGCAGCACAATAAAGCGGGGCCCAATGCAGTACCTCACTGCTACGAGCTGTGTCCCACTGCTACAAGCAGATTCACAAATACATGCACGCGCACACACACATACGCACCCACACACTTATGCACAACTTAAAGATGAGAAAAAAGAGGACCTATATTGTCCTATCCAACCTGAGGAATCCCACAGGGTACTAAGTACGCTTGTACGTTAAACAAATCAATCAATCAAATTCTCAGATATATTGAGATAGGAAGGAAAGAAAATTACATTCATGATTTAGTTCATGCCAGATTTCTGCATGATGCTGTAAAAGGTTCACTCAGGAAACAAAATGGCCGACATTGTGCTTATTTTTGCATACTCCAAACAGAGAAAAAGTACCAGTCCCGGGCACCAGTAGGCCTACAGGTTCAAGCAACTGGACTAAACCTCTGCATGGGTAGTATACGGTAGTCAGTGACGTCATAGCACCTGTGACATCACAGGCCTAATGACAGGGATGTCACCTAGCAACATTGCTACATTACTTAGCAATGACGTCACTTAGGTACTGCATGGTCCATATTGTTTTGTCTGCCGAGAACGGAGACATTTTGCCGCCGGAATGAGCTATATTTGCTGTCAGAATGAGCTACGTTTTGCTGTTAGAATGAGCTACGTTTTGCTGTCAGAATAGGGCATATTTGCATATGGGAACACATCTTCACAGACCTCTACCTAGATGCAAGCAATCCAATACTGAGCCTGTCTTCCAACAACACTGAAAAGGCAAACATCCTTGGAGACTATTTTGCCGGTGTGTTCACAGAAGAGGTAACTGAAAACCGCTCACATATTCCAACACCAGAGGAAAGAGGTATTAGAACCCTACTGGGAAACGTCGAGATAACAGTCAAAAGTAAACTGGAAAAAAAACTGAACATAAAAAAAGCACAGGGACCAGATAGTATCCACCCTCAACTTTCAAGAGAAACCAGAACATTGATTGCTGAACCGCTAAGCGAACAATCCACAAAAACGGACTTTAACTTATATGAGGAAAAGTCTGAGGAGTTAACCACAAACAAATATGACATAACAAAGCTAATTGAAGGTATAAATGTTGATAAACCGTCATGATTTGCAAATATCAGTAGCCAAGTTCTTAGAGATGCTCTATTGTGTGTGACAGATCAGATTACTCATTTGTTCAATACTTCCTTTCGACATAGTGATTTCCCAGATAGTTGGAAGAAAGCAGTTGTAACACCTCTACCTAAGCCTGGAGACCCCTCCAAAGTGTCAAACCTCAGACCAATTAGTAATCTGCCAGTCATTGGTAAGGCCATCAATAAAAAAAAATCTGTTTCCGGTCGACCGGCCGGGTGAGTTTCATCTACTGGGCTACCCGGCCGGTATTTTTATTTTTTATTTTTTTTTGGAATGGGTCCTACATGTATCAGACTTTTTTTTTGTGCAATGAACGGTTTAAGAACCTGATCATGCAGGACGTTATACAGGGTCGGATCCAGGGGTGGCCTGGGGGGTACGTGCCCCCCCCCCGACCCCCTGAAAATTGCCAATATATGGTGCTTCTACCATACAGTCTACATCATTTCCAGCTAGGGCTGGGTCCGGGAGCAGTGGGAAACTCTATTCCTGACCAGCGGCCCTTATCTTTGGTTGCCATGGTGATAGAGATAAGGCCGAGCTGTCCATACTGATACCCGTTTAAAACTGGATTAAATTGGGGGGGGGGGGGTGTTTCTAAACACTGATACTTCACTCACTGCATTCCTTGGGTAATTCATGCAGTTATGCAGTTGGTCTATGCCCTCTGTCGTCATGATGCATGAATGCAACCATGGCAAGTAACTTGCCAGAACTGCATTCAAGCATCTTGCTGACCCAACTAGTAAAGGCACATTGATGACAGACTAGGTTGTCAGTGATTATAAACCACTGTATTTATCACTTTGGGAGTTTGGCAAGCAGGAGAGGAGCAAGGGCATGGAGAGGGGAGAAAAAAAAAGAAATTGAAAAAAAAAAGATTTTGCCCGCCCGGGTGAGTTTTTTTTAGGCCATCCGCTGGACCGGAAACAGATTTTTTTTTATGGATGGCCTAAGCTAATGGAAAAAGTAGCCCACACAAACCTCTATGACTTCCTTGACACAAACGGAATCCTCTCTAAATTTCAATACGGTTACAGAAAAGACTTAAGCACGGGGGAGGCAGTTTTCGATTTAGCAAATGACCTATTTAAATACAGAGACATGGGACAATGCACAATAGCTACCTTTGTGGACATGAAGAAGGCCTTTGATACTGTCCATCATGGCCTTCTTCTACAGAAACTCAGTAGACTCGGGTTACATAAAAAAATCCTCCTATGGCTACAAGACTATCTTACTGATAGGACACAAAGTGCTTAGGTTCAGGGTGAGCTATCTGGTGTTAGACATGTTGGGTTTGGAGTTCCCCAGGGCTCAGTACTGGGCCCTCTGCTCTTTATATATTTCCTTAATGACTTACCTAAGGACATTGTACACTGTAACATAGCCATGTATGCGGATGCCATTGTTCTGTACATCTCAAATAGAAATGCAAGGCTAGCAGCAACAAGTAGACTTGAATAAGCTGACAGACTGGTGTGACAGCATGACTATCAATAAGACAAAAACAAAAGCCATATGGTTTGCTTCCATCAATCGAAGAAAGACCCTACAAGACTTAGCTCTGAGAGTAAATAATGTACAATTGTCTGAAGTAACACACTATCAGTACTTAGGTGTTGCTCTCGATACGGACCTAAATCTTTCCAAATATGTCAACAACACAGTGTCTAAGATGGCAAACAGGGTTTTTAGACTTGGGAAGCTGAGAGAAAATGTACTTGAAAATGCAGCTGTATTAGTGTACAAACAGACCATCCTGCCTGTTGCAGACTATTGTTGTTTCATGGTTGAATCAGCCCGCAGAGACCCCACTCAAAAATTTCAGCTACTCCAAAATCAGGGTCTAAGGATATGTCTTAAAAAACAAGTAAGAGACATTTCAATAGAGGAACTACATTGCAGAACAGAAGTTCCCATGTTGGTTAACAGGAGAAAGGAGATGTTAGTAGCAATGATGTTTAGGAAAAAGAGAAAAGTAATGCCAGTAATTAAAGTAAGAAATAGTGACACAATGACGTAATGCATCGTGAGTCATAATTGTCTGAATATTGAATGTAAATCGGCTAATTAACTAATATTACTAGGTAGTTGATACTTATGCTACTACAAATATCATGCTGGAGATGGAGAAGACAGAAGAGGAGGATCATCTGAAGACTATATCTCTAGATAACACCAAAGTATATTGGTGTGCATACAATCATATAATCACATAATCGTATAATCATAGCAGTAAAGCATCTAAAATAGAATATGAATCTTCATTCCAACGGCAACTTTCATTGCATCAAAGCACATGTAAAAGGATTTGTTCGGGCAGAAAGTGTCGAAAGACGCTATGATCAATAAAAGATTCAATTCAATTCAAATACTCGGTCAGACGGGAAGTTTGTTTTCCCTGCAAGAAGGACTGTATCTGCAATGGGAGCTAAGGCACCATACCACAGAGGCATTAGACTGTGGGATAAACTGCCAGCCGAGGTTCAAAATGCCAAGACAAAGCATAGTTTTAAGTTAGCTACAAAGAAAATTTATGGAAATGACATGAAGAATCAAAGAAAAAGATTCTTCCAGAGGCTTAGACAGAATCCTTAAAGATTTACTGTGCATTAGTATTTGGTGCATCAGGCAGGACACCCACTGAATTTCATATATTTCTTGGTGCTCAACATAACTTGTATATATCATGTTTATTGTACATAGTATCAATTCCTTTTCTCATACTCAAAACTGTGATATACATGCTGTATATAATGTCATATGTAAATATGTCTGGTTCTAAATTGTGCTACAAGTCATCTATGCCAAAGGTTATTAATGAATGATAATTAGCTATGGTCGACAACCTTTTCTCAATACGTCAAAACAGATTCTAATGTTTCATGTCGACCAAAAGCTTCTGGTAGTGGGGGGTCCAAATTGAAAAAGTTCCAAAAATGACAAAGATAAATATTTTCAGAAAATTCCAACTGTATAACATGAACGGCCTACACTTGATGTAGATGTCTTTCGATTTTTATGTTTGTATTTGTTAAAATGAAAATTTTAGAAAGAAATATCATTTTTGTCAATTTTTTTCATTTTACCCCAATAAAAGAGATCACAAACTCATCATTTTCATAAGTAAGGAATCAAAATTTTACTTAATTTTTTTTGTGGTATGTACAGTAAAGTAGTGCGGCCCGACAATGCCGAAGGATGCATAGTAAATAGATGATTACCCTACTTTGCAGATCAACTCAAACTCAAAAGTCTTATTTTTAAGTTTTCATAGCCATGAGCCCATGACGTGACAGCTGATTTACCATCAAAACTCGCCGATTTACCATCAAAACTCACCGACTTACCCTCAAAACTCGCCGATTTACCATCAAAACTCGCCGATTTACCAGCTATACTCGCTGATCTAACATTAAAATAATTGACAAAGATAGTTTAATGACATAAATCGCCAATTAATGTCCATGTCAACCGTCCTGTTCGGAAGTGTCAACATCACCATGACAACAGCCTCGATGTGAATTCAAAATGGCGACTTCTGGTTTTGAAATCTTGCTCACGGCCGTATCACAAAATCGGCTATAACTCATTTTCTACTGTTTTGATTGAAATTTCGATGACTGCATCGTGTCCGCGCAAAAATTCTGCTTTAGAAAAGTTACTTTAGAAGGAATTTTTGGGGACAAAAAAGTCCTGAAAAAAAAATCAGCAATTCAAATTTCTTTGTTGTTGTTTTGGCGAGTTTTGTTGTTGTTAAATCGCCGAGAATCGGAAGTGTCAACATCACCATGACAACAGCCTCGACGAGAATTCAAAATGGCGACTTCCAGTTTTGAAATCTCGCTCACGGCCGTATCACAAAATCGGCTATAACTCATTTTCTACTGTTTTGATTGAAATTTCGATGACTGCATCGTGTCCGCGTAAAAATTCTGCTCTAGAAAAATTACTTAAGAAGGAATTCTTTTTAATCAGAAAATGACAATAACAATGACAATGATGCCCCTCGTCATTTTATTGATGTTGTCCCCCCCCCCGCAGAAGTTGTATACCCTAGGTCCCCTCGGCGTTTTTTGCGTTCTCCCTTCATTGTGTTCTCCCTTCATTGTGTTCTCCCTTTATCGTGTTCTCCCGTTCTCCCTTTATCCCATTCTGCCTTTTCGCATTCTCCCTTTATCCCGTTCTCCATTTATCGTTCTCCCTTTATCCCTTTCTGTGTTTGTCTCGTTCTCCCTTTATCCCGTTATCTTCCGTTCTCCGTTTATCCCGTTCTCCCTTCATCCCATTCTCCGTTTATCCCCTTCTCCATTTATCCTGTTCTCCCTTTATCCCGTTCTTCCGTTCTCCCTTTATCCCCTTCTCCCTTTATCCCGTTCTCCCTTCATCCTGTTCTCCCTTCATCCTGTTCTCCCTTCATCCCGTTCTCCCTTCATCCCGTTCTCCCTTCATCCCATTCTCCGCTTATCCCATTCTCCGCTTATCCCCTTCTCCGTTTATCCCCTTCTCCGTTTATCCCCTTCTCCGTTTATCCCTTTATCCCCTTCTCCATTTATCCTGTTCTCCGTTTACTCAGTTCTTTCGTTCTCACTTTATCCAGTTCTCCGTTTATCCCGTTCTCCTTTTAACCCGTTCTTTTGTTCTCCCTTTCTCCAGTTCTCCTTTTATCCCCGTTCTCCCTATATCCCATTCTCTCTTTATCCCCTTCTCTCTTTATCCTCTTCTCCCTTTATCCCGTTCTCCCTTTATCCCGTTCTCCGTTTATCCCGTTCATCTCCTCCTCCGTTTGAGCCTTTCTCCCTTCATCCCCTTCTCCGTTCATCCCCTTCTCCGTTCATCCCGTTCTCCGTTTATCCCGTTCTCCGTTCATCCGGTTCTCCCTTCATCCCGTTCTCTGTAAATCCCATTCTCCGTTTATCCCGTTCTCCATTTATCCCAGTTCTCCCTTTATCCCGTTCTCCCTTTATCCTGTTCTCCCTTTATCCCGTTCATCCCCTCCTCCGTTTATCCCTTTCTCCCTTCATCCCCTTCTCCCTTCATCCCCTTCTCCGTACATTCCCTTCTCCGTTCATCCCCTTCTCCGTTCATCCCCTTCTCCGTTCATCCCCTTCTCCGTTTATCCCGTTCTCCGTTCATCCCGTTCTCCCTTTATCCCGTTCTCTGTAAATCCCATTCTCCGTTTATCCCGTTCTCCATTTATCCCAGTTCTACCTTTATCCCGTTCTCCCTTTATCCTGTTCTCCCTTTATCCCGTTCATCCCCTCCTCCGTTTATCCCTTTCTCCCTTCATCCCATTCTCCCTTCATCCCGTTCTCCCTTCATCCCTTTCTCCCTTCATCCCCATCTCCGTTCATCCCATTCTCCGTTCATCCCCTTCTCCGTTCATCCCGTTCTCCCTTTATCCCATTCCCCCTTTATCCCCTCCTCCCTTTATCCCGTTCTTCTGTTCTCCATTTATCCTGTTCTCCGTTTATCCCCTTCTCCGTTAATTCCCTTCTCCGTTTATCCCTTTATCCCCTCCTCCCTTTATCCCGTTCTTCCGTTCTCCCTTTATCCTGTTCTCCGTTTATCCCCTTCTCCGTTTATCCCCTTTCTCCGTTTACCCCCTTCTACATTTATCCCTTTATCCCCTTCTCCCTTTTTCCCGTTCTTTCGTTCTCCCGTTCTCCAGTTCTCCCTTTCTCCAGTTCTCCGTTTATCCCCTTCTCTGTTTATCCCCATCTCTGTTTATCCCCTTCTCCCTTTATCCCCTTCTACATTCATCCCCTTCTCCGTTTATACCGTTCTCCCTTTATCCCGTTCTTCCGTTCTCCATTTACCCCGTTCTCCCTTCATCCCATTCCCTGCTTATCCCCTTCTCTGTTTATCCCCTTCTCTTTTTATCCCCTTCTCCGTTTATCCCCTTCTCTGTTTATCCCCTTCTCCGTTTATCCCCTTCTCCCTTTCTCCAGTTCTCCGTTTATCCCTTTCTCTGTTTATCCCGTTCTCCCTTTATCCTGTTCTCCCTTTATCCCGTTCTCCCTTTATCCCGTTCATCCCCTCCTCCGTTTATCCCTTTCTCCCTTCATCCCGTTCTCCGTTCATCCCGTTCTCCGTTCATCACCTTCTCTGTTTATCCCCTTCTCCCTTCATCCCCTTCTCCCTTCATCCCCTTCTCCCTTTATCCCGTTCTCTGTTAATCCCATTCTCCATTTATCCCAGTTCTCCCTTTATCCAGTTCTCCCTTTATCCCCTTCTCTCTTAATATCGTTCATCCTGTTTATCCTATTCTCCGTTTATTCCCATTCTCGGTTTATCCCTGTTCTCCCTTTATCCCGTTCTCCCTTCATCCCCTTCTCCCTTTATCCCGTTCTCCCTTTAATCCTGTTTATCCTGTTCACCCTGTTTATCCCGTTCTCCAAGAAAAACTGTCGACCATAGCTCCCCTGTGTTTCCCAACTCAGATCTATGTCTCATCGTCCCTTTTTCCTTTGGAAATCTCTACGTCCTTGTTCTGAAGCTGCAATGATTTTATGTACACATCATAAAGCGTATTTGTAACTGAAAATCAAACTGATGTTATGAATAACCAATTTTAAAAAAAGGGAATAAGAGCAACCCTGCCAACTACAGGCCAGTCACCCTAACGACCATTGTATGTAACTTATTGAAACAATGGAAACAATTGTACGTGACATCATACTTGAGCATCTTGCCCACTTGTACGTCCTTTGTTTTCTGTGTAGAGAATAATGAAGTTTCTCTATCTTATCTATTTGTGTGTGCCTTGAAATATTGAGCTGATAGAGTTCAGTTCCCTTGTCTACTACCACATCTTGTCAAGGTTCTAGCACTACTGATTGTAAAAATGGTCAGAGTTGTGGTGATAATTGATATATAATGTAATATGACAGACCGTTGAAGGGCTCAGCTTGCTGTGTAACTTTCTGTCAATAAACCTTTTCCAAATTCAAATTCAAGAGCTGCTATCAAAACATCATACCAAGAACTAAATCTACCCCAACACTGGAATTTTGCTGCCTCAGGAAAGACATGAGAGAGGTATACAAGCTATTGAGCTAGTAAAAAGGCAAAAAGCAAAATGCATTATCTCTGAACCAGAATATCCCCTGCCATGCGGTAAGCCAATACATTGCACAAAATTGCATTGAGTTACAAGAAATCCAGTGGTGAAAGGGTTTAAGGTAGAAGCCAGGGTTCGATCAATTTTGATCTACCAACAATTTCTCTTAATCACTTGGGACTATATTAGTTTGATACATGCTGATATGATAAAAGCAAAAAAATCAATACTTCATAGTGCTAGATTTTGATATATTGGCAATTGAAGATAGGACACCCTTAACAATAGCCGGCTATGGGAAAATCCCTTTTTTTTCAACATATTTCCACTTTTTGAAAATTTGACCGATAATATCTCAACCAAACTTCTCAGATGTTTAGAGGAGATCATTAGCAACACAATCAATCCAGGAAAATTTTTTGTCATAGGTGAAACTAAAGAGCCATGACTGATTTAGGGAAAAAACACAAATCAAGAAAATTAAATTTTTTCTACATTTTGCAACACAGAAAATAAAAGTGCCAACAATTTGTAACCAAAACCCTAGCCATCTGTACATAAGATCATGTGATACATTTTACAACCAAAATGATAGTGTAGCTGTTGGCTATTCTAAGATAGGCATAGGGTAAGAAAAACTCCAGATTCGAAAATAGGTTGTTCAGAAATTACTCTTTATTCATTCTGACATACGGCACGTAATCATACAGACGGATAGTGATATTCAAATATGCTTCCGAACAACAGGAGTAGTATAGTATGTATCGGAACGGGACTATGCTTAAGTACTGTTTATTACTGAATCGATATGCAGCCAATCAGAGGCCTCCATTTTGGCGGGAAATTCAAAAGCAGCCAATCAGAGGCCTCCCTTTTGGCGGGAAATTCAAATAGGTCACGTGACCGGAAGTGACCTACTTCCGGTCACGTGACCTTTGGGCGGGAAATTCAAATAGGTCACGTGACCGGAAGTGACCTACTTAAGAGGGTCACGTGACCACCATTTTGGCGGGAAATTCCAATAGGTCACGTGACTGGAAGTGACCTACTTAAGGGGGTCACGTGACTACTATTTTGGCGAGAATTTCAAATAAGTCACTTGAGATTTTTTATAGATAAATAAATTTTAAAAAGAAAAAGCAAGCTGAAAGCTTGCTAAAAAATATTTTAAAAATGTGGCTCTTTTTTTAAGAGGGGGAGGGGGAGCACTCTTTAAGATGCATATAGGGGGGTGGGGGGGCACTCTAAGGGGAGTTTGTCTCTTTTAAGAAAAGAATTTTTTTATTTTAATCAAGAGACACACTTCTTCCTCTTGAGAGGAAGAAGTGTGTCTCTTAATTTTTTTGTTTAGGAAGTGATGTTCTTTAGGATCACGTGACCGGAAGTGACCTGATGAGTCACGTGACTAGAAGTGACGACGTCACATGCCCTAATGAGGAGATCAGCAGCGACCGGAGGAAGTGACACTTTAACAGGACACGCGACTTAATTGTTATAATTTTTTTATTTATTTTTTTTATTTTATTTTTTTTACTTACTAATAAAAGAAGACGTATGAAAATAAAACACAACAATTCACATGTCCGTTGTTCTCGTTTTTTCTTGCTTGATAAAGTCAAGTAATATCGTGATGCCGAGGTCAAACTTTCCCATGTCCTCAGTCAACACTCGAAGGAGTTCAAAAGGTGTACTGCCGGCACCGTCAGCTTCAGCTTGCCACATTTTCAACACTTGGAAGGCCCACTCAGCGGGACTTCCTCCGCATTCGCATTCTTCAGCGATCTTATCTAACCTCTCAGGCGACATTTTTAAATGACCCCCCACCTCTTTCCACCTGCTACCTAGGCGTCTGCCGAGGGCGCCCAAGTGCTTATGCATCGCGTGCGAGTCGGGGTTCTCGAAATCCAACCCCTGCCTGTGGAGAAGGGTCATCCACTGAGCCAACAGTTCCACTCGTCTAATGCGGGTGAAGACGCGGCCGAGCTCTCCCCATCTATGACGATGCTGGGTTTCACCTCACCAACTCGGAACATCGCCGTACACAGCTCCTCCGGTGTCTTGACACTGCGCTCTACTAGAGCATCCATACGGGCGGCGGTAACTTTTAAGCTACTGCCCAACACTCTCCAAGATCCGCTCAACTCTTTACCTAGTTGACGAAGCAAGGCTTCGCTATATGCTAAGCGCTGCTGTCCTACCTCTCTACTCTCCCCATCGGCCTGCACCGCGCGTCTCGTGAAGCCGCATTAATTTTTCAGGTGGACAAGGGGGTGAAGGCGAGATTGAAAGTGGAATAGCTTGAGCCATCTCGTCTCGTCTTGGCGGCGGCGGCGGCGGTGGTGGTGGTGGTGGTAGTAGACGTTACTGTGGTCAGAGGCGATATGGTTTTTTTTCCAACAGAAATCAGAGCTTTTATACAGAGGGAGTTTAATCCTATTTCCAACAGCACCCCAGCTGTCTAGCGACCTGTCCGCATGACGCTTTTCAGCCGCTCCGCTCCTTAAGAGCTTCTTAAGAGCTTAGATGACGAGGAGTATGTCATCGCCATCTGTGGAGGCCAGCTGAAAATGGCGTTTTTTCCTTATCCATAGCCTTACCTCCTACCCCCTACCTGAGGACGACTCTCTCTCCCTCTGACATTCATTGTAACAAACGTCAGAGGTCAGGTGAAAATCGGATTTTCATGCACAGCCTTAGTCAGCTGTCACCCCTATTGAACTAGCCGGCCGCCGCCGGCCCGGTCTACTCACCACGGCAGGAGGCGGTGATTTTTTTTGTTTTACACTTAAGTCGCTCACCACATGCACACGACTCTACTCACAGACAGACACACTCGTCTTAGGGGGTCCTGCTTCACGCCACACGCCTCCTGTAGTTTTTTTTGTATACACACACTAAGCTCATGACCGTTAATCCTTTATACAGCTAATGCGCGTTGAATTAGCACAGTCGGTACACCGCCCGCTCATGTCAGTTGATCTCTCTAAAGGGGGGGGGGAAAGGGGGATCCAGCTGAAAACGTCATGCATTATGTCTTTTGTTTCTCTTTGTGAATGGCCACCGGTCAGCCGGCGGCAGCAACCGCTTAATCCTTTATACAGCTAATGCGCGTTGAATTGCTGAACAGGGCAGTAAGTAGCTTAGCTCATGTCAGTCGATCTCTCAAAAGGGGGGAAAGGGATCCAGCTGAAAACGTCATGCATTATGTCTTTTGTTTCTCTTTGTGAATGGCCCCCGGTCAGCCGGCGGCAGCTGAACAGGGCAGTAAGTAGCTTAGCTCTAGAAGCGAGAAGGCGTATATAAGGGGTCTGGAAACACCCATTCACTCACTCAGTCTTTTGCTGCTCTCTACAGTCACCACCATGAGCAAAAGACAACACCTAGTGCCGTCCAAGGATCTAAGCAAGTTCAAGAACAAGAAGAGTACGCGGAACAGCGCTCGTTTAGCGTCAGCGTCTCCTCTTGCTACTGAAGATGAGACTACCGCCGCAACCGCTTGGTCTTATCACCCTCCCGCTGTAGCGAGCGCTCGCAGCAGTAGTAGTAGTGGTAGTAGTAGTAGCGGTAGTAGTAGTAGTAGTAGTAGTAGTAGTGGTAGTAGTAGCGGTACTACTGGTAGTAGTCGTCGTGGTAGCGACGTTGTTACACTCGCGACGGTTGTTGCTGCTAAGCGCGCTGCCGCTGCTACTGCTGCCCCGCCTGCTGCTGCTGCTGCTGCTCCTCGTGCTGCTGCTGCTGGTGCTGGTGATCCTCGTGCTGCTGGTGCTCTTCATGCTGCTGCTGCTGCTGCGCCTGCTACTGCTGCGCCTGCTACTGCTGCGCCTGCTGAGGCTGCTGTGCCTGCTACTGTTGCGCCTGCTGCTGCTGCTGCTGCTGCTGCACCTGCTGCTGCCGCTACTACTACTGACGACAACTCTCCTGGCACAGCGCAGTACTGGCAACCGGGTTTTTACCTCCCCACTACTGTTGCTGATTTTGATGAACCGCAGCACGTTGCACAGCACCTCTCCACCACTACATCAACCGACGCCATCGACGCCGCTCGCGCTGAGACTTACAGCTATTTGGACACTCAGCCCCAGCAGCACGTAGTAGACATATATGCCCTAAAGCAAGAAGAAGAAGAGGAGGAGGAGGAGGAGGAGGAGCAGCAACAGGGTGAGACAGAGAACGACGCTGACGACGAGGCGTACGACGAACCCGAAGGGCTACGGGTGGACGGTACGATTTTTCGGCTCCCCTCTTCCACTGCTTTCGACCTCACTTCCACTGGTAGCGCGTCCGGTCCGTGGCGACTGCCCTCACCGCCACCTTACGAGGGCGGCGACACTCCATCTTCTACCGCTACACTCAGCACCGACGGCTTGTGGCTGCTCTGTTCCAACAACGAGTCGTCGGATACCAGCGCTGACGCTGCTCCTGTTATTGGTTCTGCTGCTGATTCAGCTCACGCTGATGGTGTTACTCTTCTTGCGGTCTGAAACGTTCTAAGGCCTAAGGTTCTAAGAACAACAAGGCCTACTAAGAAGAGAAAAATACAAGAAAAAGAAGAAGATGGACGAGAAGAAGCAGAGAAAACCCCCCGTCCTCTCGGGTTAGAGTTCTGCTTAGACGGGACTTTGACGCTGGAGATCTGGGAGGACGAGGCTAGACTGTCTAGGAGGCCGCGCTACACAAAAGACGGCCAGGTGAAAGAGGCGTCTCTGACCAGAGGCAAGCGAGTGCACTTCACCGCCGACGCGCTGCGCGAGCTAATAGCGCGCATTGCCGAGATCCGCGCAGTGGTGCGCATACGCGACACAGCGTCCGCGCAAGGAAGACCTAATCACACCCCCTGGTTCACAGTGCTGGATGAGGAGGGCGAAGTGTACGCAGCTGTGAGCTACTACAGCGGTAAGAACCTCATCCACGTGCGCAAGTACGAAGGTCCTGACAAAAAACCCACACAGCAGGGGGTGACGCTGTCCGCCAGAGCGCTCAAAGAGTTGGATGACAAAACAGAGATTATTCTCAAATTTCTCGGTATAGATTTGGAATGAGAGACGCTCAACGCTCACGCGCGCACACACACAGTGTTTGACGTATGCTGTATGAGACAGACAGACGGATACACAGACAGACAGATAGATAGATAGATAGATAGATAGATAGATAGATAGACGGCTAAGTAGTTGGGAAAAAAAACTTTTTTTTAATTGGTAACTAAGTGAAAAAACAAAAAAAACAAAAAAAAACATGACGCAGTACGTCTGCGAAAAGTGTTTCAAAATTTTTAAAAGACCGTACAATCACGAGAGACACGTAGAAAAATGTAGAGTAATACCTAAGTTTTGCCCTCTATGCGGCGAAGGCGATTGCCGAAAGATCACCTGTCGACGCGAATCTCTGGACGGGGTGACTATCCCTCCGCGCATATGTGCTGTACCGAACGGTGAGGAAACGTTCACGGCGAATTGGCCTGCAATACAAACGGGTGTCAGGATGCACGGGACTCGCGTGAGTGTAACAAACTTCAGACTACCAACCGGCGAGTTGAGTGACGCTGTAGATACTATGCGTCGCATTCACTTAACGCAAAGATTCAGATACAAAGTGGGTTTCTCGGTAGGCTTACTCTTACAACACAGAGAAGACAAGAGCAAACTGCGCTACTTCCACGCCTCCCAGAACAACGCAACTCTCATACAACCGCTCCCTACTATAACTAATTCAGAAACTTTGGAAGAGCTCCTCTCAAAGATGGAAAACACCGTCGCTTGCGAGGAAGTACGGAAACTTTGCGACGCTGACACCAAGTGGCACGTTCTTTTTCCTACCAATTTGAACATTTGCGTTTACATGGGACCGGGGGAATTTCCCATAGGCGGTAGGATCACTCAGGCCGGTCGAGTTGGAAAGAGAAGCGGTGTGTTAGATTTTCCCAACAAGGACAACCTCTGCGTCTTCCGCTGCATTTCCTTTCACTTATACAACACCAGCAAGCGCGCTTCAGATTTGTTACGTCAGTTCTGTCCCGCTGCCACACCTGAAACCTTTCCGGGTTTGAACATCCGCGACTTACCCGCGTTAGAGAACTTGTTTGACATACAAATAGCGGTTTACACCGCGTCGCGTCAGGTGCCGGGGCGGAAGTTGAGAAGACGCGTTACTCTGATCAGACCGCCTTCCAGAACTCTGGCCGCCCGAGGTAAAGTCAACCTACACCTGACGGGAAAGGCGGTTTGCACGTCTCTCTGGTCACGGACTTCAACGCGTACGCGGGCATATACGAATGTTGCAAGTGTAAGGCGGCGTTCACCACCGAGTTCTTGCTGAAGAGACACAGGAACCAGCTTTCCTCTTGCCGACAAGTCAAGTTGCGCTACGTAGGTGGCATCTACCAAAATTCGAGAACGATTTTCGAAGCGCTAGCAGACTTCTCCATTTTTCCTCCCGACGGACATTCCGGAATCTACCCTTACAAGATCACCTTCGATTTCGAGGCTTTCTTCAGACCGTGCAGAGAACCGTCGACCGAACACGTGTCCCTGCTGTGGGATCACGTCCCTTTGTCGGCTAGCGTCGCATCCGACTTTCCGGGGTGGGAGGGGCCGGTCTGCTTCGTCAGAGAATCCGACGCAGATTCCGACCCCTTGTTGGACCGAGTTTTAAATCACATAAACGAGAACGCCAAAGTCATCGGGGAAGCTGTGCTAGAACTTTACCGACCGACGTTAGCGAAGTTAGATGCGGCGATAGGTGAAGCTCTCCTGCTGGAGGAGGCGGCATTCACTCCTTCTCCAGGCGGCTTCGCTGCGGCTCAGACCAGACACCCGTTAGTTCAACTGAAGAAGCGGCTTCTGAGATACATCCGTCAAGCTCCAGTTGTGGGCTTCAACTCGGGGCGTTACGACTTGAACCTGATCAAAATACGCCCTCACTCGTTCTTTGCCTCCGGAGACCGAAGAAACCAAGAATTCAGCGTCATAAAGAGAAGCAATCAATACATGGCGGTTTACACACAGCACACGGTTTTCTTGGACGTAGTCAACTATTTGGCACCCGGTTACAACTACGCGAATTATTTGCGAGCTTTCACCAGAAACGAAGAGAAAGGTCACTTTCCTTACGAATGGATGACGTCTACCAGGAAACTGGGAAACAGAACACTGCCACCGAGATCGGCTTTTGACAGCGAACTGACGGGCGTAAAAATGTCCGAATCCGACTACGCCGCATGTCAGAAAGTTTGGTCCGACCAGAAGATGCAAACTATGAGAGATTACTTGATCCACTACAACAACAAAGACGTCAAACCTTTCATAGAAGCTCTGAAAAATCACGCTAAATTTTTCCAAGATCGCGGCATTGACATGTTGAAAGACGGGATCTCTCTCGCCAGTTTGACTTTACGGTTCCTCTTCCAAAACCTAGAAGACGCGTTCACAACGTTCCCCCAGTTCGACGCCGTCCTCCACGCTCTGATCAAAGAAAATCTAGTCGGTGGTCCTTCCATCATCTTCCATAGATTTCACGAGAAGGGCACCACGCGGATAAGGGAGCACAAGTACGGCGAAGAAGCGAGAACGTGCCAGCACATCCTAGGCCTAGACGCTAACTCTCTGTACTTGCGCTGCATGAGCGAAGCTCACTGCACGGGCTATTACGCGGTGAGACGACCTGAGACCGAGTTCAAGCCCGAAATTAGGCAAAGAAACTCTCACAGCGCTTTGGAGTGGTTACGCTTCGTAGAGCACGACCGCGACGTGAAACTGCGCCACGCTTTCAACGGCGGCGAGATGGCTCTAGGCTGTCGAAGAATTCGCGTCGACGGGTTTCACGCGGCCTCTAATACGGTTTTCCAGTTTCACGGGTGTTGGTTCCACGCTCACGAGTGCATACCGTCGCACCGAATTCAGTGCGCTTCACTGAGGGAGGAGAGACGCGACAGAACGGCTAGAGTAAGCGCTTACTTGAAAGCGCTAGGTCACAAGCTGGTCGTCGTGTGGGAGTGCGAATGGAGAGAGATGAAGCGCCGAGACGAACGGGTTGAGGCCTCCCAACAACACTGGAAGGTTGACGCTTTGAAAGTGTCTCGAAACGCTATGAGCGAGAGCGACATCCTTTCCGCTGTCAAAGACGGGAAAATGTTCGGTTTAGTTCAAGTGGACATCACTACGCCGCCTCACCTACGAGACTACTTCGAAGAAATGACCCCCGTTTTCAAGAACGTGTCCGTTTCAAAATCAGACATAGGACCTCACATGTCAGACTTTGCGCAGGAAGAAAAGCTGTTGAACACGCCTCAGAGATGTCTGATAGGGAGTTACCACGGAAAAAATATTCTCTTGGGAACGCCCCTTCTCAAGTGGTATTTAGAGCACGGTTTGATAGTCACCAAAGTACAGCTGGTGGTAGAATACCTACCTAAACGCTCCTTGGCCGGTTTCGCGGACGAAGTAACGGCGGCGCGAAGACGTGGCGACGTGAACGAGAACGAGAAAATTCTGTCAGACTGTTACAAGTTAATGGGAAACGCCACGTACGGTAAAACAATCTGCAACAAAGAAAAACACACGGCGGTGAGATACACTGACAGTCGGAAGTTCGAACTATTGGCCAATTCGTGGCGCTTCAAAAAGGCGTCCGAGTTGAGTTCTGATCTGTTTGAAGTCGAACTACAACCGAAAACAGTCAAGAACAACCTCCCTATTCAAATAGGGTTCATGGTATACCAGTACGCGAAGTTGAAAATGTTAGAGTTCACATACGACTTCTTGGATAGCTTCGTCGATCGGCGCGATTATGCTCTTTGTCAAATGGACACCGACAGTCTTTACATGGCTCTCAGTGGTGACACGTTGGATGACCTAGTCAAACCTCACCTGAGAGAGACGTACTTCAGAGAGAAACGAAAGTGGATTCCGACAGCGGTGTGCGACGATCACTTAGAGCTTTTCGTGAAGACAAAAACGGAAAGAGTGCGAGAATGGTGTCCGCCGCCCGGCGGATGTTGTGAGAGACGTTACCTTCACGATCTGAGAACTTCGGGGCTTATGAAAGCGGAGTGGGAAGGTGACGGGATCCTAAGTCTCAACCCTAAGACTTACATTTGCTACGATCGAGTCAGCGGCACCGGTGAAAGAAAATCCAAAAAATGGAGTGCAAAAGGTGTACAGAAGAAACAAAACCCTAAAGAACCAGACGACTTCTTGGATGTTCTTTGCAAACGAAAAACTCTCCTTGCGGTAAATAGAAATTTCAAAGTGGTACGAAACAAAATGGTCACTTACACCATAGAGAAAGATGGCGTGCGCTACTTGTATTATAAGCGTCGCGTGCATTCTGACGGTGTGACAACGAGTCCTTTAGAGATATGAAAAAAAAAAAAAAGTGTGTTATTGATTGATTGAGCGCATCTTTTCAAAAAATAGAGTGTTTATCAAGATTGAAAAAAAATAAAAATAAAAAAAATAAAATAAAATTATTGTTGTGTTTTATTTTCATACGTCTTCTTTATTAGTAAGTAAAAAAAAAAATATTATAACAATTAAGTTGCGTGTCCTGTTAAAGTGTCACTTCCTCCGGTCGCTGCTGATCTCCTCATTAGGGCATGTGACGTCGTCACTTCTAGTCACGTGACTCATCAGGTCACTTCCGGTCACGTGATCCTAAAGACCATCACTTCCTAAACAAAAAAATTAAGAGACACACTTCTTCCTCTCAAGAGGAAGAAGTGTGTCTCTTGATTAAAATAAAAAAATTCTTTTCTTAAAAGAGACAAACTCCCCTTAGAGTGCCCCCCCACCCCCCTAGAGTGCCCCCCTCCCCCCTCCCCTCCCCTCCCCCCCACCCACCCCATGCATCCTAAAAGTGCCCCCCTCCCCATGCATCTTAAAGGGCCCCCCTCCCCCCCTCCCCCCCTCCCCCCCTCCCCTCCCCCTCCCCCCTTATACACTCTAAAGAACACTTCTACCTAGTTCAATAAGTCACTTCCAGTCGCTAATAAAAAATAAAATGAAAAAACAAACTTATATTGTTGTGTTTTTTATTGGTTTACAAAAAAAATAAGAGACTCGCCTCCTCCAAAAAAAATATATATCACATTTTAAAGCGCGTGACCCCTTAAAGACGCTAATCTCTTCATTAAGTCGTGTGACGTCACTTCTTCCGGTCACGTGATCAATCAGGTCACTTCCGGTCACGTGATCCTCAATGAGGTCACATGACGTCACTTCCGGTTGTCCATTAGGTCATGTGACGTCACTTCCGGTCACGTGACTCATCAGGTCACTTCCGGTCACGTGATCCTAAATTAGGTCATATGACGTCACTTCCGGTCCCCTAAGTAGGTCATATGACGTCACTTCCGGTCCATAAGTAGGTCATATGACGTCACTTCCGGTCACGTGACCAAATGGCGGCCTCTGATTGGCTAACTAGGTCACATGACGTCACCACTAATCCCCTAAGTAGGTCACTTCCGGTCACGTGACCAAATGGAGGCCTCTGATTGGCTGCATCTCGATTGAGTAATAAACAGTACTTAAGCATAGTCCCGTTCCGATACATTATATACTACTAACAGGTGTCATATGAACATACAGGAGTGATACGCTCACGGTCTAATCTATAATTCCCTAAGGTCCAATGCTCTCTCCGATCTTGGTCAACTCCATATGGACCAGACTCCTCAGAGGGAGGCGGGCCCGGAGTTATCTACCAATGCGCCTATCTCCTCGTGCTCCCCCAAAGGGTGGAACGGAGAGAGACGCAGGGTCACCAAGTTAGGAGCAGCAGCAGGACTACCGTATCCGCCCCTTTTAGCGCACCTGCGCTTATATATTTCATCGCCCACTTTGCCCTGCGCTCATACAGGACATGCGCTTATTTGAGATCCAATTTTAGTGCTTAATGTATTTTGGTACTCTCTTCCACCCTGCGCTAAAACGGTACATGCGCTAGTTTGAGTACCCGCCCTAAAAGGGTACAACAGAGTTCTAGGAATCTCTGTTGCGGAACAGTCAAGCTGGCCGAAGTGCACAGCAAGACTGGGTCCTCGAGTAGCAGAACCCATGGGTTTATATACTGAGCCTTATGTTACTCCACTCCATTACTCGTAAACACTTGAGTTCCCGAGGAACTCCGGGTAACCTGAAACCGGTTTGTCCGGACCGACACGGTACCCGGGATAGGTCGGGTCTTGGCTCGGTGCGTATTACCAGGTCGCACTCCACCAATCCTCAGGTGCCAGATTATGTAATCACATACCGGGCACTAGACAGGAGTGCGGCCCGGATACGCCACAACAGACATCACCAAAATAACTCAATCCGGTTCTATAGAAATAGTACAGCGGCGTCCCACTACAATAGTGATTCATTGATGAATTAATAAGGTTTGGGAATTATTCAAATATTTTCTAGTCGGCCTAAACACCTATAATAGAGTAGCGCGCATCTTTGAGCAACAATGAAAAACAGTGACAATTTGGGTAGTACACCATAATTTGGCATAGAAAGGGTAAATAGAGGTGAGTTAGGACATGTACAAGAGAGAAATATGATTTTATCATGATTATAGGTAGTTTCACTTTTTTTGCCACCAGGTGCCGTATGCGTAGACTCTGGCTTCTACCTTTCAGGGAACAACCAGGGGCAATGAAAGGAAATTATTCAAGAAAGGAGGCTGCCTGTACAAAATAAAAAAAACGGCTTTTCACAATGCATTGTAGCAGCATGGAACAGTCTCCTGAATAACATGATGATGGCAGTTTCAACTCATCAAAAAACAAACTTTTTCATATATTTTGTTCTTTATTAGAATGTTCTTAAGTCATCCGAAGTTGCTCTACACCTAGATATGCATTCTATTTGTGTTGGGCTTGCTTGGGCTCCATGATCATTACGGGTATGATAAATGGACTTGATCTAAGCCATTGAATAGGACAGCAAACTTATATTGTTCTTTGTGCTATGACTATTTTAACAGCAGCCATATTTGATTTAATATGCTTATCAGGATGAGATTTAGAACATTTCCACCTTTTTCCACATATCCATAACTTATAAATACAAGTACTTTTACTGGCGAGATTTCCCACGGTAAATTTATGTGGTCATCTTGAAGTATGGTTTCTAGGTAAGACTGATTAGAATATCTGGCTATCACCAAGATAGGAGACAGCAGAAGTCCGAGCATTAAGGCAGTTAAGTTTTAGTGCCATTAACCAGCATACTATGTGTTCTTTTAGTGCTGGGGTAGTGAGACGCAGGGTGAGCCACAGTGAGAGAATGTTATGGTCCACTGTGTTAGATTATGTAATTAAGTGAAAATGTCAGAGATTAACCTGAAACCATATATTTATATAAAATAGTCCTATATGGACATTTTACTGAAGAGTAACACTTTATTCAGAGTATGCTTAATCTTCATGCAAGGCATACTAAGGCATATAGATATCAGCTTATATCATGTACATGACATTGTATCTGTAAATAAACGATCCTCACAGTTACACGTTTGTTGTAGACATGAAACTCTTATGTTCTAATTTCAGCCTTAAAAAGTTGTAAGCCTTGTGCCGGTACATCACAAGGTACAGGCAATTGTTGAGCTTAAACAGCTGATATATTAGTCAATTGATCTCTGCATGCAGCTTTACATAGTAGAGACCCCATATATCAAAATGACTACTTTGTGTTGTAAATGTGACTACTTGTCAACGTGGCATGCTAACGCCTAAAAAGTCAATACTGACAATGACCTTTGAACACGACTAAGTTGAACGATCTTTTATGTAGTATTGTGTTATACACACTGAGCACTGAGAAACGGCATTTCAACTATATAGTGCTAGCTCTGCAGCCTGACGTGTTGCCACCCCCCCCCCCCCCCCGCCCATCCCTATTCCTGCCCCCCTTTATCTTATCTTGACCTTGTGGTTAGACAGGTTTGCTATGGCGACCCACCACTGGGGACCTCCAGCCGATTAAGCCCATATATTTCCTATATAACTTCGGCCAATTAGAGCCCAGTGGACGGTGGCCATCATGCCTTACAACATGTAGAGGTTCCAATATTGCACAAGATAAGTCAATGGATAGGCCAACACTATCCAAACAATATATAATTTAATGTGGTTACATAATTTTGTTACGAATGACTATAAACAAAACACACTTTACACTATTTGACCATCATCAACCTTCCTTTTTGACTCCTCTTTGAATCATCTGCAGTTCAAAGTAAAGTCCTCTGTTGGCCATGAGTTCATTGTGTCCCCCCAGCTCGATCACCTTGCCTTCGTCTATAACAGCAATTAGGTCGGCGTTCTCTATGGTGGACAGACGGTGGGCGATGACAATACATGTCCGACCTTCCTGAGCACGGTCCAGGGCCTCTTGTACTATCTGGTGGAGCAAGTAGAAACGCATTTACTATTGACAGATAGGCGCATATATATATAGTGATAGACTCAAAAAGGAGCACCATGTTGTCACGAAAAAGGGCGAAGCAATTAGGTTATTGGATTTCATTATGCTTGATATTACATTCACTTTATCTAATGTATAAAGTTGTCTATAATAATGATTGGCCCTGGTCACTGGCTGCAGCCAAAGCCGGGAGCCAAAGCTCCTGTTGTCAATTATCAACTTGGGGATAAAGATGGGCAAGGACTTGGTAATGTAATGAAGCTATGTGGATGTGGACAACACAATACCTGCTCGTTCTCCGTGTCCAGTGCGGAGGTGGCCTCGTCCAGCAGCAGTATCTTGGGGTTCCTGACCAGGGCCCGGGCTATGGCGATCCGCTGTTTCTGTCCTCCCACCAACTGGACACCTTTAGATCCTAGTTCTGTATCATAACCCTGGGGGTAGATTACTATCATTAGGTGTGATTAAAATTATTACCCTGCTTCACATTCCTCGGGTGCCAAAAATTATAGGCAGGATGATTCAGGAAACCAAAGACAACATCCTAGCCCCTTGGTTCAGGTAGCGTATAATGATCCCTCCAGATGGTGGGTGCTGGTTATTGTATTGTGGCTAGAGAGGCAATGTGCTGGTGGATGTTGGTTATTATGTACTGGACTATAGAGGTGTTGTATGTCCCTACTTTGGGTAGGGAGGCAATGTCCTGGTGGGTGTTGGTTATTGTGTATCGGACTACAGAGGTGTTGTATGTTCTTACTTTGGGAAGGGAGGCAATGTGCTGTTGGGTGTTGGTTATTGTGTATTGGACTATAGAGGTGTTGTATATGATGTAATTTCTTTGGGTAGGGAGGCAATGTCCAGGTGGGTGTTGGTTATTGTCTTGTGGACTATAGAGCTTACTTTGGGAAGGGAGGCAACGTGCTGTTGGGTGTTGGTTATTATATTGTGGACTATAGAGGTGTTGTATATGATGTACTTACTTTGGGAAGGGAGGCAATGTGCCAGTAGATGTTGGTTATTGTGTTGTGGACTATAGAGGTGTTGTATATGATATACTTACTTTGGGTAGGGCCAAAAAAAGGGTTTGTTTCAGGTAACATGGGAGGAAAATGTAGGGTCGGTGGGTCGGATTTTTATTCTATTTTATTTTTTTTAACATGAATGTACTAGCCAATTTCTTTTTGAACCCCCTAAAATTGGCCAAAAATTGGTAAAAAAGCTAAAATTTCTTCAATATTGCATAGAAAAACGCAGGGTCGGCCCTGTTTTGATAGGGTCGGTCGGGTTACCTGAAACAAACCTTTTTTCTTTGGCCTAGGGAGGCAATGTACTGGTGGATGTTGGTTATTGTGTATTGGACTATAAAGGTGTTAAATATGATGTACTTACTTTGGGTAGGGAGGCAATGTGCTGGTGGATGTTGGTTATTGTATTGTGGACTATAGAGGTGTTGTATATATGATGTACTTACTTTGGGAAGGGAGGCAATGTGCTGGTGGATGTTGGTTATTGTGTTGTGGACTATAGAGGTGTTGTATATGATGTACTTACTTTGGGTAGGGAGGCAATGTGCTGGTGGATGTTGGTTATTGTGTTGTGGACTATAGAGGTGTTGTATATGATGTACTTACTTTGGGTAGGGAGGCAATGTGCTGGTGGATGTTGGTTATTGTGTTGTGGACTATAGAGGTGTTGTATATGATGTACTTACTTTGGGTAGGGAGGCAATGTGCTGGTGGATGTTGGCCTGGCGGGCGGCCTCTATGATTTCCTCCATAGGTACCTCCCTGCTCTGGTCACCATAGGCAATGTTCTCCCTCACTGTGGTCTCAAACAACATGGGCTCCTGGGCCACAATGCCCATCTGGCTCCTCAGCCACCCCAGGTTCAGCTGCTTTGTGTTAATACCATCCAGACGCTGAAGGCGGAAGGCAAAGGTATAGGCACCGCTATATTGGTCATAACATTAAAACAAGCTATGGCTATACTTATGGTCCTTATATATGTACAAAGGGATAAATTGCGGTGAGAAGAGTGAAAAGGGGACACTACTCCATCTTCGTCAATATTGCTTTGCATCCAGACAAATGTTATCAATACTTCTAATCAATATCATATCAGTTATCATACATAGACAAAACTCCACACCATTGACATACAAGCACATCATACTTCACGAGTTGAAGCTGGGTCATATCACACGATGCCGAAGGCTGGGTGTGATATGACCCAGCTTCAACGAGTGATGTATGATGTGCTTGTATGTTAATAAGTGGGGTTTTGTGTTTAGTACATGGCCCTACAGTCTTTAAATGGAGAAAATCAACAGATTTGGAGGCTATGGAGTATGGCTACACTGTACTCCATGGGGGCATGGAGTGTACGGGGCTCCCATAGGCTAAACATAGAGAAGGCCGTACTACCATGTAATGAATTGTAATTCTATGGGTTATACCAGATCTAAAGAAATGGAAAAAGTCCCATGCCCTTGTAGTTATTTTCTGAGTTAGTATTTTATTTTTTAACTAGGCCTAGATCTTTATAGGAATAATCCATTAGCAGAAATAAAGTGCAAATAATGTCCACTCACCACCTCACCCTTCTCTGGGTCATAGAACCTCTCCAGCATCTGTATGCTGGTAGACTTGCCACACCCGGACGCCCCGACCAGGGCGAGCACCTGGCCCGGCTTGACGCCCACAGACATGTCCTTGAGCACCTGGGCCTCAGGGCGGGTCGGGTACCTGAAGGCAATGTGCTCAAACTCCACCCTGCCCCTACAGCCAGCCTATATAGTAGGGTGTAAATAGGTATATAACAGCAGAAAAAAAACCACTGGTACTGCGGCGAAACCGTGGCAGATTCAATTATCTATAATTATTACATAAAATAATGTAGAAATTGGTTCGTTGAAATTAAAGTCTCTGCACTCTAAGAACAATGTGTTACGTTTACACGCTTATCAACACATTTTTCTGCAGCCACGTTTAACAAACATGTTGGTGCAACACACTACACACTCTTTGCCAAACGTTTGTTGATCTCAAAGGTGTTGCACATTTGTGTTTATAACTCCTTATGCATGTTCCCGCAACACACTGTTCTTCGAGTGTGTCCTCGTGATTAAAGCTCATTCAGTTTAGGTGTTGAACTAATCCTAATCATGTACATGCTATTTAGATATACTTGCATTTTAGCACTTTCATTCACATATCGCATCCAATAGGTGCATTCAATGTTGACGTATACAGTTATATATGTATACAAATATGCTTACAGGTCTCTCTCCCGTTTGATCGGTTGGGTCTATCTTAGACTGTCTTTCAAAAAGTCCAAACAACTTTGCAGCAGACACCTTGGCTTTTGTATAGTCAGCTGCAAATGCGTTGATTCTACCTATTTCCACGGCACCATTAGCTATAGCCACAAACACCCTGCCAGAGTAATTAATCAGTTAATGGATTATACATGTCATTAATACATCAAGACTTGCACAGCTGTTACATAATTTCACGAATAGCATTCCTTCTATAGTGATTGTAAGTATACCTCTCCAGGATATGATGCACATAACATCCTGGTATTGGTAAGTGTAGTTCTCACACTGCAGAGGAAAATGTGAGCAGTCACTATGACATTGGAGTGGTTACAATATAAACTGTTAGCCTAAACTACTTACCCAAAGACCTCTGGGAATCCCAGAACATATTGTGATATTAGGTAGGCGCCATAACTAAAGGTGGCAGCATAGGCGAATGTAAATATACTCTGGGATATACCCCAACTCACACCAAAAACATGGGCTCTCTTCTTCCCTTGTCTGAAGAAAACACAAAACATGAATACAAAGAGAAGTGAAAATGAAGATAAACAAACAGGAGAGAGAAATATTTATATACAGAGATATAGAAACCAATAGAGATACAGGGAAAAGAGGATTTTGCAATAGGCGTACTATTGCATACATTATATACTATAATGGTGATGGTGTACTGATGTATAAATCATTCATAATATACAACAAGGACATGCTTATGTCCAGGAGACACAGCATAGCGTCTAAAGACTTACTTGAATGAATGCTCAAAGTGATTGTTATATTTCTGGAAGAAGTATTCTTCTTTTGTCAAGGAGGCAACAGTACGCACATTCTCAACAACCTCAGAAATTAACTGGAATAAAAATATACTTTACGACATCGTTCCCTGATGTATTCGTATATCTCATAGCAGTTACACCTTTATTTTCCAATGTTTGGCGACATCTGCAACCGATTTAAATATGCTTTTAAATGGACATTCAGTTACTTTCTACTGTGTTTTCAAATACCACACTTAAGTGGGATCCAGCCAACAATTTTCTCAACAATTTTATGCTACTGCAGTGATATTCCATGATAATACACGTGGTGTTCCTCACCTTTCCGCCTTCTTCCATAGATTGCTTGCTTCCCCTTGCAAACCCGACCAGCATGGCGCTCTGGACCATACCAGTGCCGATAAGGAGGGGGATGAAGGCCGCACAGACCAAGGTCAGCTGCCAGCTATAGGCAAAGGCCAGTCCCATGGAGAACACCAGGGTAGCAAAGGCATTAATTAGTGTACTCAGGTGGGCGCCTGTAGCCTGCAAGTAGAGCGTGGGTGTGTGTTAGTCTGTGTGTGAAAAGTGCATGGTCATAAAGCAGGATGAAATTGGAAAGGATCATAATGGCAAATTCTCACTCCTGTAAATTACAGTAGGCACTGCAGGGCTCAGAGCAGCAGTCACAGGAGTAACTCTAAAATTGGCACCCTTTTTAGGTGCCTGTCTGCAATGACCCTATTTGTTTTTGCTCCTATTCAGCCCCTATTATAGATAACAGAACATCCATTACCTTATTCGAAAGCTCTCTTAGCCGGCTATCCACTACGTATCGTTAGGAATATATTCAATTGTAAGACCTATCATGGCAATTATCCAAATGTGAAGGTTAACTTTAACCAAGCAAATTTAATTGAAATATTCATGGCCCCTTTATAATTTTCAATGTCACCATTTCTGGCCTCCTGTATGGAATCCCAAGAGGATTCCTGCATTCCCCCAAATTAGTTGTGTTCTGTCTTGAAATACTAGTGTTAAGCAGTCTGGGTAGGCTATAGTACAATGGACATTCCTCCTTTAACAGCACAATTATGTCCTTTAATGACCAGCTATCTTTATGATAATTATGATGGGTTTGTAGTACGGGTTGGCTTTAGAACAAGAGAATTATATGACCACATATACAATGTATGTACATCTACATGTCCACCTTGAAGATTTAGTGCGGGTGCATTTAGAACTGGTGCAGGTGACACTGCTTCATATCCCTATGTAAGCCTAGTGGTGAGATGTAAGATCCTAACACCAGATGCCACGAGCAAGTTATGGTTGAGATCTAATCTGTGCTTTCACCACCTGTGTGTGGTATCACTGTTTATTTTAATTGATAAAAGAATGTGTTATACACACCAAATATTGTAAGGTTCATGTTTAATTAGTGACATATATTTACACAGGTAATACACTAAACTTGTGCAAGCCTGATATGTCATGTTACGTTGCAATTAAAGACAGAACAGCATGTCTCTGGCAGTTGGTGCCAATTTGCCACACCAGGTTGTGTACATTTGTATAGAAGCAGCTTGCTTCTGCAGTCTATGCATGTTCTGATTGATTTCTTCACTTCTACTTAGGATAGAATCATAATTTCTAATGTTCTGAGAGGGGGTCAATGTGCTCTATCACATTATTCCAGACAGAATATATTGTAACTGTTTTAAAAAAAAATATCCAAGTGCCTACTGTAAACACTCGGGAAGTCGTGCATGTGGAGCAAGAGCAGCGCCATCGTGCATCTTGTTGAATAAGGGGACCCATGCACCCTGAGCATACCAGTACGCATCTTGAAGACCACATCCGGAGGTTTTTAATTGGCAATTTCGCTTTTGTAATCAGGTACCTGGGTATGTTAACTGACTTCCTATCTAAAGGTAACTCCTGTAGAGCTATATTTATTCATTTATCACTTGGTTTAGTTGGGGGTCAATCCATGAGACCTCATATCCTAAATATCAGTGATTGTGCTGTCCCCAGTGAGAAGCACATGAACTACAGCCCAAATACCCAATGTGATCTCATATTGGGTGACAACCAACCCAATGGGAAGGCCACCCCATATATTTTCTATAGAAACTACATGCATGTGCAAAAAATCACTTCAAACCTGGTATTCTTATTACAAGAGGTAAATCAACAAACTAGCACTAATTTGATGAGAAACCCCTCCTAATCCCTATCTATGAAGGGCCGCAGGAAGTACCCTTTCCCTTGGAATCATGGTCACACATGCTAGCCAAAACTGATGGAGTGGCCCCCCTGTGCCCCTGCAGTGGTCAGTCTGCCTGAAGCACTTACCTCCCACTGGCTGCCCCCCCCCCCCCCAATCACTGAGCACTGGCCCTGATCACTCACCATACTTCAATACAGAGTGTAACAACGGGCAATCCATAAGGTAGTTAACAGTTGTTAGTTTCCCTAACAGGTGGCGGGGGGGGGGGGGGGGTATGTGGGTAAACTACACCCCCCCCCCCCCCACACACACACACACTCTCTATCACACTGTTAGCAACGGCCTCTCACAGCAGACCATGTACAGCAGTGCCCCCTTGTGCAAAGTGAGGAAAGCACACATTGACCAATTCAGTATTTGGAGGGATTTACTATTTTTGCTAAAAACACCACTTTATTCACATATTTATGTCACATATACTGAAGGATTATTCAAAACAGTATGTCTGCAGGGGTATATTCTGGTTTTCTCAAATTATTCAAAACCTCCGGATGTGGTCTTCAAAGGCGCACTGAACCCAGGACCTAACCCTACCGAGTTTTGTACGCAAATGACGTCGTTGGTTCAGTGCGCCTTTAATTGTGTCATAACACAACTCACATAGGGAATACTGTTATGCGATTGGCTGAGATTCAGTGAGACAGTGAGAGGCGATTTCAAGATGGTGTTTGGATATTGTCCGTACCTCGATACCTGGTTGGTTTTCTTTTGGAATAATTATAGGTGAGATATATACCCCCCCCCCCTCACCTGTTTGACCATGGCGGCGTCTGTGGCTAGACGTGACGTCAGAGTGCCCACCTGGTTACTGCGGTCGTCAAACCAACCCACCTCCTGTCTCAGCATGGCCCGGAAGGCAAAGTCACGCAGGCGCAGTGTCAACCGCTCTCCAGAAAAACTGAACAGGAATATCTATATACAGGGAAAGAAAGGGAATACTGATTTATACTGGTGATCCAATTAGAGGCATGTCGAAATTACTAGAAGACTGATCTCATCTCTTTCTTGTTTGCATCAGAAACTGGGCATAAACGGGTGACATAAATGAATTATGAACTTATGTCTCTTACATGACAACGTCTAAAAAGAAAACAGCACATCTAAATATTAATTTTAGGTATCTAAACACAAAACCAGATATTTAAATACTTGATAATGACAAACATGACCTAATCACCTTTGAATATAGGCACATAGGCTAGGCGCAATATCGCATTTACAGGTTCATTCCAAGATATTCGTTTCGAAGAGCTTACATGCTTGACTCCTCCCTATGACTCTCTACTTTACAGCCCCAATAATGAGCCCCGATAATGAGACCCAATGATCGCTGATAATGAGCCCCAATAGTGAGCTCCAATAATAAGCTCAGGACTACAGCTTGAACTCAACTGTTGTTATCATGATGAGAGTGTTTACTTACCATCATAAATGTAGCAATAGCTGCACCGACCCCACAGATAGACAATAGTGCCACATGCTGATTTATCTGCTTCTCCATATCTTCCTTACTCAAGGTAAAGGCCTGTGTGGTGAATCATATTATTAACTCATGTCGGTATAACGGATTAGATAATATCAATGTGACTTAAAGCTGCTATGCTATTCCTCACTAGTGGGGTACCAGTGCTGCCACAGTCTGAGAACACTTAGAGCTAGCAGTGTGGGTCTGAGCTAGGGCCAACCTCTCGGGGGAGAGTGGAGCAATAATTAAACTGGGCCTACATGTATGTGGGTATTGTTGTTTGGTTGTACCTGGCCACTCCTCTGGTTATCTGTTCAGGATAGGGGTGTGGACCCATGGTCAACAGTACCTCCGTTCAATTCCCCTCCAGGCTATGTGTGGTGACCATACCATTCACAAGTAAATCCTTTTTTATTTATGTTTGATCTAATAAGTCTGCCTTTGAATTATGTATTAATTTTGGTTTGACCCAATTGGTTGCTAAGGTAGTGTTCATTTTTTAACAACAGGGGGGGGTGGTGAGTTTTCGTTTTGACGCGAAAGTTATTTTGCGCCCCCCCCTCGGGAAGGGCCAAATTAAAATCCGCCCCCCCCTTAGGAGGGGCTGAGTTATTTTGCGCCCCCCCCCCTTTCAATTTTTCTGCATCAATTTGTGTTGCATTGTGCTGTTTCACATCAGAGCTACCTAGAAATGAATCTATTTCATATATGATATAGATACAATGCATATCCCTATTTTGCTTCATGGCATGTACCGTAAAAGCCCTCCTTTAAGATAGACTTATTTTTGGGATATATTTTCCCGAATTAGGTGGTCGCCTTAAAGGCAGGGCTTTCTTAAATGGGTTGAAAGAGAGAATCTTTTACAGTTTTTTCTCATAGAAAGGGGTTGTCTTAAAGTTGAGATTGTCTTAAGGGAGGGGGGTTATATGGTAGATATACTCCTTAATTTTGATCAATGGATTCATCAAATTTAAGTGAATATTAGGGACACAATCTCTACCCAGCTGCCAGGAAATCACAACTGCACTCAAAGTGCAGTGCCTCAGAAGGGGGTCAGAGAGGCATATCCGTCTCCTAGCTGAAGCAGAAGTCAAATGGTGTATTCGTGTGCATTTTGAAAGCTTTATAGGAATAGCTGGTTGAATCCTGGATGGATTATTCACCCACAACTTGAGAATTCTGAATAAACATTATGTTACTCAATACAATCTATTACTGTTCAGTATTATGTTCCATAAATGCCAGCATTACAGGTCAATCATTCCTTGTAGGTATTGCTCTCGAGGTCAACTTAAAAAATGAATGGCCTTGATCCAACGAACAGTTTCGAATGATGAAGCACCCTGAGTAGATTTCTTGATCACTATTTTGGTTTCTATTATTGGTTTTTGGACTAGGTTCATGTACTGAACTACGGGAGTGTAATGCAAACCACACTAAAATTTCATCCAACATTTAATAGGCCTACAACAGTTCCCTTTTTTAGACCAAATAATATGTCCGATTTTAGTTGGAATTACTACAGAGATTTATCAACTTTAGATAAGTAAATTGTTTCTCTACCTGCCAATCAAAGGGTGCATTGATAAGATGATTTTGTTGATGGGAATTCCGTAAGTTTTGGAATATTAATTTGGGGGGTATCAATGACATCCTTACTGGGTAGTAAACTCACAATTTCCTGAAGAGGTCAATATAGTGACATTAAAGTATGTTACTCCAAGTACCGTAATACCTCGCGTATAAGCCTAACTCGCGTATAAGCTGCACCCTGAGTTATGGCCGTTATAAGCCGTTATAAGCCGCACTGGTGATCTGAATGTGCCGATCTTAGTACTGTATCATAGTGGCAAAAACTTGCGTATAAGCCGCACCCAGACCCTGGGCCGATCCTATAAGTCCCACTGCCGATCTGATTCGCGTACTAGCAAGGTTTTACGGTACTGCAAGAAAAGTGGCGCAGTCAAACAAGGTGGGTTTGGGGCAATATCCAATAAAGTAAATTCTTAAGGTCTAGACTTGAAAGGGTGCATTCTGATTGATTTTGGCAGGGTTTAGGGGTCTGTTGTTGCTAGGTTTTAGAGCCCCTGCAGAGCAGGGCCAGACTCATATTGCCATCTATAGGCTGGGACAATTGTTAAACGTAGGGTCTTGTATAAGCATGGGGGTAACAGCCCGCCAAAATGAAGAGAACCCTGGTGCTTTATCGCAACAATATGGAAGTCCAATCTGCAGAAATCTTTGGCTAACGCTTTGGAATATGTTATAAGGTCTGAACTTGAAATAAGGAATTTTGGCACACAATATATTAAAACTCAGACCAGTATTCATCCTCTGTTGATGGTGCTGGAAATTCATATTTTTAATGAAAGATTTTAGAAGGGCTAGACTTGAAATTGGGCAACCTAGTGTAGGCCTATTTTGGTAAACATGACTGTATAAAGGCTCAGATCTGGATTCCTCCTCAGTCAATGGCACTGGGACATATTTTTCAAGGGGTAAGTAGTGAAGGTCTAGGCAACAGTGTGTTCAGCCTTTTTGAATGTGAAGACTTTTGTGGAAAATTTTGAAAATCCAGACTTGAAACTGTGCTATCTGGTGCTATTTGGCACAAAACATAATAAAGGCTTTGATCTGGATTCATCTTTATTTTATAGATTTGAACAACAAGTGAGGAAACAGTTTCATCTTGTGTAATTCTGGATAGCTTAGTATTGCTCTGCAGATGTTAAACTATTTAAATAATGAATAATTTGCATCAGGCTTCATCTTTGGGGCTGGGATCAAGGCTGCAGGGGCGGTGGAAGGTGGATAAAGTCGGGGTGCCTAGGTCCCAAAACCTAATGGGTTTTGGTGGGAGGGAGTAACAAATAGGGGTGTGGGGGCCGCAGGCCCCCAAAATCTTTTAGAATTTCCCCTTAAAATTGGCGTATTCAGAGTGTTTTGCATAATAGTGAAAATTTTGAAAATTCACGAAGTAAAATTGTTAGATTTAATGGGTGCGACACGAAGTGTCGCGAGAAAATTTCTGTGATTTTAAAGGTAATTTGCTGCATTTCTACAGCAAAAGTAAAGAGTTAAAGTATTCAGCGTCACGTCGCGACAAATCGCGCCCCCTCCAAAGGTGTTGAGTTATTTTACGCCCCCCCCTCAAGAGGGTCGAGTTATTTTATGCCCCCCCCTCGGAAGGGGTCAAGTTATTTTACGCCCCCCCCTAAACTCACCACCCCCCCCTGTTGTTAAAAAATGAACACTCCCTAAAGGTCTTATCTTCTGGATATGGATTGAGATGTGAGAAAGACATTTTGTCAGAGAGGTATTTTGGATGGTTTTTGCATCTATGAACGAAGAATCACAAGCAATAACATGCAATTTCTTTTTTGTGAATCAGGCTCATGACTGTGTTGCTAATTAGAGCAAACTCCCCACTATGTCTATGAAAAACCCTTCTCTCCGACCACAGATATACTTCAAAGCCTACCTTCAGGATCTGTGATGAGAAATAGGCTATGAGTGGGAAGATAGCACCCTGCATGGCTGCAAAGAGACAGCCAGGGATGATGAAGACCATCTCGGGGTGGTTTAGTTTGATGATCCTGCCCAGGGGTGCCGGCTCTACCTCCTCCTCCACGTCCATGGGTGCCAACTGCAGAGATAAACGTGTTGGTGGAGGTGTTCTGAGAGAAGGACAAGCCGACAAAAGGGACCAAGTGCTGTGCCCAGCGCTAGCCCTCTATCATACATTAACAGGGTCCAATTACACTAAACACCAAGTATAGCCTTGGGCCAAATATCCTTTTTTTTAAAGGTTTGTTTCAGGTCACCCGACCGACCCTAGCAATACAGGGCCAACCCTACGTTTTTTTGTGCAATTTGGAAGAAAATCTCATATTTTTACACTTTTTGGGTACTTCTTTGGCTTTACACGGAGGATGGCTAGTACTTTCATGTAAAAAAATTTTTTAAATCCAACCTTACCTCAAACATACCTTTTATGTTTTTTTGGCCTTAGCTAAATCCACAGCATATAGTTATTGACCCACAAGTAGTAAAAGGAGAGAAACCTGATCCCATAATGAATGTATAGCAGAAGGTACTGGTATCTATAAATGCCTACTTGTTCGTCATCCTTGGTCTTGGTGGTGGTTCTGCGTCGGCGTGTGGACCCCCTGGTGCTGGAGCGCGACCTGGTGGACGACCGTGACGTAGACATCTGACGTATGATGCCGTTTGACGTAGGGCTGGGGTCGGGAAGCTCCAGGTCAATGTCCTCCATCTCGTCATATAGGTCTGTAGAGGGAACAGACACCCCGAACGGTGAATGATCATCATTACACTGGATCTAATACCTAAAACACCACATGGTCACCTCGGCAGTATTTCCTGACCTATGCAATGTAATGCGAACGACATCTATATATTATATAGAGATATAATAAGGAAGTATTTATAGTGAGCCTTTGGCGATGTTGCCCGAGATTACCGACCATTCATATACTACTACCGTACACTGTGGGCGATCTGCTATATACAGGGTATTGTTAAACTAATCATCGGACCATGTCACTTTAACTTAAAGTGACATGGTCCGATGATTAGGGCTCAAAAATCAATTTAGTTAAAAGTGAAGACAAATGTTTAATATGGTCATACTACATTTCCTACCTATTTTATTAACATTATTAACCATTAATTCAGCTTAGAGTTTAGTCAATTGTCAGTTTTATGCTCAATTTAAGACTTTTGGAGTGCACGCTGTAATTCCCCCATTGACAATACACTGTAAAACACTGTACCTCGGCCATGTTGGACCCTCTAAATCGGCTCCTATTGGCCATAGATGACATTGTATTGTTCCCTATCCTCCAACTATGATACTATACTAACATTAGGAACACATTAATGTAGGATTTAAAATATTGAAAAAATCGGGCCATGTCACTTTAATTGGAGCTACCTCATAGATGTCTCAAATTTAGGGGAGTTATCTATGTATCGAGTTATTGGGGAGCATATACTCACTTGTAATGTCATCGTTCTCGGGGTCCATACCAGCAGTCTGTATCACAAAAAGTGAGAGAACACTTGGGTTAGTATGGAGTTGAAGTATATGGGTATTGTATCAAAGGACGGTGGCATGCGAACAGGCCACACGTGAATATAACACCTCTCAGGCTGTAGGTTGTAAGTATTATAGGGTTCCAATTGTATATAATGGGAATATTATACTTTTATCAATTTGGTTTGGTGTTGTTAGCAGTAAACTCTATTTCACGCTTGGTTTACATTAGGGACCCCATAAATGATGTGCTTTTATATCATGACAGTTACCTTCGAGAAAAGCAAAATACAGGAACCTAGTTCTCGTCTGTTACAGTTTAGATATGAAAATATCTTTGTATTGAATTGAATATTTCAAAATCCTACTGGTATAAAAGGAACATTCAGATAACGATTTCGAATGCCAATGCTATCCACTGTATATTCTTCAGCCTTCCACTGGAATTCAAGGTCTACACGTGGCATTCTCTCCCTCATCTCTACCCCAATATGGAATCGTTTGATGTAGAATTCCTCCACCAGTTGGCTGTGGGGGCCTTACCTGTCTAGAGACGAGTTTGGAGTAGAAGCCGCCCCTCTCCACCAACTCGTTGTGGGAGCCCTCCTCCAGTATCTGGCCCCTGTCCAGTACACAGATACGGTCAGCATTCCTGATGGTAGACAGCCGATGTGCCACAATCAGGGTCGTCCTTCCTTGTCGGGCCTGTACGGTGGGAAGTGTCGGTTTAACATTGTTATGCTTATGAATTATGCTATCTATGCACCTGTAGGCCTACATAATGGTATATAAATATGCACTAGGCCTACTGCTTAAACTTTGGCATAATTCCTATAATGTCATCTGCATATTTAAAGGCTATGGTAGAAAAGAAGCATGGTAAATGTATATAGTACCACACCTGATTATTAAAAAGCAAGAACATTTAAAAGATATTCACACAGAAAAGAGGTAGAATCACTGTGACTCCCGACTTGATTACTGTGGTAACTCTCTAACATGACTCCTTAACATTAGCAGGACTTTAAGATAACTCTTTAAGACTCCCTAATGATTGGGAGTCACTTTAGAGTTGTGGGGAGAGTTACCTCAGTGATCGGGGCTGGACTCCTATTTGAGAGTTACAGTGATTCTACTTCTTCTCTCTATGATTGATTAGGTTATTAAGGCAAGTATCTTTACAGGAAAGGGTCATTTCTTGGAAAAAACATAATAAATAAATATACTTCAAACAACATAGATAACCTTATTTTGTGTACTTACCTTGTCTAGAGCCTCCTGTACCACTGACTCACTCTGGTAGTCCAGTGCCGAGGTAGCATCGTCCAGTAGCAGCACCTTAGGGTTCCTGATCAGGGCCCGGGCTATGGCGATCCGCTGCTTCTGGCCTCCACTCATCTGGCCTCCCTTACTCCCCACCAGCGTCTCATATTTCTGAATCATTTAGAATTACCAATTACATATTCAGGCTTCCGTTTATACATTGCCTCGCTCATCCGACACTCTATATAGGGGCCCTTGATGGGGGGGTCCCCATGACGCATGTCGATTTTAAGAAATGGCCATGTCGCATGTCTATGTCGCTTAAAAATGCTCATGTCCCATGTCGATTTTAAGAACTGTCCATGTCCCATGTCACTATCTTTTTAAGCCTCATGTCGCATGTCACTAGGCCTCATGTCGCATGTCGAATTTAAGAAATGCCCATGTCGCCATGTCGAATTTAGGGGTCTAGGGCCATTATATATAGGCTTGTACATTCTTGTAAGATAAGCGGACATTTCCAATTTTGCCACAACTAAAACGTCTGTAATTGACTTCAACACACCAACACACCATAATACCTAAGATTCTTACAAGTCAACCCCCCTTAGTTATATCACTACATCCTAAATAATACCTTTCCGTCCCTGAATGTGGTAATGAAGCAATGGGCTAGTAGGAACAGAGGTCTACCTATGCTAGATACCATGAGTGTGGAATTTAAACTTACATCTGGTAACTGAGAGATGAAGTTGTGCGCATTAGCCTCCCGAGCTGCTCTCTCTATCTCCTCCTGAGTGACTCCCTCCCGCCCAAACTCGATGTTCTCCCGTATGGAGGTGGCAAACAGCACGGGCTCCTGACTCACCACCCCGATCTGCTGCCGGAGCCACTTGATGTTCAGACCACGCACGTCCTGCCCATCAAAGGTGACCTACAAGGAGCACCTCTCATGTCAACAGTTTGGCAAATATCGTACTCATTTTGCTGATCTAGCGTGCTGAAAATTTGAATTTGATTGTCAAAACTATGACATGGGTCTGGGATGGGAGCACTTGCATTTAACTAAACTTGACGAAGTCCCCGTGATGATTGGAAGCTGTGTCTACACGCACCAGCAGCTACTGGGTATATGCAATGTTATTTGTAATTTCCAATGCTATCCCATACAAATATACAGATGCTTGGTTTGGCCATTTATGCGAGAAACATTACATTTCTAGAAGTCAAAGCGATGCAATCTATAGCAGTGTGGAGCTCGGTGGTGCGAGTGCCTGACTTCATCTGTTGCCTGAACTAATGTTAACAACTATTGCCAGCATTGGGCTGGTTGTTAAAGTGGCATAATCACCGAGCGTATCCCACTCACAATTCTCGTAGTGTTCTACTTCTAGTCTACTATGTGGTTAAGTGCGAGTGCTGAGATTGCCCCTTTAAGCTCTAAGACAGCCTGTGCACTCACCTCTCCCTGGTTGGGGTCGTAGAGGCGCTGTATGAGCTGTACCAGGGTACTCTTGCCGCTGCCACTGGAGCCCACTATAGCCACTGTCTGCCCCTGGTGCAGCTGCAGACTGAAATCCTCCAGGATCTGGTCACCAAGGATACAACATGAAGATACGACTTACATTTGCAGAACATTAAAGCTAGTGTGAAACTACATATGTCAGAAGTGAAAGGAATGACACTGCTTGGACTAGCTAGCTTTTATCAAAAGAAGAGATGGGGGATGGGCTCACCTATACTGGGCCCCAAACTGTGGATTACCATGCTGCTGTTTTCATTCCCATGCAACCACCTTTTATACTGTAAATCTACAGTATAACATGTGCAGCTACACTTACTTCTGACAGTGTGGGCCCGTCAGAATGGGATTTTTCATGTACTGTGATACCAGCATCTGATCAGTTTGATATGCCCAGTGCATGGCGAGGTGGATTTTGGTTCATAATATATATGTACGTACCAATCCTTCTGTTCTTGACGGGTATGAGAAGGTCACTTTTTGGAAGCCTATATTTCCACCAAAAGTGTCCGGTTTTTCTCCAGCATCAGAATTGCTGTCGATCTCCGATTTCTGCAGACATATAGTACCAAGATAATTGTAATTGTTCTGAGTACACGATCCCGTCCGGATTATTCAGCAGATGATGCAAGGCATGACATATTTAACTTGCTCCTCTCATGAAAATATGACAGAACATCATCCAAAACTTCACCGTGAGGAGGATCTGGTGGATGTTACCTTCCGTTACTTAAAGTGGCATAATCACCGAGTGTAACCCACTCACAATTCTATTACTGCTCTAGTCTACTATGTGGTTAAGTGGGAGTGGTGAAAATGCCCCTTTAACACTGTTGGCATTGCTATGTTTGTACGTAAAGTGGTCTATACAAGGAACAAGAAGCTACACACGTGCTACTCACCAAGTCTATGAGACTGAAGATGACTGCAGCGCCACCTCGTGCCATGGAGAAGTAGTCCAGGTTACCAACAGCAAAGCTGAGTGCACGTGTCCCGCCGACCAAACTCACCACAACCTGGAGGCCGGATACAAAGGGAGGGGATTGCTTTAAAAAGTTGACAGATTGCATTACTTTGTGTTTTTATTTCATTTTACCATCCGAACGCAGTGGGTTAGATAGTCTTCCGCCAAAGTCGTAAAAATAAACCAGACGAAATTGATGCAACATTTTGTTTTCAAATGTTATTTCTTTCGCCCTTCCATTTCACACATAGTTTAGCCCATATCAGGCTTCCTCCGTTCGATGGTGGTGGACCAGCGGAGAAGGTAGCACCCAATGAGGAAACCGGGAGCAGATCAATCAATCACCTCTAATAGATAACCCACTAAACTTTTTTTTTTCATCGCAGGGATAGCTTTGATAAGTAGATGAAATAGCTGTTGTGTAATGCAATTGGAAATGTTCAAACATATATATTCATGCACTTAAAACAGTGATATATTTTATCAAACTATTCATAAGATAAGGGTATGCTAACCTGGATAACTATACCGACACTTGGACTGCCTTGGGTTCGATTAAGATATGCTCCGAACCAGAAGCCAAATGATATTGTGGCAAAGACTATCAGCCAGAAGAGACCTTGCCCTATACCGTTTACGAAGCCTCTCCTACTGCCTATTGAGCGAGCATGGTACAACTTCACTTTATATCTGTTGGGAGGAGAATCGGAGAATTATCATGATACAACATGTATATGGTGTTGTGCTATCTATTATTCTTGACTTTAACATATTAGTATGTGGAATGATGTGTACTATAAGAAACATTTTTCTAGTTGGGTTCAATGGGTTTATTTGGCTGAGTTTACATATGTGAGACACTGTTAACTATAACCAGAGGAACAGTTGGGCACAGTTCTGATACACAAACCCCACGAAAACAGTGCCTGTTAGCCTTATAATTGATGTTAAATGAATTTGTTCTGTTTTGTCTTAATACTAGGTGAAGTTGCACAGCATATACTTATATTGATAGGGGTGTAGCTTTGCTAATAACACTGTGTAGCCTACCTCTCTGCTTCCTTATCCTGTCCGCCATAGGCAGTCACAGTACGGATATTGCCCAGCACCTCACCTGCTAAGGCACCAGCATCCGCGTTAATAGCCAGCTCCTTGTTGGCATACCTTTGGAGGAACTGAAATGAAACAAAAATTCCCAGGTTAATCAAGTAGTTCTGAATCAAGTAGTTCTGAATCAATCTACAATACGTCAAATTGCTAGTAATTGCTCAAATTAATTGAGCATAATATTAACCACACAGATCTGATTAACAATCAATCACTATATCATCCTAAGTGATGCTTATCATGAAAAGACTTGTACTGGACCCTTTATGGTAGAAACCAGAAATGTATATAGACCCACGATAAACTCTCCGCTTTATATTAGTAATTACATGAACTCTACCTCACTATGAAGTATTAGCTTTTACTACTTCTTGGCAACTTGATTAAAATCGTCCTTTGTATCCCACGAACACCATGCCAGTAATAAAAATTACCAACAACAACAGCACATAGCCGCATTTAAACCCCATGGTTCTGCACAACTACGTGTATTTATGGACGTCATAACCCTTTATCAATATTATGATTTAAAACAAATGTCACTGAGAAGGAAACAATGCACCTACATTTCCTACAATGGATGCAAGGAGGAGGCCTACGGGTGTACAGGCCAGGATGGCTAGAGTGAGCTTCCAGTCCCGTACCAGACACACTATGGTTCCTGTACTGAAGGCCGAGGACCACTGCACAAAGGTTGCCACCTTGTCACCCATACCACTCTGGATGGCCAGAATGTCACTGGAGAAGGAGGGCACATGGTTATGATGTTTCAATTACAATACACGCAGAATGATTCCAACTGTGCCCCCGGGGGGACACTTACTATATATTGTATACACGGTCGTGCGGCTGGCAAGGGTAGTTTTTGAGGAAAATCCCTCTCACCAAGGGTCTGTTTCTGAGAAAATCCCTCTCACCAAGGGTCACCTTTCTGTGAATTCAACAAAACCCCTCTAAACAAAGGTCATCTATCAGACTTTCTGCCAGAATTCTTTAAAACAAAGTCACCTTTGACTAAAATTCCTCTAACCAAGGGTAATTTATCTGCTTTAAAAAAACATCAACCTAGGCACTTTTCATAAAAATCCCTCTAACCAAGGGTAATTTTGCCGCTTTAAAAAACAAAACCTAGGCACTTTTTACAAAAAACCCTCTCACCAAGGGTAAGGGTTGTCAGAGGTCCAGCTGCACACCCGTTTCAATATAAAATTGAGTGTCCCCCCCCGGGCTGTGCCCTGAGCATCGATCACAGCACAGGGCCACAACTGCCACAGTAAAACAAATCTTGACCTTGATCTGTGATTTATATGATAACCTTATAATCATATTATAATCATTGAAATCAAAGAACACTGGCATACATGCATACATGGTAGACAACCTACCATTGTTAAGTGTTTTTTTTATGATGTCCAGGCAAATGTGAGATCTGGTCTATGTATGGGTCCCACACCTCGTCAGTTGTGTGTTGATGCTGCCTGCCATGTGCTGTATGAGTACCTTACCTCGTCAGCTGTGTGTTGATGCTGCCTGCCATGTGCTGTATGAGTACCTTACCTCATCAGTTGTGTGTTGATGCTCCCTGCCATGTGCTGTATGAGTACCTTACCTCATCAGTTGTGTGTTGATGCTCCCTGCCATGTGCTGTATGAGTACCTTACCTCATCAGTTGTGTGTTGATGCTGCCTGCCATGTGCTGTATGAGTACCTTACCTCGTCAGCTGTGTGTTGATGCTGCCTGCCATGTGCTGTATGGGTACCTTACCTCGTCAGCTGTGTGTTGATGCTGCCTGCCATGTGCTGTATGGGTACCTTACCTCGTCAGCTGTGTGTTGATGCTGCCTGCCATGTGCTGTATGAGTACCTTACCTCATCAGTTGTGTGTTGTTGCTCCCTGCCATGTGCTGTATGAGTACCTTACCTAGTCAGCTGTGTGTTGATGCTCCCTGTCATGTGCTGTATGAGTACCTTACCTCGTCAGCTGTGTGTTGATGCTGCCTGCCATGTGCTGTATGGGTACCTTACCTCGTCAGCTGTGTGTTGATGCTGCCTGCCATGTGCTGTATGAGTACCTTACCTCATCAGTTGTGTGTTGTTGCTCCCTGCCATGTGCTGTATGAGTACCTTACCTCATCAGTTGTGTGTTGTTGCTCCCTGCCATGTGCTGTATGAGTACCTTACCTCGTCAGTTGTGTGTTGATGCTCCCTGCCATGTGCTATATGAGTACCTTACCTAGTCAGCTGTGTGTTGATGCTCCCTGCCATGTGCCTGTCGAACCATCCCATGTGTTGTCTGAGGACGGCCCTGAAGGCTAGATCCCTGATGACCTTGATCTGCCTCTCAGAGGTCATACACCAACACATCATGTTGAAGTAGCCACACGTCATGATAAACAGAGCCGACAGTACGTACTTAATTACGATGTACGGCACGTTAGCGGCTAAAGCGTCACTGTCTATCAAAGTGCCGTTTCTGAAACAGAGTTCTGACAGATTAGTTATAATATGTCCATCCCGAGATATGGTGCTAAATCCTCTAATACGGTGCTGAAATGTACTGCTCATAATATGTGCTATTGGAGTGTCCCTTCACAGGACGGTGGGTGTCCCATGCTCTCTTTTGATCTTAAGCAATGCTCATGTCGCCATGTCGATTTTAAGAAATATACATCCAACAATGTTCCATGTCACTATCTCTTTATTCCTCGTGTCCCATGTCATTATCTTTTTATTTCCCCTGTCCCATGTCACAACAAGCCCAAAAGACTCCCATGTCGCCATGTCGAATTTAGAGCTCTCGGGTTATATTGGATAACGGTGAGCAGTACACTTACTCTGTGACAATGGTGGAATTTGCAAACAGATCAATTGTCTGCGCCAGAATGATGACATTAATCTGCTGTCCAATACCGTGCCCGATACCAGCCAACAGTCCAGCACACATCAGGATCTTGTCCAAACGGTCCGAGAACCGGAACTATAGAGAAAAGAGTCATTATACCATAATGCCATTCAGTGGAACATAATATCACTGACACATATATCTATTTGCATTAAGTTGCATTACTATAGATTGTGCTTTACTGAAAGGAGTCCAATCTTGCTGTCTACCTCAATAATATCCCTATCTATCATTGCTATACCAGATAACTGTACATGACATATAAACCTGAATGCATTATCCTATTATACCACTAGTGTGAAATTTGGTGATAGCTGAATTGTAAGGCTAGGCCATCTTTAAACACACTTTGATGTATTATATTTGTATTTATGAAAATCATTTATGAAAATAAATACACGTACAAACTCAAAAATATGCGTGATTATTCTCGGTTATGTAGCCTAGAGCCAGCCCCTTTATGAATATTTAACTATTATTAGGTAACAATGTGTACTTAACAATCACATCGTGTACTTACCAGTTGGAGAGGACCGACCTTTTTCCTCGTCTCATCGTGCCGCACTTCATACCTAAATAGAAATGGATGTGAAGATTGATGACGTACATGTATGTCATGTATGCTGTTTGACAAGAATTCAGTAGATGGAGTAATTATTTTGTGCAACCTGTAATGATTTTGACTGTCGTAGCTCTCGCCACCTGTGTTTTCAGAAAACAATTGTCTCGTCTCTGAACGTGTCATATATAGCTTCCGCAGATTTGGTCCAATCAAAAATATTGAACTCCGGAGTGCTGTTTAGAGGGTTAAGATGATTGCGCTCAATTCTGTGTAAAACGCCCCCCCCCCGCCCATTCCAGTGGGTGAAACCTCTAACCTTTACTTCACTGCTAGGGGGTGGGGGGGAACTTTGGGTTTGAGTGGCAAACAGTGATATCGTGGTGGGGGAGTGCCAATATTACACATAGTCGGGTTTGAGTTTTGAGGTTTTCTTTCCCATGACTAACCAAAGACACTGGTAAGACAAAACATCCAAACATATGAGTGGTAAAAAAAATAGAATAAAACGTGTGTGTATGGAGAATGTGAATCAAAATGATAAGCATTATCAGTCAAAAACCCTTACAACCATCGACTTGAAGATAATACCTCATATCGGGGAGGTGTTATTAAGAGGTATAAAGCCTATTGCTATCTGTCGGGTAGGTCAGGGTCAGAATAAAAAATAATAAGCTACCCTTAGGGCACGCGATAGGCTAAATATAAGTGATAATGCAAGCAACCCAATAGCTCTGGACAGAAAGTATCCTTTATACTCGTGGCCTTCTTATAGATGAACATATCTAGTACATATGTCTAGCCATATAACTAGGTATTGATTCCAGTTATCAAGTGAGAGTATATGTTATCAGTACATTGTACCAGATTGATATCACCCAGCACAGACACGCAGCTCAGACGTAAATCCATGTTCATATACGGTCCAAACTTGGTAATTTTATGAGCGACAAAACGTTAAGGTATACTTATTCAACAGACGTGTACACGTCTGATTAATACTTTTCCTTATTCAGACGTAAACATATTGTACAATGTAGCATTACTTGATGTATAAGACACCTAAAGGCCAACACCCACAATGCGATCTATGGCTTGGAGCCCTCTGCATTCTATGCCCATTGCGTTCTAAGAGGCATGCTTATACTCCAAATCGCAAGGGTTCTTAGATACTATTGCAAGTTTCAAATCCCACTGTTGCATGTTATATGGCACTGAACCTCTGCATATTGGACTGAATTGACTCTATTTACAAGGATGACAGGTTTTATTTGGGGGGAGTTACTTTACAATAATTTTGGTGACGTTGGTCTTCTACCCTGGGATATCCATTAACATTATTATCTTACCTAATACATTATGTAGAACTAATTGTGGGCAGATTATATGTATATCATTCATGAAAAATGGTCAGGAAATATCGTCTGTGTATCATCAGAAAAGGGGAGTAACCCCCTTACTTCTATATACAATGTGTACATGATGAAATTGCAGAGATTTCCCTGTTAAGCAAGAAAAAATATCTAATTATTTAGATCTTAGTTTGGGCTCAATTCGCAACACATCTGTTGTAGTTACATCTGGGTCTTGTAGTTACATCTGTTGCGATTTAGAGGGCACCCTCCAAATCGCAACAGACTCTCAAATCGCAGAGATTTTACAGCATAGAACCCCTTGTGGGTGTTGGCCTTAAAGATGACTGTGTATCATTTACTTTCACAAATTGCGATTTATTTAGAAATATAATCTCACTTCATGCTGCATAATATAAGACCAGCCTGACATATTCGTTGCCTTGTAAATAACCTTAGTTTGATGATACATTTAAAAACCCAACTCAGAGTTAGTCAGACACAAACTGTATGCTATGCCAACATACCGAAAATGATAGGAGTCCCCACGACTCTGACAGCCAGAGTCGCAGATTGTCTTCCTGTGGAGTAGGGTCAAATGAGTTTGAGTCTCTCTGTTCCTGAAGAGTCAACAGCAGTTGACTCCTCAAAAGATCAGGAGGCAAAATCAATACTTGAATACATGAGTGGCATGCAGTTAAGGTGGATTGTGTACTTATGACAGGGTAGATTGGGGGTGACCGGTGTATATAATTAGTAGACATGCCATGTGAGGCCTGTGAGAGAAGTGAGTAGGGGAGGTTATTGCCCAAGAGAGGTCAATAACAAGACAAGTCATTTCCACCACTTTTCCCTGTATGAAAGGGCTAACTTATATCTCCCTAGTTTGCTAAATTGCAATATGATTCTCTTCGTACTTCATAGTACTGTCACCTTATGTGAGCCTGGGTAGTTATATATGCACGATTGAAGTTGAAATGTTAGACTTTTAATGCAGATCTACATTATGTTTATCGCGTTTTTTATGGCCCAATGAGATTTTTTTTAACCACATAAATCAGACATATATAAGTCTGTTGAATATATACCATGGCAAGGTGACTCCCAATTATCGTGCTAATTGATAAAGATTGATGAACCTTATATTATTGAGATATGTGTGACAGGTATATAGTTCACAATGAGAGAAGAGATAGATACAATACAGTGCCTTATTCATTGTCCTGTCCAACGCGTCAAGGTTATTTATATCGTTAATTAATGAATAGAATAATGTTCACTGGCATTCACTGACTATTCTTTGTACCCTCTCACCACAACTGGTGAATGTTTTAAACCAGCTATTCATATGCATGTTCTTAATTATCTTGTCTATACCAGTTTAATCTGATATAATAACATAAAAGAACAAAATCAAAAAATTAAAGCCTGACTACTAAAGCCCCCTGGCCCTGATTCCATGTACACCACACGTTCAAACAGCCTGGTTTGTAATTTTGACTCACCTTGTGTTGTCTTTTGTAAGTCCTTCAATCCGGACACTCTCCTTCTTGTCATAACGGGCTGAGAGTTTCTCAGATCTTGAAAAGTCGTAGTTTTTCCCCATTTTGTCCACGGCATTCCATAAAACTATACTGTGTTTAACTGTAATATATAGTGATGTAATATGCTTTAGTCAATGATATCAACGGTGTGGGTATTTCTTATGTGTCGGAATTTAACCTGCAGGATATGAGATGTACAGAAATATGTGGCAAAATGATAACTGAATCAACTATGATTTTCCCCCCAAGTTTTCATGCAAAAAAACAGTATCATGTGTAAAGGAAGTGACAGGATACTACAAATGGAGAACCCAACAGGCTATAATGTATTCCATGTGGCAGTTATTTACAATGTATGAACACACCGACTCCTTTCTGTGTATATCCCTCCACACATGCTCTTTCTCCTAGGTATCGAGTGTCCAGGAAACCAATATACAAACTAGTTGTCATGGTATAAGGTATATGATATCAACCTACCTTAGTGTCCAACAGCCCCCATGCTACTGTTCCAGGTGGACGTAGGTAGGTGTGCATTCCGCCCTGTGTCTTAAGACGTGTTATCAGCACCCCATCAATAACCTTCCACAATCTAGGCCAGGTCCTGTCCCCATTCATGAACCTAGTGCCCTTATCAGTGTTATAAATACAGAGTATAATCGGCCACAGAATCATTATTTGACAAAGTCTATTTACTTGTTGAAATAATTATGCCCTTTGTCCCTTTGGTGGAAGATGGTTCGACCATTATGATTATGGTCAATTATGGTCATCTGGCCCAGTCTGGGAAGTAATAGGCGGAAAAATTGCTAGAAAATGTTGGATGTCTGAAGAACGATTGATCAATACAACTTTTACTTGTTCAGTCATGTGCCCTTTTGTCCTCCATGTGAAGATGATTATCATACCTGAGATAGTGTTAGTAATACCGTAAATCGTAATGCCTCTTCATGTTTCACTTGACTTGATCGGTGCACTGGTCCTACTTCAGATATCATACAACGTTTTAGGCTACGTGTTTCAGGTCATGTGAATGGACGGACAATTTCCATGCTTCTAAGACAGGGATCTGCATTCTCCCGACCCCCGACCCCTTTTAACCATTGTGGCACACTGGCTTTATCGCTGAAAAAAGGGGTACTTAATAGTCCCATGACGACAAGGGTTGATACACAGCAATTTGAGAATATTTGGTACTACATGTATATACCCTTTCGTTCACTTTAGATAACTTCCATAATGGTGTGTTCACTAGCGATGATACATTACTATTTAGACTGTCAGGGTCAGGATCACTAGCGATGATACATTACTATTTAGACTGTTGGGGTCATAAATAAACGAGTTTTTCTAAGCCTGCCGATTGCTATCACACTTCTGTATTTGATAATTGATTTTTCTGCTACTTTTTGGTAGTATGTCAGGATCTAAAATCCATGAATGCCAATATCAGAGCGGGGAAAATGACGAGGTAGGATTTTGAGCCTAACCATAGCGGGTATCCATGATGTTCATTCCTAGGGGAATAGTCGTCTTCAGCCTTTGGATCCAATTCCACTCAAGATTATTTCTGATCTTCCTGGCTCAGTTCTGGAGATAGTTGCAGAGTATCCACACCTTTTGTCCCTTACCTCACACTTTTGTATTTGAGAATTTTGTAGTCAATATGTATGCACAGGGAGATAAATATACTTTTGTAGTTCAGCAATGCAATACACTTTTTGGGGGTCGAGAAAAAGTCCAATGAATGCTAGTGGAAACAGGGATACAGAGGGGTAGAATGTTGACCACTTTAAATCCAACCACTCGGTGATGTTAGATATCGATCACTCCGTAATCTAACATTGTTTTTGGGTATTAGCTTCTGGATGTTTCACGGGAGAAGGCATGCGGGCTACAGCCCGAAACATGCAGTCATATCAGATAGTGCGTCCTCATATATAAATCATTGGACACCTTATACCAATATAAAATGGCTCTATACATTTGATTGGCCCACCATAAATATTGTCATGACTTAATGAAGGTTACCTTTGTCTAGTTTTAGATCCAGCTCAATTTTCCAAGATAAGCGTTATATTTTTTAAGATAACAATTACAATTACAAGTAATGTCATATGCCTTATTCTGAAGCGTAACACACATCACTGTCATCGGTAGAGTGTGTGCGATTATCATAATCCCATCTAATTTGGACTGCATGACAAATATCAACTGTTCCTCATAATAGCCTTGATTTATCTATCATGGTTGATGATGAGTAGTTAATACATTCCGAGAGAGGTATCATAAGGATCTAGTTAGGTATGTTTCTAATGGATTATCCTGTTAGCTGTTGCTACCCAACTTCTTGTCCTATCTACGAGGCAGCTACACCAAAGTTTCCATGGGAGATAGGCGTGATAACAACCCTTATATCATGCTATGGGGGGATAGAATTAATAAATATATATAGAACCACAAAAGAAAGTTTATCCCCCCCGTTGAAATTTCCAAAATCAAATTGTTCATCGTTTTATAAAAGTGTGTTCTGTGAAATTCCGGGACAGGTTGAATATTGGGATTAAGGTCAAGTCCCACAACGTGAAAGATGCGCCAGAAAGTGTTGATTATTGACATAGAAACAAGGGGCAACTGTTGCCGATATTGTAAATCGCAACACAAGTCCTGCATACCTAGGATGTCCTAAATCCTACTGCAGCCGATTTAGACAAGGAAAGTGTTGCTTATTGGACTGTTTTATGGTACTAGTTGGGGGGAGTTACTTCAATGCATTATTTGTCTTGATTATTTCCTCTAGATTAGCCTCAAGATATATGGAGTGGCACCCCTTTACAAACCATACCTCTCACATACTGTAATAAGCAACATTTTCCACCAGAATCGGGAAAACATATCAAAATGTTTTGATGTTAGCTACTATGCAATACACAACACTCCCTTGCCAATATTGGCTCACTCTTAGCTGATATTAGCTGATATACCCTGCAATAATGGGTAACAGACCCTGCTTTCTTGATACACTACATTTTTCTCCCCTCTCTCGCGTTGTGGGATTTGACCTTTAGTCTAGAATTGATGAATAGTTCTGGAGAGGTAGAATTGCCTGTTCTAAAACTGACACCTCTTCAGTTTTGCTGTAGAAACGCTACACAAAGAGGAAAAGGTTACACATATATACAAGGAAAATCCGTCCAGGAGCAATTGACGCTAGCTTTTAGCCATGCGTGCGGCAGTAGTCTAAGAGACACAACTTCCTGAACATAAACATTAAATCGTGTGCGCAGGGGAATGTCTTCTATTCGAGGTAACTCCCCCCCCCCCCGATTTTCATGAGATTTCTTTTAGATGAGTACTACCATAAGCAGAAGGTGTCGGGGTAAAAGGAAAATATCCACCCGTCAGAAATTTACCAAGAAAGGAAATTCACAACATGATTATTTGTATGATACACATGTATGGTATACATTATCAATAAACAGTGCTAACCCAACCACTTATAGACTGCCCTGACTATAACATGGGAGGTGGATTAAGGTGCAGCTCATGCTGGGACCTTGGACTGACCAGCCAACATCAACCACGCCCCGGGCCGCACACATTCAGCATAGACCCAACTCTGGCAACGCTGCCATCATGCTTTCTCTCTGCCAGGAATAATTAAATGTATAAAAAAGGAAATATGGACAACTGGAGGTCATTCCCACTTCCTGCCCGACTTGGGCAGTTTGAGTTTGGACGAGGACGGAATGGGGGCAGAATGAGAGGCCCTTCTGCCATGTCGGATCTTACATTCAGGAGCCATGAGTTTGAGAGGTAAGGCTTTAACGTGTTGGTCAGCACCTACTGCCATTAGAGCCACGTCCTCGTCTTTGGCTACAATTATATTATATGAACCTCTATTTAATTATTGCAGGGCCTTATCTGAGAGTGATGGTTAACAGTTAGGATAGTCAGGATAGGCCTTAGTCAGAATTATAATATGGACAACAGAGCCTAGAATGACAATGTTGGATGAATGCCTTCACCAAAGGGATGACTGAATGCGTTCATGTTCATTAACTAATCTCCATCTTTAGGTTGTAAACATGAGGCACACCTGGAAATACCGAATCAACTGAGAGTACTTCCTATGTTATGAAGATAATACAAAAGTGGATTATTATCACTTGGCCTCAACGTACCCCTTTATACTATAGCTAGGCGGTATAAGATTCATATCGCCTGCTTTTGGATAATGAACAGGGTATTTAACAACGAATATGAAACACCCATGGGATGGTTTTTGCCCTCGGCTGATTGCCCATTCTGTACATATTTTACAAACGTACAACATAAAAGTATACTGATTAACCAGGCAGTTTGAGTATTCAAAAATGCAAATAGAGCCCGGAGGGTCCGGAGATGAGCACAGGGGAAAATCTATAAAAAGCATGCTTCTGCCATTTTCTGATGTTTAATGCTAAAACCCAATTTATAACACACACGATGTTGTCGTCTCGTAAGGTCTAATACTGATATTGCTCACTTTAATAGAGCCGAGGTGGATGACGTTACATCTGGTCACAGGGTAACAAAGGGTCAAGAGCACGACAGGTGGACCACATGTGGAGCTTATCCACTTATAACTACTAAGTTCTTAAACCAGACCTATAATAGAACATTACCTCCTATCAAAAGTGGGTTATGAAAAGAAGGTAATGTGGAAGCTAATGATAAGCAGTCACTACTTAGGCATCTATATAATATATGTCAATTTTAAAGGTTTCGGGTCGTTTTTAGAGATTATTACATATTCCCATAGCACACACACTTTCCCTGAATGTCTTATCTGGGCAGTGACCCGCAGCTAACAGCATACCTACATACAGGTGACCCACAGATTAACGGGATTAGGTGTTAATCCCAGAAGCAGACAGCCTGAGGGGATTCTCCTCAGAAAGGATAATCCACATAATCTCACTCAGCCTTATGTAAATGGGGACAGAGCCAATTGCCATTTATAAGCTCAGCACACATAACCCCTGGCTTTATACTGTGATTGAATATACTCAATATAGTCGTCCTATATCATGTTGATGTTGATGTACTCCATGGCCCAGGGAAGTAGTGCTATGACTCCTGGGCCTGTGCCCACGCCGCCAGCGTTCAAGAATACTGGGTTAGCAGCCTGTATATGTATTATACGGATATAACATGTATATGTGACCCAACAAGCAAAAAGACCCATCTGCGGGGGATTTTTAGTACTGGCTTTGACCACTAGGGGGCACCAGAAGGGCTAGAGAGTGCATAATTCAAGTAAAAATCTGAAAATGCTCTAGACTAATTTTTTGTGTAGAATACAATAGACTTATTATAATTGTTCTATATTTACTGCAAACATTCCATATTTGGAATGCAAAAAGAACGTTTTCTATGGAAAATTAGCATATAAGACATTTTTTGGTTGCCATGGAAACCATTCCATTGCACAAAATGGGAGATAATTGTCCCGGTTTCTTGAGTATCACATTAGTTACTCAAAACTGAGAACAGACTATAAAAATTCCTTTTAGAACCAAATTTAGACTAAAAAATACCATTTTATTTGGTTATTTATCAATAAAACTGATTTTTCATTAAATACCTTAAATACTAATTCCTCCCCGGATGGGTCTTCTCCCTAGCCTGGTCACACATATCAGTATATCAAATATAACATGAATGTAATCAAAGCTTATACACAACCCAGGTGTTATATGCTCTTACATTACTTAATGAAAATGGTTATGGTTAGAAACAAATATATACAACAGTTGGCCAGATGAAAGTGTACGTATTGCTAGGGAGTCATGAAACCATATTACAAGTCACTTTCCAGGGCTGCATTCATGTATCATGACGACTAAGGTACCTAAAATCACTACATAGACTTTGTGGTCAAAGGATACATGTATCTGTAAGCCCAGTCTGGTACATTAGAAAAGAATATAGCATTTGTTGCCTTAAACAAACTCATCTGTAAGACCAGTTGGGTACCTGACACCACTATGTTGTTTATTTTGCAAAGATAGAATGATCTGTCAACCAAGTTCGGTACATGAGACAGCTATATAGCATTTGTTGAATTAAGATAATTATATTGATCTGTAACTCAGTGGGTAGAAAAAAGAATCAAGGTTGAATCAGCATTGAATCAACATCGACATGAGACCACTATAAATACAATGTTCTGTATAAAGACAGCTTGGTCCCTATTTGGTAAGTTCATTATGATTTATGGGTTTGTTGTCTAAAGTTCAGTTAGGGCCATAACCTATTAGCTGATTGGGATGCATTATCGGCCGATACACCCTCAATAAACAGTCACAATGTAGTACTTGTTAGTGTAATTTTGTGGATGTATCAGCCGATAATACATCCAAATCGGCTAGTGGGTTATGGCCCTAAGGTACCTAGCTGAGACCACTATATAGGGTTTGTTGTGTAAAGACAGATTGATCCTTGTTTTATACATATATGATGTGATTCCACTGTATTAGCTTTGTTCCATAAATAATGTGAGCCCTGTTCAGTACAGGAGACCACCATATCTAGGATTTGTTGCCTAAAGACAGACTGATCTATAATGCCAGTTTTGTACATGAGCTGCATAAAGACAGATTGATCTGTAAGCCCAGTTTTGTACTTAGATCAATATATAGGCTTTGCGGTGTAAAGACAGATTGAGCTGCAAGCCCCGTTTTATTACTCAGATCACAGTATCACGTTTGTGCATTATTCTGTGACAGATTGCTCTAATACGTAGGGGTTGCTGCATAAAGCTAATGTTTACAAGTAGCCTGAAGACATTTGCGACCTTAAAACATTTGCTGCATAAAGACATTTATGGTCAAAAGACATTTGGGCCAAAATAAATTTGTAGGTTAAAGACATGTGTGCTTTCAAGCAATATTTGTACGGTGAAGATCCATCGAGTGTCTTTATGCAATTTATAGTGTTAAGACCCAACACCGTCCTTAAAGGGTTAATTCATTTCCCTTTCATCCCTTTGAGAACAGCTTCAAGGCACCAATGGTGGGAGCTATGAGGGTGAGACACAGCTATGACCCGCGCCTGATAACCCCAGCTCCTCCCAGCACGGCGGCTCCCCTGCCTCCTATCGGCTTTGCCATCTCCAGCAGAGCCCCCGACACCGCCCAGGCCATCAACTTTGATGGCTACAACTTCTGGAAGCAGTATCAGGTAATATCTGTAAAAGATGTACCCACATACACTACTTTATAAGAAACACAAATTGATTTATCTTAGGGCGGAAAGGTAAAATGGTCTCAACATTCTACAAAAGTAGATCAGTCTTCACTGAATTGCAGGTTGACTCGTGTCTCATTGTGCACTTACAGATGTTTAGTTTTTACTGAAATTATGTTAGATTTTTGTTATATTTATAGTTACCTACTCAAGTATTAATAAATCCTCAGTAGATTTCTGGGAACTCAATGTCATTTGTATGAATGTCCTGAGTTACAAGGTGGAACGAGTTTTAAGGAATTTGCGTGATTTGTGGCTAACCTACAACCTTTCAAGATGATGAATATATTATTATTCAGTTTACTGCAAATGACCCCGAAAAGCACACAATTCTTTCCTAGAATTCAGAGCGGATAAAGAATTCTATGATAACATAGAAAACCCCAATATTAGAGGGTACACGAGAAATATTTCCTCGATCTATTACCTTGATGATACTTTTGTGTTGTAGAATCCGGTACGTAAAAGGAGTTCCTTCTTCCAAGCTGAGCCTGGGGCTGAGACACCTGCTAGGACAACATTTGAGATTATGTACGAACGAAGACATACCTCACCCAAGACAAATCACAGCATGCACAACCCTAAACCCCAACCTGTAGCAAGACAGATATGTAAGTATTATGTACATCCTTCAGCTTAGATACAATACAAAACATGCACAACCCTAAACCCCAACCTGTAGCAAGACAGATATGTAAGTATTATGTACATCCTTCAGCTTAGATACAATACAAAACATGCACAACCCTAAACCCCAACCTGTAGCAAGACAGATATGTAAGTATTATGTACATCCTTCAGCTTAGATACAATACAAAACATGCACAACCCTAAACCCCAAACTGTAGCAAGACAGATATGTAAGTATTATGTTCATCCTTCGGCTTAGATACAATACAAAACATGCACAACCCTAGACCCCAAACTGTAGCAAGACAGATATGTAAGTATTATGTACATCCTTCAGCCCTAAACCACTATCCGTAACTGGGCAGATAGGTTACATTATGTATATCACCAATACACGCCATAGCCAACCCTAAACCTTTTCTAACCCTTATACCTGTAACCAGACAAAGATGTTAACGTGAGAGATCCTACATTATTGCATGTAGATATCTGTTTTTCCATCAAAATATATGAACTCTATATTTCAGTACCAGACGACCCTAAATCGGCAGATGAGCGATTGTTACCTTCAATTGACAGAGACAAGGTGGGCTCCAAATTACAGCAGATTATCATAGGAGTGTACAGCTGGTCCATATGATTACAGAACAGCTACCTCCTCGACATCTACCCCCGATCAAATATACCCCCTTGCCATCTACCACTTAGGACATCTACCACCTAGGACATATATCGCCTAGGACATCCATCTCCTTGGACATCTACCCCCTTGGACTTTAGCTCCCAAGGACTTTAACACCCTAAGACATCCACCTGCTATATTTTCAGCCCTTTGCCCGTGGCTCAAGAAGGAAGCAATCTAGCTTTTGGCATCCCAAACTTAGTGGGCTGAGGCATATTTACCCCTTGAAAAACTGAACCTCCAATCTAACCCCTAGTCATCTATTCCCTTGGAATTTACCCCAAAGGGCGTCTACCCCAGGGCACCCAGGAGACATTTACCCCCTCCATATGTTCACCCACAGCCAACCCTCTCCAGTCATAGCATGTGGATCTCCTCAGGGTTAGAAGTCCTAGTGGGTGTCATCAGATGTCAGAGGGGGTAGATGTCCTGTGGGGTGGATGTTCTTGGAGATAGTAGTCCTCAGGGGTAAATGTCCCAGGGGCCCCGGTAGGGGGTTCATGTCCAAGGAGTAGATGTCAGGGTTAGATAATCAGAAGATAACGATAAATCATACACCATACTTGGGATTACAAACTATAACATTGCTTCATTCTTGAGACACATGCAAAAGGTTGGATATGAAGGGAGTGCATCTCCTTGGGGATAAAGGTCCTTGAGGGGTAGAATTCCATATGGGGTAGATGTCCTAGGAGGTAAATGACAAGGGGGTAGCTGGTAAGGGGTTGAGATTTTTTCAATATTGATCAGTCTCAGGTCTCTTTTCTCGTCATAAATAAATAAGCATATTTTACAAGAATAACTCAGAACTCAATGTTATTCATAATTTATAAATTTCAAAAGAACCAGGCAATATGAAGCCCATGTAGAGCACTTAGATGGTACACAAGGTGGATCTGTTTGTCCTTTAAAGCTGGTATAAAACTGTAGATATATTGATTTTAGTTTCCGAATAGCCTTGTTGTTGTAGTGTAGATATGTAGCATCAGCTGGCAGCACACAGGTCAGCGCTGCCGTCCTGAGTGTGCCAGCTTTGAGGACTTCCTAAATACTCATAATACAATATGCATGCGCTGTTGAGTGTTTTGTGTGACCCTAGATAATTCATGTCATTTGTGCCTCTTTGCAGATGACCAAGTTACCATCGAAATTTGGAAAATCTAAGAAGATATTGGAAGCTAATGTCAAACGTAGTGTATCTCCAACTCGTTTACGAGACAAGTACAAGAATCATGCAGAACTCAATAATCATTTATCATTAAACTAAATTAGGAAAGGTTTTTATATCTATCAAATGTGTTCAGGAGCCTCCCTCTCTCATATATGCTTTAGCTGAGGCCCGACCAGAGTAACGTATTGCCTCGACCCTTGCTAAAAAGGGCAGCATGAGTCGAATACTTGGGCATTCAATGTCTGTGTAGCCATGAGTTGAAATTTGAGTTTTTGAATTTATATCATATAATATCTAATATACGTACAGCAATATACAAATAGGCAGTAAAGTCAATTTTAGTAAGGCTTAGTATCAACATATAAGTTAAACGCTTAGATGATGTAGAGATACCTGGACCCGTTCTGTATTGTGTTGTTATGAGTATGTAATATATATATATTATGGCGTTCGGCATTGAACAGTTATCCCTCATATCTTGTCTTTCGTCAAATACTTTTTTCTTCAATTTGATAGCTGCTGGTATATTCTACACTGATGGAGAGGTGCAGAACTCAAAGACAGACATGAAATACTGGAACAGCCTCAACTCTCTCTGGGGCAAGGACTTCTCCAGAAAGAGAGACTTGGGCCCAACACAACCCACAGAAATGCATGTTACCTGTGAGTAGTAGCACACATAATAGTCATGAAATAAATTTAACAAACCTCTCAATAAATTTTTACATACCCCCGATCAATATAACCCTTAATGGCTACCGTCCACTTGGGAACCTCGGCCGATTAGGCCCATGCGTTTCCTATATAGCTTGAAGCCTTCGGTCAATTGGAGCCCAGTGGACAGTGGCCATTACGTGCATTACATGTGCTATTCACTTTGTCGCCGTGATGCATTCATTAATGTACACTGATAATAATACCTATAGTCAGTAGTGACTATACCACCATATTTTGACCCCCGTAGTCAGGGGACTATACAACTTAGTCACATATTAGTCATAAGATAGTCAGTAGTGACTATATCTGGATCACACAAATTGATGATGTCATAGGAATGTGTGCACAGGAAACAGTTAGAATTCAAATTTGAATGGTCCATGGACTTCAGGTAGGCACATCCTCTTCTAAACCACTGTTCTATGGATATCCATGCTTGTTATATGTTATGTTACAGTTGACTATGACAACTTAAGATGTTATAGGGTGCATGAGTTTTCATGTTTGATAGAGTATTTATGGGATTTTGTTCAAATTTTGATAACATAGAAATACATGAACAGTTTATGTCTAGACTCACAGAGCATAATAGGCCTACACAGCAGCCTGTCACCTGCCCTGCTTTATCCTATCCTGTCACATGCCCTGCCTTATCATAGCCTGTCCCCTGCCCTGCCCTATCCTAGCCTGTCCCCTACCCTGCCTTATCCTAGCCTGTCCCCTAGCCTGTTCCCTAGCCTACCTTATCCTAGCCTGTCACCTGCCCTACCTATCCTAGCCTGTCACCTGCCATGCCTTATCCTAGCCTGTCCCTTGCCCTGCCCTATCCTAGCCTTTCTCCTGCTCTACCTATCCTAGCCTGTCCCCTGCCATGCCTGGTCCTAGCCTGTCCCTTGCCCTGCCTTATCCTAGCCTGTGCCCTGCCATGCCTGATCCTAGCCTATCCCTATCCTGCCTAATCCTAGCCTGTCACCTGCCCTGCCTTTCCTAGCTTGTCCCTTGCCCTGCCCTATCCTAGCTTGTCCCTTGCCCTTCCCTATCATAACCTGTCCCCTGCCCTGCCCTATCCTAGCCTGTCCCCTGGCCTGCCTTATCCCAGCCTTTCCCCTGATCTACTTATCCTAGCCTGTCCCCTGCCATGCCTGATACTAGCCTGTCCCTTGCCATGCCTTATTCAGGCTTGTCCCCTGGCCTGCCTTATCCTAGCCTGTCATCTGCCCTGCCTTATCCTAGCATGTTCATTGTCATGCCTTTTCCTAGCCTGTCCCTTGCCCTGCCCTACCCTAGCCTGTCCCCTGCTCTACCTATCCTAGCCTGTCCCCTGGCCTGCCTTATCCTAGCCTGTCCCCTGCCATGCCTTCTCCTAGCCTGTCCCTTGCCCTGCCCTACCCTAGCCTGTCTCCTGTCCTGCCTTATCCTAGCCTGTCCCCTGCAATGCCTTCTCCTAGCCTGTTCATTAACCTACCTTATCCTAGCCTGTCTCCTGGCCTGCTTTATCCTAGCCTGTCACCTGCCCTACCTTATCCTAGCATCTTCATTGCCCTGCCTTATCCTGGCATATCCATTGCTCTACCTATCCTAGCCTGTCCTCTGCCATGCCTTATCCCAGCTTGTCCCTTGCCTGGCCCTATCCTAGGCTGTCCCCTACCCTGTCATATCCTAACCTGTCCCCTGTCCTGCCTTATCGTAGCCTGTCCCCTAGCGTACCTTATCCTAGCTTCTCACCTGCTCTACCTATCCTAGCATGTCCCCTGCCATGCCTGATCCTAGCTTGTCCTTTGCCCTGCCTTATCCTAGCCTGTCCCCTGGCCTGCCTTATTCTAGTCTGTCCCCTGCCATGCCTGATCCTAGCCTATCCCTATCCTGCCTAATCCTAGCCTGTCACCTGCCCTGCCTTTTCCTAGCTTGTCCCTTGCCCTGCCCTATCTTAGCTTGTCCCTTGCCCTACCCTATCCTAACCTGTCCCTTGCCTGGCCCTATCCTAGCCTGTCCCCTACACTGTCTTATCCTAACCTGTCCCCTGTCCTGCCTTATCCTAGCGTGTCCCCTGCCCTACCTATCCTAGCCTGTCCCCTGCCATGACTTATCCTAGCCTGTCCCTTTCCCTACCCTATCCTAGCCTGCCCTGCCCTGCCTTATCCTATCCTAGAGCAGGACAAAGCTTGACCTGCCTTTCCCTTATTTCTCATGATTGACTATATCTATTAGTCATAATGACTACTTTAGACCATGAAACCATTAAATTCATAGTCACTTGACTATATAGCCCAAATCAGCCGATTTAATGGCTGACTATAGGTTGACTATATGACTAACTTACATTAGACATAGGTGACTAACTAGGTATAGCCGTTTTTTCTACGTTCACGTGACTATAGAAACGTAGTCCGTAGTGACTAACATTTCCAGGGCTATTATTATCAGTGTAGCCCTAGCGGGTTAAGACCCAGGTCAATGGCAACGATGCAGGATTCATGTGATGACAAAGGCCATACTACATGAAAACACTGCCTTACATACTTATTATTAATCACTACTTACTACCAACTCATCAGTTTCCCAATAAGTGTGCCTTCAATGCTGATGATATGTTTCATTTTTGATAATTTCAGATTTCAATGGAGGGGCACCTGCATCTCCAAAGAGGAAAAACCGCCGGACATGTATGGGACATGTCCGGGGAGACTCCAGCCGTGTCAACTTTAACAACTCCCAGTATGGCAGCGACGACCCCAAGAACTACATCTAAGTAGATCCAACAAATAGACTGCCTGCAACCAATGATATAGGCTCCATGTCCCTCGCCATTGGTTAATGCGACTGTGTCTAGACATGACGGGTTTTGCTTACATCATCTGTATATATCCCTGTGCATGATCTACTTATATTTACTTTTCTCCATCTATGTCTTGTATTTTCTTCGTTAACAAAGAGAAATGCATATCATTAAGACATATTTCAATCTGGGGTTAATTTAATGTGTGCAATATTATCTTGTTCTGTCCAATCTGATCATATAACCTCACAGTTTAACGTGATTAAATGACTTTACTCTTCAGTGAAATATACTATTTAGACGTGTTAGAAGTTGACCTATTTGTTCAGCCAGATTTAGTATAATATATATGCCTCTAATATTATCGCAGTGAGACCTTTTAATCATTGTATGATTTATTTCAAGCTGCATATGCTAGAACATTGGATTCTGTGTTCAGCACGATAACTTAAACAGCTATTTTCCCGTTCTAGCATGAAAGTATAAAGATGGTTAATAGAAAGTTTGAGTCCATGATTGAGAAGGAAGAAGGGTTAATTCATTTTAGTGTCTTCCTGGGTACCTTGATAAACAGGTTGTGTATAGCAATAGTGTCTCATTGGGCGCGTGGGCACCCTACTTGAAAATTAGTTCTCAAAAGAGAATAAGAGAGAGCAATGTACCGGTATATGCTATGTCTACAGTAATTTTAATATATCAAAGTGAGGGTGGTTGCGGGCTTGGGTAAGGAGATCCATTCTAAACTGTGTCTGCTTTTCGTTCTCTTTTATGCTAGAAATCATTCTGCATACAAAAAAAGGAACAAGTCATTTAACATCGCCATTCTTTATTAGGCAGAATGAAGTTACTCCATCTTTGAGGACTGACAATAAACAGTCCCGCGTCTAAATATGTACAATTTGTCTACATGCAGTATTAACAAAGCAGTATCTAAAGATATGACCTTTTTAGGATGCTACCAGCTCCCTTGCCTTCTGTCTATGCCCTTTCCATAGTTCTCAATCCCTACATAACCCGTGAAAATACTTCATATAAAATATCGCATTCAGTGAAGTATAAATATTGATATGAACCTTGAGCGTGCTTTTTATTTTCATGGACGCCCAAATGTCAATATAAGGCTGGAAACATCATCGTTATTTTTAGATGAATTTCGTCAATGGGAAGAGCAGTACACATAAAATATCAATCAGTAATTCTGAAGTAAACTGAACCTGAGAAGAATCTTAGGATTATTAGATTATGAATTATGATTACTTATTACTATAAAGGAAACCATATATCAAAGAACATATAAAGCATATCTGTGTCTATCAATCATAAGTAATAATACACTATATCAATTAAGTGACATCTACGATAATAATGACTCGTGTGAATATGACATTGTCAAGCATGAAAACAATATCATGAGCTGCCTAGGCATTTGTAACTAAAATGTAACGACCACAACACACACGGAAGAACACAATGTCATGTCAAATAACATCAAATGGAATGGCCGCATTTTCAATGGCTGTATGTAGAATAATCATCATAGTATGTGAGACATCATTGGAATGAAATTGCAAAATTGGCATTTACAAAAAAAAAACATATTGTGAAATTCATGTCCACATGCAATAGATATTGCCTTGTTCGAGGATACATGTCCCACAGATATGTGTTTATATCAACTTGCGTAGACACCTGGCATCGTGGATCTTTGAAAATGGTCCTCATCAACTCTATAACAACGGATCACACCACATCAGTCTGCGTTCAGTGTGACAACTCAACATGGATAACTCACCTGCTCACCGCGGTATATTGAATGAGCAGATTACCATGTCCAGGTGTTGAGCGTGTAGGGCTCAGGCACTTTTAGTTTCATCTGCACAAAATTGTGAACCCCTATATTTATGTACCAAAGGTATCCTTTTCAGGTATTGCTTCTCAGATAAACCAATTACTACTCATCTGCCATCACAGTGCTTGAATAGTTTCCACCAAGTAAACGGAAATGTTGTTTATTTGCAAGATGGAAAAAAATATGAACACATTTATTTGCAAGATGGGAAGAAATGTGAACACTTTTTTAAACACGTTTACACAATTAACACATGATTGCTCAATAAAGGCTTCACGTGATGGGCTTTGATGTACCTCCTTTACTAGTGTAGTCTGTGTCAGAGTCGTCCATGTTGAGTTGCCCATACAGCTTTATTCATCACTTTCATCCACCAAGGTGGTGTTCCCTCCATCATCTAACACAACACAAGGCGGGCTTGGCACGCTTCAGGAAGGAGAAGCTGAATTTGGCAGTGCCCAGACAGGAGCAGGCTTTGTCCCCTCTGCCGTTCTGCTGGGAATGTTTCTGCACTGATTTCTGTCTCTGAAACACCAGGTGGCGTTTGGTGAGCTTGCCGATGTGGTGCAGTGCTGCCACCTCAAACAGCTGGTGGACGGCACGTGAACAACGCTGGGCCGACGTCTCCACATAGGCCAAGGCACCCGAGATGCGAGCAGTCTGCATGGCCTGCAGACAGACAAGGCATATGGCTGAGCATTATAGAATTCGCGTTAAAATGTGAAACTTGCCGATATGTATATTTAATGATGATTTTTGATCCTTGAATATTGGGATTCGCCCTCCTATCTTATGTACGATGTGAGAGGTTTAATTTAAAATCTTCTGAAAGAAGAGTTACAATTCTAAGGTTACAATTCTAAGGTTTTGACTCTTTGAGAGTATAGTTAGATATAATTATGGCATACACATACCTGGTTGAAGGTGACGGCTATCTCTCTGTTGGACGCCAGCCTGGCTATGGTGTTGATGTCGTTCCGCAGGTCACACTTACATCCCACCAGCACCAGGCCCTGCTTAGGACACTGCTCCCTCACCGTCCTCAGCCACTGTAACACACAATCAGACACTTAGGACACTGCTCCCTCACTGTCCTCAGCCACTGTAGCACAATCAGACACTTAGGACACTGCTCCCTCACCGTCCTTAGCCACTGTAACACACAATCAGACACTTAGGACACTGCTCCCTCACCGTCCTCAGCCACTGTAACACACAATCAGACACTTAGGACACTGCTCCCTCACCGTCCTCAGCCACTGTAACACAATCAGACACTTAGGACACTGCTCCCTCACCGTCCTCAGCCACTGTAACACAATCAGACACTTAGGACACTGCTCCCTCACCGTCCTTAGCCACGGTAACACACAATCAGACACTTAGGACACTGCTCCCTCACCGTCCTCAGCCACGGTAACACACAATCAGACACTTAGGACACTGCTCCCTCACCGTCCTCAGCCACTGTAACACAATCAGACACTTAGGACACTGCTCCCTCACCGTCCTCAGCCACTGTAACACACAATCAGACACTTAGGACACTGCTCCCTCAGCCACTGTAACACACAATCAGACACTCTGGACACTGCTCCCTTACTGTCCTCAGCCACTGTAACACAATCAGACACTTAGGACACTGCTCCCTCACCGTCCTCAGCCACTGTAACACACAATCAGACACTTAGGACGCTGCTCCCTCAGCCACTGTAACACACAATCAGACACTTAGGACACTGCTCCCTTACTGTCCTCAGCCACTGTAGCACAATCAGACGCTTAGGACACTGCTCCCTCACCATCCTCAGCCACTGTAACACACAATCAGCCACTTAGGACACTGCTCCCTCACCACCCTCAGCCACTTCAACTAACAAATAGGACATTTAGGACACTTCTCCTTATAAATCTGGGGGGGGGGGGGACTCTCCTCAATCTTAAAGTTCGTATCCCAACTAGGGTGATTGAAATTGACCTCCATCCTTCATTATCTGAAACCCCAAAATATGTACTTCTGTTTGGAAATGGGTATATAATTACTGTTACCAAGGGTCTAAATGCAAGATAATGTAATGAGACAGCTTTGTTTGAGAAACCCAACCCATGGGCCACCATCTGAGAGATGCTGCCACCTGTATAAAATCTGAAGCCCTAATGTGTGCATAACTGGGAACGAGCTATTGTGTCTGCAGTGGGGATCATGTAAATACTACTCACTGGTAACACCTTGTGTCTAGTGAGAGAAGCATGTTAATTACCCTATTTTTGACTGATCAGTCAATGGTGATTTTCCCATTAAACTGTGATTCCTGTAAAGAAATATTGCTGACAGAGATTTAATACTTTCACAAATGATTTACAACATCACCATGCTTATCCTTATGCATTCATAAAGTGCAAATTGGTCACCGCAACAGTTGGGATACCAACTTTAACCACCATGGTATATAACAGGAGTAATCTAGATATTTTCTTTTACATTATCTTTCTCTATACCTGGGTCTCATATGGACCCCTAATGCAGGCAGGCGCACCCAACCTTATACCAAAGACAATAAAGTAGGGGTAGATGGGGAATGAAATATGCCCAAACAGGTCTGTGCACACCATCCACTAAATACATCCCTTACTACATTAGCCAGACACTGTTTTTGTCTGCTGGACTTCGTCGACAGCACAACGCTTTTTATGGATCACGTCACGACTATACATGTATCCCTTCTAAGTCAGCAATCTACATCCTCGAGGATTGATTATGTTCCACACAAAAAAAAGGAAGAGAATCTCCATATTCGGAGGTACGACGGTTGTTATATGATGCCTGGGGGTGATATACAGTTATTTAAACTAGCTCCTCTGACCGTGTTGTGATTAGTATCTTCATTATGGTTTCTTCTTTTTATAAATGTGCCTTTCTACTGTCAGCATAGTTCCCCTCCTGCAACGAGGTGAGATGTGTAAAACCTCTATAATCAGCATTCCATTGAATGTACTCTAAATGTATTACTGAGTCAAGTGGGAGCTGGGTTTAACCAGTTAACATCGGGGCAATGGTTTGATATAGACAGAGATACTAAGCCCTATAAGTCAAACCAAAACAAGAATAATGGTGCGTTCTGTATCGGATTTAACTATAGGAAATAACATTATATGTAGAAGTGTGTATCCCTGCTCCTTAAACCAAGCCATGGACATCGGATGTCGTATTGCTATAAGGATGGACATCGGGTATCGTATCGCTATAAGGATGGATATCGGGTGTCGTATCGCTATAAGGATGGACATCGGGTGTCGTATCGCTATAAGGATGGACATCGGATGTCGTATTGCTATAAGGATGGACATCGGGTGTCGTATCGCTATAAGGATGGACATCGGGTGTCGTATCGCTATAAGGATGGACATCGGGTGTCGTATTGCTATAAGGATGGACATCGGGTGTCGTATCGCTATAAGGATGGACATCGGGTGTTGTATTGCTATAAGGATGGACATCGGGTGTTGTATCGCTATAAGGATGTTTTTAATGAATAAACCCATTTGTTAAGATGACCCCTCGTCATCGAGACTTATAATGTATGGTCCATATCTATTCGTAGCGGCCTTTGATGCTAAAACTTCAATTAAGAATAATATCCCATGAAAGGCCTCTTATATTGGGGGATTTGGTATGGCTGAACCTCCCAGTTAATATGCAAATGGAACATGTCCCCTCAACTAATAGCATATCTCCGACCCTGGCTCTTCTACAGATAAATTATGATATGAAACAAAAGGGAGCTTGCGCCTGGTGTGGTGGGTGGGTCATCTCCTAGCCGTACCAGCAGGTCTACATGTTAAGGAGTTGGACCACATGGGGCCCAGGTGCCTGGGGGAGGGGAGGGGTGGGCTATGTAGGGAGCCAAGCAGAAGCTTTACACCCTCCTGGGCATGGGTATATATCACAGACATGGTCTGAGATCCAGCCATTAAGTCCACGCAGACTGGTTTCACACAGCCCTCTTTATCACCATCTTTACCACATCATAAATCGTAGCCACATGCTTTCTACAACAATCCATTTCACCTATTGAGACCCACTGAAAGAAATGGAATAAACACAACAATAATAAACCGACGTAGAGACGGTGCAGTTTTTTTTATAATTAAGCAAGTATCGAGGACAATGATTATCATACTAATGTCAAATAGAATTGACGCTAGATTCTTGTGAATTGAAATGGCTAATTGTTTAGTACCAACATAAAAGGTGACATTTTAGTGAGTGATTCATATGGCGCATGACGATTTTACAGTCAATGATGGAACAGGTGTCCGGATACATCTCACATCGATAGATGATATGGAGCGTATATCATTATACTGTCAGCAAGAAGGACGTGTACTCCAAGAGATTAAGATGAAAGGGGGACTTCTTATGCTGGTCGTTCTGTAGAAGTTAAGCTGCCTCTACTATTGATTTTACCCAAGTCCCTTGTCTAAACCAAGAAGCAGGTTGGCCACTGTGAAAGGACACTTTAATACACTAAAACTCCTTTAGTAACTGGGAAGTGAGTCTCTGATAATCAGTATCGTGATTAGATGAATAATTCAGTGTGTCAATGTTTGATGGATCGGGAGAGGTGATATGGAGGGAATGTGGTTTTATTAGTAGTGAGAATCCTTTGTAACGCCCCGGGGTGTGCTCGGTGATGCTGACAATATTAGTCTGTTACAATCTGACTTGTATTAGATTAGGAGGCAGCAGCAGTTAAGTCTCCAGCCACCCACATTGACATAATTATGGAGGCAGGTTTATGTCTACAAATATTATCTTCTTCTTCTGGGTTAGATGAACGACCTTCTCAGTAAATGTAAGCAGGTGTAGTACAGCTGGCGTGATGGAGCACGTGTGTCGAATTTGGAAAGGTATACATAATTTATCATTAATTTTTTTGATCACATATTACTATATACGGCTATACTATATACAGCTCTTTGTTGATGGAGCAATGCGGCGTATAAATGCATGCTTCAGGGACTGACCTTAACCACAAGGTAAGATAATCACAGTCTGTAGATACAAGAACAGGAATAGCCCACTGCTCAAGGCACTAGGATCAGAATACCGAGCCAACCTTATCCCGAGCCATGCCTTGCAACGCCACTGTCAAACCTCCAAGTCTATGTACTACTTCCAAGGGTGGCTACCCCACTGTAGTCCACACCCAACAACACCACCACCCCTGTGGGTAGCACCCTGTCTCTATGAGACGGTTCAGTGAGGCTGATATGGATGGTTTTGTTGCTGAGGGTGTCAGTTCCTAAAGAAGGAAATGTATTTTTGTTCTATATTCTGCTGCCCCCCCCCATCTGCCTGAAGGGACCACCAGCTGGGCCCCGAGGCCCCTAATGTGCTGCCAAGCTGCGGCCCGGTGGCCGATATCTCAGGTACAATGGGGGCGCCTTGTTCACTTAGATAGCAGCAGTACATCATGGTCCCCTAGTTTGGTTCATCCCCCACTCCTTAACCTAGACCTACATAAGTATGAAAGTAAGCATCAAAATATAACGTAAAATTGGAACTCTTTTTTACGAAGAAAAGGGAAAAGGGCCCTATGTTGGAACTCCTCTGTGTGAGTGTTAAATAGCTTTAGATGTGGCAAATAACGGAATAACCAGGTGGAAACCTCCACATTCTATTGATGTTACTTGTTATCTTTCACATCGACACATTGAAGGATCTCAGATCAGAAAAGTACATGTCTACCTTCCAATGTATAGAATATCACCACAGGCTTCGGGAATTAATATAAATCCATATTGAATGAGGATCCCATTCACCTGTCCCAGTCCAGTAAATAACGATAAATCTATATATGTTGGAGTTTGTAAACGGAGAGGAATCTGTTGCTTTCAGTTTTGAATATGATACATTATACTAACTATCATTCAATCAGAATCAGTGGGTTTTATTAATGTGAGAGTGGATTCTGCTGAGTTTGCGTCTTCAATCCTGCATTGGGAGTAATTACAAAATTGCAAATAATGAGGACTGACGCGGCGGGAAATAACGCACTACTTAAACGCCACTTCAAACAGCGTTTGGAACTTGATTGATGGAAACTGTACTCACTACCATTGTGTCCACAAAGGGTTATTTTGATATATTACAGGTACATTTATTGAGAACTTCACAGCATAATGCTCTTAGTTTTATTGAACAACCGGTTTAGAGACCCTAAAAAACTACTATCTAAAACTTTAATCTGTGCATACGATATGTACACTGGTTTTACAGAAAGGATTACACCTCCTCCGATTCTTTCTCAATAAGTAAAAAAAAGGAAAGTATGGCTAAATAATAAAATCATTTAAACACAATTAAAGGAAGTCGGTTCTGGACTATAATGACATAGATACGGCCACGAGAGACTCACTAATGTTGTCATGAACTACATGTATAAGGTCTACTAAAAAAACGATGGTTATGCAGTTCTAATAAGCCGTGCATTAAAACCAAGAGTTGAATGGTAGGCCCCCTATAACCCCATAAAGTATTGTGGAAGCTGACCTTCTCTCACAGATCTCCCTAAGGTTGCATCAGATAATCATCCTTGCCAAGACAGCGCTGTCACAAGTACACCATTTCCTGCCTGTATAAAGCAGAACTCTACCATGCAAATCCTTCTATTACCTGGTTCATAAACTGCCAAATACAAGTTTGTATCGCAATATGAAATATTCATCAAACATGTCCCTAAAGGCTTCCCGTTCCCTTTATCTCCAAAGGAAGGATTTAAAACACCGCCCACGTACTGCCCTAAATATAGTACACTTAGAAATTACTACCAAACACCAGCGTACACCTCGCTTTGACCTGTTCCACAAAGCTGCTCCCTAAAGCCCTGAGCAGCTCCCAGAGCAGCTCCCCACCCATGCAGCCCTGGCAGTGAACATACATCATGTCCCCCGAGCTGCTCACCCTTCCACCCCTCTTTACACCCATGTACCCAATACAGAATTGAAGGACGCGCTCTCAATTTATATTTTCAACCCCTTGTCTTTTTATGGCCCTATTCCCAGACGGGGTTAGGTAGAGGCCTAATAGGAGGAGGTATCCCCTGATGTCGTATTTGAATTTCAAATTGTAGAGGTGTGTGAGCTGCTCATGGGGATGAAGGAGGGGACTAGATGGTGGCGGCAGCAGCTCTATGGCAAGCCGTGTGAGCTAGGTCATTGCTGGTATAAGGATCAAACATAAGTTATCTGGATCAAATACCAACTGGATTGGTTCAGGTAATATCAATATGAGACACCAAGGAAATAAGAAATGCATTGAAATTTGACGTGGCCTTTTTTAATTGTTGATTTGGTATAAAGAGGGCTACAATTGACTCAGTAGTACATTAAATCGTATACTAACTATTTACACGCTGCAAAACTATACATCAGTTATGTAGATGTATGTGGGACAATGTTTTTGTCTCTGACCGGGTGCCGTCTCTGACCAGGTGCCGTCTCTGACCATGTGCCGTCTCTGACCGGCTGGGCTTGATAAGGTCAAAATACCAACAGCAGGAGGCTAATTATAATTATGATTATAATTATTTAACAACCGCTATAATGTTTTTACAAATCCTTATATATATGAGCATAATTCTTTTTAAAACACCTTTTTCTGACACCTGATCAGAGTAGGCACATGGTCAGAGACGGCACCCGGTCAGAGACAAAAACATTGTCCCAAGGTCGTGAGACACAGCCATAAGTCAGTTATTGGTCCAAGTGTAGGCATGCGCATTACTCCACTAGATAAAATCAGTACATGATAAAGACAACCTTCCAGCCCAGACATGAAACAAAGAACATGACCAGTGTATGAATGTACTCATCCAGTTCCCAGTACATGATAATGACAACCTTCAGCCCCCCCCCCCCCCCCGCGCCTGCTCCATGCACATCTGTGCATCTAGCAGTGTATTCACGACGTGAGTTGCTCACTGTTGACAGAGCCGTATATATGTCTGGCAGTGCAGTGAGCAGCTCCCTATACAGGGAGGTTCTGCTCATGTGTCACTGAGCTGCTCGTCCCAATAGACACACTATGGGTGTATGGCAGGGGTGGAGCCGCTCACTGCTATCATTGCTGTTCTTTGTGAGCTGGACGTCCGGGGACAGCTTTCTGCATGTCCTGTTATTTGTCCAGACTGGATGGTGTTTAATGCGCATGGACCTGTGACCAGTGACTTGGAAACCACACTCACTGCACCAACCCACCAACCAGCCCCCTCACACCGATAGAAAAAAAGGAAGAGAACAAAAAAGGCCATGTTCCTGGTCCCAATAACACAACCTGAACCACTATACCAGACACATGAGAAATGCCCCCCTCTCACGTAAACCAGACCTAAATGGAAAAATAAATCAGAACACCACAGAACAGAATAAGATCTAAGAGAGAAAAAGCTTTCCATATATAGGTGGCACCAACAACACGCTTTTTCTCACAGGGATGGATTCCATAATGTTCAACTTACAGAGTCAGGGCCTGCCTTCTTTCTCACTGCATCCTCCCCCCTCCTCCCCCTCCTCCCCCTCCTCCCCCTCCTCCCCCTCCTCCCCCTCCTCCCCCTCCTCCCCCTCCTCCCCCTTCTCCTCCTACACCTCCTCTTACTTTTAAACCGGGGCCTCACGCCTGTAAGAGAGGCACATTCATGAGCTTCTCACACCTGTCCATTTCTGCTCAGCTCCACTCCTTATATCTGCAGGCGTCACCTGCACTACAGAATCTACCTGGTAGGCACAACGAGCCATTTCAATACTGAATTGCTCAAAACATTATGTATATATGAATATAAATATTTCAACATATAATAACACAATAGAAATATCTAAACAGGCCCTACATGTCTATTACTGTTCATAATAGTTCAGCTTACATTTAACACACCAAATGACAATACCACCCACAATGCATAGAGCGTATAAATTCCCATCTTCCTGGAAACTTTAATATCAAGTATCTTCCTGATAACAACTAAATAGACACCTCATTATGTCCTGTCATTTTACATGTGAATCAATATTCTATTGTGGCCAACGAAGTCTATTATATGTGCTCATGTTGTCAAACAGCCTCAGACGGTCTGAAAGCTAAGCGACCTTTCAACTCCCAGCCTCTTAGTACCTGTTTTTATCTGAATCCGTATTCAGTACAGTGGTTTCATATAACTCACATAAGGACGTTATTAGCTATTAGCGGACTGAAAGGCCAATTCAAAGTGATATGAAATAAGAGGGGGGTGGGTATGCATTGACTGTTAGATTGTGAGTTGCTGACAGGACTTGAGGTTCAATGGAGCGTGTGTGTGCATGCATGCATGTACACTTGTCCTGATGGCTGTCATTGTTGGGGACAGTCCCTGGGACTCCCTGGGGGACCCCATGGGACCATCAGAGAGGCAGGGAGGGAGAAGGGAGAAAGGAGAGGGGCGGCAGTGAGGGAGAGGGAGGAGTTGGTTGGATGTCTGTAATCTGTTCTGGTCACTGCTCACCTAGCTGCCATTTATAGATGGGCTGTGGGAGTGGTACACAGAGAGTGTTTCTGTGTGAATGGATCAGCTGGGGACAGGATGGAGGGGAGGCTGAGGGGATATAGGAGATGGGCAGGGGAGGGGAGGGGGAGAAGCCTAGGGGGGTACTGTTGTGATAAAATATTATGTGGGTCAAAATATACCAGTGAATAAAGCTTCGTGTATCTTTGAAGGTATCCAAAATATGCAATTGATCTTGATACAGCCATATACATCTTTTCAGAATGAACAATCTATTAGTTACTTAAATTCCCTCACTACCACGACCGTGTGAATCCACTTTTCTCAGATATCTAGGATTACATTTACAACAATAATGAAATTAGTCCATGCCAGCTTGCTTTAGCGAGAGAACTGGGTAACATTCTTTAAAATGGGATCTAGTTTGAGTGTAGATCTATATGATCCCCCACATGTGGACACCCAGTTACAGCGTCTGTAACAGTTCCGCTCACCGACAGACTGACTGACCGTGGCCGAGTTCTGTCTGATACTTCTTTTTAGATACTGTGTCTCAGTTTTCATTTACTCTAGCTTTCTTCGGTACTGTAATTACAGCTCCACGGTTTTATTTGCGAACGAGCTATCTGAGACGCGATGGCTTTGTGCACAGACGCATGACATCCCTTTTTCCTGCTTTTTGGTTTTACCTGTGTAAAATCATCTCGAATATTTGAATGAAACAAACACATGGGAGAGACTAACTCTGTGGTGGAATATTTAATCGGTTATGGGCCCTTTCAACCCTGGCTTAATTCTCAGACACGCGGACGCGCAGACACACAGACACACAGACACACAGACACACCTGAGGCTCACCTCTCACGTATCACATGATGAGGCACCCCCCCCCCCCACACACACACACACAACGTGGTGACTTCATAAAATCTACTCTACAGCCCTACATAACACTGGTTTAACTTTGAAAGCTTCAGTAAAGCAACGCTCGATATTACTTAAAAATTGGTATATTCGATGATTGGGGCTCAACATCATCCCAGCAACCCCTGTGAGAAAAATCTACTGAACTAGGTCAGAATGAACATGACGGGTATATGACGTATCTTTTAGATCAAATTTCGAGTCTTTGGTGAAGGCAGCGCTTAAGGCACTTGTGGAGCGTCCACATAACAATATCCACATGACATGACGTACCCGTTTAGTGACGCCTTCCAGGGCTTCCGGTCTGCTGACGTCCAGACACAGCAGGATGACGTCAACGTCAGAGGGTAGCGCGAGGTCACGTGGTGAGCCTCCTGCGGAATGCCACACGGAATATGTACATATAGGGGGCACATACCCAATTTAGGGGTGTATGAATACCCAGCGAACCAAAAAAACAACGTCTTGCAAACGTTTAATGGAAAACCTTTTTCATACATATTTATAGAAAACGTTTTCAAACAGACGTTATAAAAACGTTTGGCTAACGTTTGGAAAACGTCGTTTGTTAGCTGGGTACATACATAGTTCTACTAAGTATGATAGTTGGAATATCCATAGATCGACATGAACATTTATATGTAGGGTATATATGATCAATTTAGGATGTCAGAGTTTAACTTAGTCTGTTAAATTGAAGCACCGCTGAGGCAACGGCAATGGCTTATTATTTTTTTTAGATTTTAAACAATATGATTTAAATTCCAAGTAGTCTTAGCTTGCATCACACAAGTGAACAATAGTATACAATGCTTTTCACAAGAAGTTAAAGGCAAGTATGATATATCTAGGACATGACACCTTCTTACGTTTCCAAGAAGGATGAGCTTGTATATATAAGGTTTCATATGATACAATGTAATTATAGCAGGCCTTACCTGTGAAGTCCCATATCTCCAGCTGCACCACCGTTTGTGCCCTGATGTCGCAATGAGCGCGGTATATCCGCGCCTGCGTAGGAGGCACATCTGGTCGAGTCTGAAAGAAGCAAGTTCATATGTGTGTCAAGAAAAAACTCCTAAATTAGGTTGGCTGTGATACCGGCATGTGTTTGCCATTTCTGATTACTTAGTAGGAGCTATTATGTTATTATGTTCTCTGTGCTTGTACTAGCCCTTATGTCAATATAATCGAAGCGGATTCAAAAAGCAAACATCAGGTGTAAAATTTGTTCCTGGTTATATCAATTCGTGTTCATTTTGATATGGACACACTGGCCATTATATTATATCCCACTGTTGAGAGAGTTAATCTGGAGGTCCACCTCGGAAGAGGTTGAGATTATACCCTTGCCCAGCTAACATCACAAGCAGCGACTTTACCACTCAACATTAACTTCATCGATTGGAACACGGATCGATACATGTTGTAGCTCGGGTATGATGGCCTTCCTCATGTCGACAAAGAGGCTGCAGGCATCCCATAATAGGAGTCACGTGTCTGTGTCCAATTATAGAGGGGTGTGCTACGTCACCTCCGGTGTGCTGAGGCAGTAGGGCTGCTTGTACCCTGTCTGCTAATGTTACATGTCAGTTACCCGCCGGTAACCAGAGAAAACCAGCAGCCCCATATGTATACGCAAGTACCGTATATGAGCCATATTCTTTTTATATCAAAGCTATGGTCTATACAGTGTCCTTCATAGGTTCTAGTACACTATGGAGATTTACTATCTATGATATTGATTTGTGATAACAAATGGGTATGATTCCTCCGACAGCGTCGGTGTATCAGAGAGGGCTATGGACCACCAACATGCGACAGCAATGGGGTACCCTCTTCCTAAAGCTCTATTGAAATATTGGCAAAAATATGTTAGTATACAAGTTTCACTGTGCCCCTTGCTAGTATTCTACGTTGGAGATTCTTAGTCTTACCTTACTCAAAAGGAAGTGCGTGAGTATGTATACAATTGATCATACAGCACATCAGACTGGATTGTCCCAATTGAATAGCTATGAATATACAATGGTGTCGTGCTGATGTGAAAGAATCTGGTGTCCCAAGCACTATGGCCATGGGCACAGTGAGTTTCAGTCTCTTTGGTACAGTTCTATGCGGGGAATAGCAGTTTTGATGGAAGATGAATGTGAACATTTCCAAAGTGAATGATGTACAATGATTATAAAGTGATGTCTTGTATGCTCTCGGTACTAGTGCTCGTCCCCCTCCCAGTAGAATTTCATCATTTTATTTCTCCAATATTCCAAAAAGTATCGTACGCCTATATTTTGTATGTCTTTTTTTTCTCGGATTCATTGCTATTGAATTGTGTCCACTAGTTCCGTGCACTAAAAGAGTTTATGGGGCAAAAGAAGTGAGAATTTCTACGCTAAGTATGTATAGAGCAGCGGCGATGGGGTTGGATGGGGAGGTGGTAGCAGGGGTAGGAGTGGGACTCCCTAGAGGACATTGGATGAAGTCGACTGTAGCGTTGGCAGATGACCCCAGGACTGAACTCTAATGGTGGCTGCAGACGAGGGGCGGGGGCAGCACCCAGCCAGGCCTGAGGGCAAAGAGACCAGGGTCAGAGATCAGGGGAAGACTCTGCACCTACTACCTTGTTGTAAATGGACAAGGGCTACGTTTTTACCCACACTGTCTCTGGTAACCACTCTCCCCAAAGCCACTCTGTCTCCCCGCCAGAACCGAACTTGTTCCTCACATAGAGAGATAGAGTGAGGATGGTGGTATTTAGGGAGGTGCAGGAGAAGTCTTTTAATGTACGCAGTCCAAATTCAATTAACTGCTTCTTCATACAAAGCCATTTTATTTGCTGTGACGTCAGGCGTGGGGAGGGACCAGATCACGTCCGTAACACGATAGCAGAAAGGTCCATGACAGGATTATTACCCGGTCTGCAGCCAGGGCCGCTATATGGGGCCCCAGACGGGTAAATTTGACAAAGCGACAAGCCCCTGCTTTAACCCTTTTGACAAGGGACAAGGAAATGCTGGGGACTAATAAAAAAATAAAGGGACAATTCCTACTTCTTAAATTCGACAAAGGACAAGACGTATTTCTTAAATTCGACATGAGACATATTGGTATTTCTTGTATTCGACAAGTGACACAGCTACCACCCGTCTGGGGCCCTCTCTATTGCTGCCGCCTCCACACCAAGAACGCCCTCCTAACGGCTGACCAAAATAGAAACTCATTTCAAATCTTGCTTTTTCGTGGAAAGCCGTTTGTTTTTAAATTACGTCTATGCTCTATTCAAAATGAACCCCGTGGAATTGGCAGAAAGGAAAGAAAATAGTGAAGTTAATACCTCCCAGGACCACAGGACAAGCAGCCAAATCCGAATTGTGAACTAATTAGTTTCAGTAACGTTAATCACGTTGTAGCTCGGGCAGACTACTCGTTAGTGCTAATTTGGAGACGCTGGCCACTTTTTGTTCCATGTTTTAGTAGGAGTCACATTAAGCATACTATCGCCTATTATCGCCCAGTTCCCCATTATCGCCCAGTGCTGTCTGGTGGGTGTTAAGACCCAGCAGGCCTCTAAGTGGCCCTGTTAGACTGTGGGACCGCCTGCTGCCGGCAGTAGTAGTAGAGGAAGAACCATGTGTCAGGCACAGAGGAATTACAACAGACTTCACAGATATTCACTGTAAATGCCTGTTGTGCTCCAGCACCCCTTTTCTCTTAACCTTTTAGGTTTGAACTTTTTTTGAGGTTGACCGAGAAAGAAGGGGCATGATAATGGTATCTGATACTACACTGAATATAGGAGTTATCATCATTCATAGATGAGTAGCTAGGGTTAGATCGGTTATAATTCACAGCCGCTGTGGAGCTGCCTACTATATTGCTCATATATATATAGCAGAAACGTGTTAGCCTATTGTCGTCCAGGATGACTTATTATAGTGCATGCATATTGTGATAAAGAAATGTGAGGTTCATGAAACACTGTATGGCATTGACAAGAGCCACTTCTATTCATACAGCCAGAAACTAACACCAAAGTGACTTTAATTTATGATCCGCATTTCCACCGTGGGATTTCATTGGTAATTGAATTACCGATGACCATATATTATGCCCATATTGCACAATCTAAATAGGTCCATGGCTCCACGTCGAAGCTGTGGTGGCGGGAGTATTTCAACTGGAATGTGTTAAACTAACTTAAAGGCCACAGTATTTTTGCCCCTCAAGCAAGAGTCCGCGTTGAACGACCACCGATACCCAGGGCCTTATATAGGGTGATAGGACAGGCTTGGGGTAGGGGGTTCCATCGCAAATTAAAAAATTACACTATTCAATAACTAAAATGTGTAGTCGATAGAGGAGACCTATACTGGACCAATGCAAAAGACAGAATTATAAAACATATAGTTGTATGTGATTGAGAACCTTTAGAAGTTGTAGAACTCCCTATAATTTTACCCTACCCAGTGCTTGCTGTGACTACCAGGCCCGTGGCACCTGTACTGAGTGTATGCTGGGGCATGAAGCACACTGAGTAATCACCCTGCCTGCAGCCACAGGGCCCGGTGGAGGAAAATGCAGGTTATTCGGGTGTCAATATGCAAGTAACTATATGGTGAACGTACCTAATTATTTTATCATTATAAAATGTGAATCAATGTCTTTCAGGGGATATAGCTTTTGTTATTGTAAAGTATTGTATTGATTACTTTAATGTGACTTTTACTAAGCTTAAAATCCGGGAGAAATGGTTACAATTAGGCCAGATTTTATTTGTGCCAGCTCTTCTCTTATATCTAGACTATAAGAGGACAACACCCCTCTTTCAATTTTTTTTATTCTATCTCCTTTGTATAGCGACATTTAATTCCATTTTGACTATAATTCATGAACCAAACATGATAGAAAAAAAGGGGTGGGCTGGGGATGTTGCCATGAATGTATAGAATAAAGCCATAGCCTTAGATCTAAGGAGTTATGCCTAGATTTTCCCGGATTTTGCATTAACTGAGAGGTTCCTGTTTCCTGCCTCTATGTAGGTAGGTGCCGTGGACGGGCCATACACACAGTGGGAGTAGTGGTAGCGCTGGGGACACGCTCTGCTGATTGGTTGGAACCCCCAAGTTGGGGATTTAACTCGGGAGCAGATGGCAGAATTGGCAGAGGGCTGTCTGACTCCTGACCCCACAGGTTACAGCTGCACTAATTAAGAGGCTCACTTGACCAGAAATGGCTCCATACATTATTCAGTACTTAAGCTGCTGTTCACCTCACAATAAGGCCCTGGGGTGGAGCCGTTATACATTACTACACGCCTATTAATCGGCAAATTAAGTTGATTGAAATATCTCCATAACCAACTTGACTATATAACCGTCAATATGGATAATGTGGATATACGTATAGGGATGTTTACATACATCCAACATGTATTCCCGAGCTGCTTTTTAGGGTGTCGTGCCGGTGTAGTTAAACCCGCAGATCTTACTGCACGTCCAGTAAGGTTGGGGGAGGGGCTTGTAAGGTGACAGACAGGTGCTGTGTGTAAGTAGCCATAGTGGGGCAGTGGGAGGGGAGGTCCTAATGGTATTTAGGGCCACAATTCTCTCCCCAGAGGGCAGACCTGTACAGTGACCACATCAGTAACTTACAGGTCATAGGGCCTGCCCAGGTGTGGGTCCTGGTCTGTGAGGTATACTCAGACCTCAGCCCCATGCTCTCTGTGCCCCAAGTATACACAAACAACACAGGGCACCTGTCAATCACACAGCCCCTACCACCCACTCAGCACATACACTTGGAATTGTATCCCTGTATTCTACTGATTCAAGTGTCATATGTACAGTTCTTTTGGTATAGCTTGGTCTGGTAAACATTCATAAGCTACCATGACAAAATATTCAGGTGGTAAATAGCTATATTCTAGTCAATATACAAATATGTCATCTCCCTCTGACAAACCATGGTCTGACAGGTCATTTGCATATACCCAAGTTGAATGCTATTTGGTTATACCTGGGGCACAGAGAGCATGGGGCTGAGGTCTGAGTATACCTCACAGACCAGGACCCACACCTGGGCAGGCCCTATGACCTGTAAGTTACTGATGTGGTCATTGTACAGGTCTGCCCTCTGGGGAGAGAATTGTGGCCCTAAATACCATTAGGACCTCCCCTCCCACTGCCCCACTATGGCTACTTACACACAGCACCTGTCTGTCACCTTACAAGCCCCTCCCCCAACCTTACTGGACGTGCAGTAAGATCTGCGGGTTTAAATAGCACTGTCATGTTCAAACGGTGCCAGCTTTGCGAGCATTCCTTTATACCAACCTGGTTCTGAATTAAGTATAGTGCCAATTGACTTTGCCTGTATCAGATCCTGCAGCGGCCCCTGCCTGCCGTTTGTCGAGGTGTGGGTTTGGCCAGGTGCCCAATTGCCTTGAATTGTAGACTGACCAAGGCCTGCATGCAGTCTTTGTGGGGTAGCAATGAGCGGGTTGAGATGTTGGCAGGGGCTCCCACCAACGACACTCCCTCTCCATTTCCTACCTGGTTTACCACAAAGATACCAGGTGGCGTGGTACAATAAAAGCATCACTTTTACTGAACTAAATGCATTGGTAGCACCCGGAGGATTGAGTATGTGAACAAACAGTATGTTCATGTCTATGGTTGTTATGTTACCATCTCTTTCCCATGCATTCATTGTGGTGATATAAATACCCCCTAATCAATCTAGCAGTGAGTGAGTTGTTGTGAGGCACATTGGGAGGTGCAGGCTTGATAGATGTGCACTTGGTACAAACACCACACCAGCATCAACACGATGACGGAGCATCCGGCAGACAGAGGATCATCAGGAATCAAGGTACCGTGTTTGCCTTATTGATCACACAATAGATAAGTAGCGCAGTGGGGAGGTCTGTCATCATCACTCTAGTACAGTCATCCACAGGTGCTGCAGCTATACTGCTCCACAATGAGTGTGTTGATGCTGTCTAAATGTGCTATGCTTTTTGGAGTAAGGGGCCTCATAGACATAGTCCGACCTACCTAATTCTTGACACCCTTCTAATTAATGGTAATTATGTGCATGGTTTTGCAATAGATCTTAAGACTGTGTCTACACTATTTAGAGCCAGAATCTTTATTGCATTTCAACAGAATATACAATTTCCATAGATTGTCAATAAGCTGTTATTGTCGGTCAAAATGGAGACCTATACAGTTTTGTTAAGCCCCTCTCCCCTATATAGACAAATCGAACAAGGCACTTATTTGACAAATACCGTCTAATGATCGCATTATGTATAATCTAGAATATAAGAGGGCCCTAATTGAAATTTAGTCAAGCTGGAAGCTTCTGAGTATTACCATTGGTCATACCTTTAAGTAAGGTGAGAGAAAACATGTTTACCCTTCATATGACACTATATATCCTGGATGTCATAAAATATGTTTTCCTGTTTTCCCACACATTATATCAGTTTACTTTCACCATAGAAGAAATGTAATCTACAATACGGAAAACGAATTCCAACTTAATAGATGATTATAAATGCTGACCTGGGTCATGACATGGGATTACCATCTTTGCATAACAAAATATTGATACCATACCATGTCAATGGTTACGTTGTAGTCAACTGGAGCACCTCAATACAGTTTTACATGACACATGGCATGCAGGGGCAATAAACCTGAGAAGGACTGGCAGAGTGAGGGAGAGAGAGACAGGGCACTGAGATCAAATGGAATAGGCAAAGAGCACATCAAACATGCATACAGATAGGCCCCTTGCCAAGCACTAACAGTAGTAGACATACTCACCCCATCCATGACCTCTACAGGTAGTAGATATATATACAGGGCCGCACAAGCGGTGCACATGTTGCAACCCTGGAGGATCCGATATTAAAGGAGGCACTACCTGTACTACAACACAACATTGTAAGATAGCTTACCTGTTCTACAGCCTCTGCTCTGTACGCCTCCACCAGCGTGCTCTTGCCACACCCCTTGTCGCCTAGAATGGCCACCTTGCAGTACTTGGTAACCCCATCCAACTTGTTGTAGGAGAAGTTCCCACAAATGCACCATTTTGGGGGCATGTTCCACCCTGGAGGTCACTACTCCAGTTTGGTAGTGGGCGATAAGGGAGGGGGTATGTGGGGAGGCAGGTCCTCTATGTTAACATGTCTTCCAGTATAGCTGGTAGGCTCCAAGGCCAACAGCATACAACAATGTACAGTTCATTGAATTATTGGCCAGGGAATACTAAATGCCAGTGGACCTCTCCAGTGATTCATCCCATGCTGGCACTGGGGGCGTTTAATCCAGATAAGCACGGTAAATCACAGTTTTGGCCAAAGGTCCAAAGACACTACAATGATGTAGACCACGAGGCCCCACATGCTGCCCTGGAGTACGGCTCCGATTGTAGTGTTAAAGCCTCAGCCTGGAGGAGGAGGCCTGGCTGCTCCTGCTGCTGCTACTCCTATGAGAGGCTCCTCCAGTGTGTCTGCCATCCTGCCGGGCCCCGAGGCAGGCTGAGATAGAAGGCTGGATAGGGATCCAGGGACCTTCTGATGACGCAGTCACCACCTTGCTTCTTGTTACCGCCACGTGGGAGTAAAAACCTCTGCCATTTGGGTCGCCAGCTTCACCGAGGGGTAACCTAGAAAAGAAAGATGAGGAGGCAGCATTAGTGGCCGCATGAGTAGGAAGTAGTGCAAGCAGTGGTAATAAAGGAGCGTTTAAAGGCTTTGGTCTATTTTTGATGTTAGCGTTAAAAGGCCATGATGGAGAATGATTAACTGCCTATTAGATCTTGCATATCTAATACTGTTGATGGATTGAACTACTTAAGGTGTAGGATGGGTTAGGTGCCAGGTTTACCACATTCGTCTCACCGAGTCCAAGATTTAAGGGATTCATTTCTACCCTTCCTGCGGAGGCATTTGAGGGGGCAAAGGGTCAAATGAAGCAGGTTTCTGTCTGTAATATGGTCATAGTTCGCCCAATATTTACGTTTTGCCATCAAAAGTGATCCCTGTTAATCTTGTGTGAATAAAGCAAAGATAGATTTAAGAGCGTCTCCTCAATCTAATAACAATGATAGATGTATAGAACATTCGTCCTTGGTCATAACATTCCTATCGCGTATAATCTTATAATCACATATTAGGTCTCTTGTGGCCATTGCCCATTAGGACGTAAATTAGCGAGGCCATACATCCAACTATAAATAATTGCGGAGAGGTGTATTTATCTTACAATCCATTGTCTTCTTGAAGACACATTACAAAGGACTGAGGGATGGCCCTACTCAGACACAACCAACCTGGTTATAGAATGTGATTAGCTGCCTGGGACCCTCATGTATCTGTCATCCTGTGCCTTTAATCAGCCTTTTCCCAACAAAAAGTCTTAGCTAAAAGGCGGTCTAGATCATGTTTCATAATCCAACTGGTGAAAATGTGAAATGGTCATGTGTTCCCAGGCCCCCCTTATAGTCCTTTGCAGCTGGGTTTCCTTTGTTTTTGGGACCAAAGTCTAGCCTCATGATGGTCTGGAACTTTTTCTATTGGACAGTTCTCTCGTTGTGAAGTACCTGGACGGTTATGTTGAATGCTCCCGGTTGAGAGCTACCATACTTTGTCCATCAGCCCTGCTTATGTTATGATTAAAGTTGGTTCACTGACATTGAAGGGCCCATTTTGAATTTTCCTTGCCACTAGGGGGGCCCTACTATGCAATATATTATATACTCTAGGTAATTTATTGATTGATACCTATGCTTAACCTGATCATCAATGCTGCAATAACCATCTATGAAAATCCAGAAAATTAAGTCTCTGAACATTACTGTAAAAACTTAGATAGGGGCCTACCCAAATACTGCATTTATGAACATCACACTGTGGCAATAAATGCATTATGAACTCAAAAAAAATAGATTTTGGTCAAAGCTACTTTCTGTCTGAAATCATTCTAGAAGTATAAGCACTGACTGCCATGCATCATGTACACATCTGCCTTATTGAGCCTATATGAAGACTGGAAATATTCTAAACAAAATCTTACACTATTTACCAAAGTTGATTATTGGTAATGCAACCTGAGGCACAACGAGTTGGGTAACTCTTTGGCACTCATGAATTTCATGGGACAACTTTCTACATCTAATAAAGTTCTACAAAACTTAACTGGAAGATCGATTTTCGTGAGGGTCACACGACTACTGGCAATAAATGATATCAAAGGCTGTAATATATACTAAAACTACACTGATAATAATGGCCCTGGAAATGTTAGTCACTACGGACTACATTTCTATAGTCATGTGAACGTAGAAAAAACGGCTATACCAAGTTAGTCACCTATGTCTATAGTAAGTTAGTCATATAGTCAACCTATAGTCATGCATTAAAAGAGCTGATTTGGGATATATAGTCAAGTGACTATGAGTTTAATGCTTTCATGCTCTAAAGTAGTCACACTGACTAATAGATATAGTCCATCATGAGAAGGCAGGACAATAACTTAGGACAAGTACCCCCCTGGCATCTACCCTCAAGACATCTACCCTAGGGCCTACTATCTACCCCCTAGGACATCTACCCCAGGCCAACTACCAATACCTAGGACATCTACCCCCTTGGACTTTTACCCCTATGGGCATCTATCCCTTGGAATTTTATCCCCTAGGACTTCTACCCCTTAGGACATCCCCTGCCTTGGAACCTACCCCCAGACATCTACCCCCTGGACATCTACCCCTTGGACATCTGCCCCCTGGGGCATCTACCCCCTTTACTCTCTTGGACCTCTACTCCTAAGAAGATCAACCCCCCCACCGACATACCCCTATGTTTGAGTAATATCATGTGCGGGAGGTAGATTTCTCCGGAGATCTCAGGCATCTACCCCTGGACATCTACCCCCTAGAAATCTACTCCCTTGGACTTTTATCCAGGGGTAGAAGTCCTAGGGGGTAGATGTCCTAGGGGTAGATGTCCCAGGGGATAGATGTCCCAGGGGTTATATGTCCTGGGTAGGTGTCCAAGGGAGTGGAAGTCCTAGGGGGTAGATGTCCTAGGGGTAGATCTCCCAGGGGATAGATGTCCCAGGGGGTAGATGTCCTGGGGTACGTGTCCAAGGGAGTGGAAGCCCTAGGGGTTAAAGCCCAGGGAAACAATATCCAAGAGGATAAAAGTCCTAGAGGGTAGATTTCCAGGGGGTAGATGTCCAGGGGTAGATGTACAATGTCCCTTGAGAAATCGTCTCCCTCCACATGATATTATTGTCCCCAGGGGTAGATCTCCTAGAGGGTAAAGGGGGTAGATGTCCAAGGGGATGGATGCCCTAGGGGGTAGATGTCCAGGGGATAGGTGCCGAAGGGGATATAAGTCCTAGGTGGTAGATTCCCAGGGGGTAGATGTCCAGGGGTAGATGTTGGATGTCCCTGGAGAAATCTACCCCCTCCACATGATATGACTTATCATGAGCATTTGGAGGGGGTTGCTGTCCCCAGGGGTAGAAGTCCTAGAGGGTAAAGGGGGTAGATGTTCAAGGGGACTGATGCCCTAGTGGGTAGAAGTTGTAAGGAGGTAAAAGTCCAGGGGATAGATGTCTAAGGGGATGAAAGTCCTATGGGGGGGGGGGGTCCTAGGGGATAGATTTCCAGCGGTAGAAGTCCAGGTGTTAATGTTGTAGTAATGTTTAGCATGTTTAGCACATCTACCCCTTGGATATCCATCCCCTGGACTTTTACCCCCAGGACAACCATCCCCTGGACCTTTATGTCCTAGGGAGTAGATTCTCAGGTGGTAGATGTCCAGGGGTAGATAGATTTCTGAGGGTAGATGTCCGGGGGTAGATGTCCGGGGGGTAGATGTCCGGCGGTACCTGCCCTAGCACCATTGGATAAAGTAGATGAGCATGGGCCATATGCCTGGCACACTATAACCCTTCACCCAGTCAACTTCTGTATATTCTAGTCTGGAAGCCTAGAGATCCACAGATACATGATCAGAATTTGAACAAAACCACATGATACTTCAATCAAAATTGAGAATGCTAGTGTCCCATGATGCCTTAAGTAAATATACTCAACATTAACACAAGAGCTAATGCACAGGGAAATGTGTAAAGCAGTAGTTTAACTAGAATAAGATGTGCCTACCTGAAGTCAGTTGAGCATTCAATTTTGAATCCTAACTATTTCCTGTGCACACATTCCTGTGACATCATCAATTTGTGTGATCCACATATAGTCACTACTGACTATCTTATGACTAATATGTGACTAACATATGTAATCACCTGACTACGGGGGTCAAAATATGGTGGTATAGTCAGTACTGACTATAGGTTTTATTATCAGTGTAAGTAAGGTTCGTGGGGTGTGAAATACTGGAACCGAAGTGTTTCAAATCCCCCCCCCCCCTGAGCTTCTGCACCTTTTTGTCTGTTCTACTCGGGTCTGTTAGATACATTCTGTAGTCCATGAAAGGCGAGTATTGAGAGGCTGTGGGTAAAGCTAACGCCTGGCACTATGAATAATTGATGAGATTTAACCTACCCCCCCCCCCCCTCTACAGGAGGAGGGTGTGGCCCCGTGCTGGAACCCGGTACAAACTGTGCGCCCCACCAGGGGGTGCTGGAGTCACTACTAACCCTGGGCAAACTGCAGCAGGGTGCATGATGATCTTGGTGTGGGATGGTATCTGGAGGAGGGGGCGGAGACATGGGAAGGCACTTAACCCCCCTGAGCCTTGATCAAAACCCTGGAGGTGTGTATGTAAGGGTGGACCTTGCCATAAGGAGGAGGGATCCGCCCACCTGACGGGGATTACCCAGTGTCACTCCATCACCTGTGGAGGCCTGTGGAGGCCTGTGGAGGCTGTATGGGGGTGTGAATGGGGACCCTGGAGGGGAGGTATTAAGGAGAACAGTCAGTATTCAATGTCATGTCCTCCTGCTGTTGAACAGTGGCTTCCACCATGGTCAGAATAACATTTGTAGTATTCTGAATTGCGTACTGTAATTGGTAATACAAACATACTCCCTCTATATTTTTCCATAGCCTACTCCTTTTTGGGTGTTATTCCTGTGATACTTGTGCGGAGAAACCATGCACAACGTCTATTTTGTATGGAGGCATGTGTTAGACATGTTCATAGACTATTCTAAAGTGATATTAATGTGCTGAAATGCCAATAGTTTCAATATCTTGATTCAGGACAACATGAACGTACAAATGTAATCTGACTTTGATGAAATAGGCTAATCATTAGTGCTGGATCACAAAGTTTGCAATGGATGACCTTAAATTCAGTATAATAGCTAATTGTAATCAGTGTTTGTGGGCCACTATGATAATTCAGTAAAGATTTTGATGACTTCTAGAATACGGAACATTTCTGGCTTCCATCTTTGCCAGTGGATGATTCCCTTTTTTCTACGGATATGTGTACAATCTGTAGGGCCTTGCTACTTCAGAAAACATATTTTATAGATATGTTTTATTCAAGGCATGCAACAGCTTTGATTACTTTTAGTAAGCCACGTATATACGGTCTACCAAGAAAATTCCACTTTCATTTGTCTGGACTGTACCTATATGCAAATGAAAGCAGAAGGAAAACTTATAGTCATAGGTATTCACATAATGTTTTTGTCCTACATATGATCCTAGAGAAGACTATACTATACCAGTATAATCATGATTCGGCGTATATAGACCTGTTCCATATGCAACTACTACCTGCCTCCCAAACCTAACAGCAGTAACACAATGGCTGCTCCCTACAGCAGTAACGTGATGGCTGCCCCCTCCTACAGCAGTAACCTGATGGCTGCTACAGCAGTAACATGATGGCTGCTCCCTACAGCAGTAACCTGATGGCTGCTACAGCAGTAACATGATGGCTGCTCCCTACAGCAGTAACATGATGGCTGCCCCCTACAGCACTAACACGATGGCTGCCCCCTACAGCACTAACATGATGGCTGCTCCCTACAGCAGTAACCTGATGGCTGCTACAGCAGTAACATGATGGCTGCTCCCTACAGCACTAACACGATGGCTGCCCCCTACAGCAGTAAAATGATGGCTGCTTCATGCAGCAGTAACATGCTGGCTGCTCCCTACAGCAGTAACATGATGGCTGCTTCATACAGCAGTAACATGATGGCTCCCCACTCCTACAGCAGTAACATGATGGCTGCCCCCAACAGCACTAATATGATGGCTGCCCCCTCCTACAGCAGTAAACATGATGGCTGCCCCCTCCTACAGCAGTAACATGATGGCTGCCCCCAACAGCACTAACATGATGGCTGCCCCCTCCTACAGCAGTAAACATGATGGCTGCTCCCTACAGCAGTAACATGATGGCTGCTTCATACAGCAGTAACATGATGGCTGCTTCATACAGCAGTAACATGCTGGCTGCTCCCTACAGCAGTAACATGATGGCTGCCCCCTCCTACAGCAGTAACATGATGGCTGCTTCATACAGCAGTAACCTGATGGCTGCTTCATACAGCAGTAACATGATGGCTGTTTCATACAGCAGTAACATGATGGCTGCTTCATACAGCAGTAACCTGATGGCTGCTTCATACAGCAGTAACATGATGGCTGCTCCCTACAGCAGTAACATGATGGCTGCTTCATACAGCAGTAACATGTTGGCTGCTCCCTACAGCAGTAACATGATGGCTGCTTCATACAGTAGTAACCTGATGGCTGCTTCATACAGCAGTAACATGATGGCTCCTCCTTACAGCAGTAACCTGATGGCTGCCCCCTCCTACAGCAGTAACCTGATGGCTGCTTCATACAGCAGTAAGATGATAGCTGCTCCCTACAGCAGGAACATGATGGCTGCTTCATACAGCAGTAAGGCAATTGCTGCTACAGCAATAACCTGATGGCTGCTTCATACAGCCGTGACATGATGGCTGCCCCCTCCTACAGCAGTGACATGATTGCTGCTCCCTACAGCAGTAACATGATGGCTGCTCCCTTCTACAGCAGTAACATGATGCCTGCTCCCTACAGCAGTAACATGATGGCTGCTCCCTACAGCAGTAACATGATGGCTGCTCCCTCCTACAGCAGTAACATGATGGCTGCCCCCTCCTACAGCAGTAACATGATGGCTGCTCCCTACAGCAGTAACATGATGGCTGCCCCCTACAGCACTAACAAGATGGCTGCCCCCTACAGCACTAACATGATGGCTGCTCCCTACAGCAGTAACCTGATGGTTGCTACAGCAGTAACATGATGGCTGCTCCCTACAGCAGTAACATGATGGCTGCCCCCTACAGCACTAACACGATGGCTGCCCCCTACAGCAGTAAAATGATGGCTGCTTCATGCAGCAGTAACATGCTGGCTGCTCCCTACAGCAGTAACATGATGGCTGCTTCATACAGCAGTAACATGATGGCTGCCCCCAACAGCACTAACATGATGGCTGCCCCCTCCTACAGCAGTAAACATGATGGCTGCCCCCTCCTACAGCAGTAACATGATGGCTGCCCCCAACAGCACTAACATGATGGCTGCCCCCTCCTACAGCAGTAAACATGATGGCTGCTCCCTACAGCAGTAACATGATGGCTGCTTCATACAGCAGTAACATGATGGCTGCTTCATACAGCAGTAACATGCTGGCTGCTCCCTACGGCAGTAACGTGATGGCTGCCCCCTCCTACAGCAGTAACATGATGGCTGCTTCATACAGCAGTAACCTGATGGCTGCTTCATACAGCAGTAACATGATGGCTGTTTCATACAGCAGTAACATGATGGCTGCTTCATACAGCAGTAACCTGATGGCTGCTTCATACAGCAGTAACATGATGGCTGCTCCCTACAGCAGTAACATGATGGCTGCTTCATACAGCAGTAACATGATGGCTGCTCTCTACAGCAGTAACATGATGGCTGCTTCATACAGTAGTAACCTGATGGCTGCTTCATACAGCAGTAACATGATGGCTCCTCCTTACAGCAGTAACCTGATGGCTGCCCCCTCCTACAGCAGTAACCTGATGGCTGCTTCATACAGCAGTAAGATGATAGCTGCTCCCTACAGCAGGAACATGATGGCTGCTTCATACAGCAGTAAGGCAATTGCTGCTACAGCAATAACCTGATGGCTGCTTCATACAGCCGTGACATGATGGCTGCCCCCTCCTACAGCAGTGACATGATTGCTGCTCCCTACAGCAGTAACATGATGGCTGCTCCCTTCTACAGCAGTAACATGATGCCTGCTCCCTACAGCAGTAACATGATGGCTGCTCCCTACAGCAGTAACATGATGGCTGCTCCCTCCTACAGCAGTAACATGATGGCTGCTCCCTCCTACAGCAGTAACATGATGGCTGCTCCCTCCTACAGCAGTAACATGATGGCTGCTCCTTACAGCAGTAACATGATGGCTGCTTCATACAGCAGTAACATGATAGACATTACCAGCCAGAGTCAGTATTACCATTATGAGATGTATCCTCCTTGGGAGGGGAATTAATTGCAGAGTAAGTGGAGATGAATCCATGAAGGCTGGACAAAGGCGGCAGTCTGATACAAAGGTGACATGCTTGGTGTTGGTATGCACAGGAATCAATGTATTGCGCCTCATCACTAATGAGTCCGTTATTGCCTCATTAGCTAATGAGTGATTGTTGGGGTCCCACTGTGCCTAATTCCACGAGCTGTGTGGCATGACTCATCAAGGCCACTCATTTTAGTTTGAGTATTTCTTTAAGGCACGATGAAAATAGACGGAACAAAAAGAGCAGGATACAAAAAGGGATAGCTGATTGGGGGCAGAGTTACAAGAAATGGAGGAAAAACTGCTTTTCCGATCTGGGTCATTTGAGCAGCAAATATTGAGGGATGGTGTGAGTTGGAGCTGTCAATGTTTTGTAGCTGATGGCTTCCGGATAGGATTACTGAACTCGGGGCTTGGACAGGCAGCTTGCTGCACGGAATATGGATTGTCTCTGTGTAGTTTAAGTGTCTTTGTGTTTATTTTGTGTCCTCTCAATCAAGGCTTGTTGAAATGGTGTTGACAAAAGACAGCTTGAACACTTCAATGGATCTCCCATAGCATTTAATGACAGCGTTTCCCATAGAATCAAACAGAAATCTGACTTTGGCCCAAACTTTATCTTTCCTCTACTTTCCTTTCTCAACACTAATATAAGAACCACCAGCGGATTTGACCCGTTGTGTAGATAGTGAAGTTACTATTATGTGACACGATCTGCGAAGACTCCCCTATTGTAGGTGCACTAAGGTCCCATTTTCCAGTAGGCTACATGCCACATATCAATATGTATCTATGGATCCATTCCCTGGGATGCAGCTCTGATCTGATAGTATGGTTTATACAGCTGGTTTAGCGTGGTACAGGTGAAATGTGGTGTATAGGCAAAATTACGACACCTGATCAAAAAGAGACATGATATAATGTGCTCTTTTACTCGCGCATGTACCTCCTCATCGGGATCAGAAATACTTATTTTGCTATGCTTGATGTCACACACAAGCCGATATGGATTTGCATGTATACAATAAATGCTTAAAAGTCGATGACCTCATTTCACACCTGTTTACACCTGTTATAAACTATCTTGGGGTAAAAATGCCATATTGTACATGAATATTAATTTAGGGATATCCTATTTCCCTCGTTTGGTGCCAGTAAATGGAGGGGGACAATATATACAACATGTATTATACATAACCATGAGTGGTTTGTAAAATATGTGTATGCATGGAATAAACCACATTTAATCTGGATATCATATGGAATTGAATTTGCCCAGATAAAATGGCAGGTAGGAATTTATGTGGACAGGTGTTCCCCTCTGACATAAACTAACTAACTATAGTGAACAGTCAATAGTGAATTATGCACACACTGGGGACCAGGCAGGCTAAAATCCGCGGCACCACAAAAAGTTTTTAAAAAGGGTGGCAAAAAAGAGAAAGAAATCAATGTCCCACATCTGTTTCCACAAGAGGCCTTCACAGCACACATAGACACCCAGAGAACCTGCCAACACCCTTAAATGGACGGGCTAATGACCGGGGCCAGGGGGAGGTATAGAGTATGGAGGGTGGTTGTGGTCATGGCGGCAATCCTTGTAGGAACATTGTGCTGTCTGCAACAAAATTGACCCATAATATGTGTGTGGGGGTGTGGGCAACTAAGTGGGATTGGAAGATGTATGCTGCTGGTATATGGCTTAGCTATGTATGTAGCAGTTTGAAGTAGGCCAACAAAAGGACATTTAAAATACATACGGTCACTGTGACACAGTCATTACTAATGGCCACAACATGATTTTCTATGTTTCAAATGCCCGTTCAGAAGAAAAATTGAACTTTTGTGCTTGAAAGCGATTCAAAAGGACGAAAATACTCACCTCTCTTGGCATTAACATTAAGCTCAATGTTTCCAATGATAACACCTACCACGCTATAAATCGCACCTTGCTATTGATTGTTTGATTTGTTAGATATGGGGATCATTTCTGCATAACAGCATATCCTTTAACAGGAGGCCTCATAAAATTTATACTAATACATGAGAGGTGTGTATATTCATGCTATAATCAAGGACAAGAGGCTGTTATAGCAATGTATGATATCACAGGTCACATGGGGAGGCCCATATATGAACGTTTTTAACGTGTAACGAACCCCTGTCTATACATATGTAAAGCTCCAGATAGAGGTATTGGGTTGTATGAAACCTATCCACCTGATCAACTGCACTGATAAAATGAAGGGATCCAAACTTGTCAAAAGGTTGTCTTATAAGAAGAGTTTAGGGTCTTTCAAGTGACAGTCATAAAATAAACGAGTTAAATGTTGTCTATTTGATGAACTGTCCGGTTACCATCCCACAAGACAAGACTAGGGTCATCTAACTGACAATGTTAGCCCAGGCAGTGGCCCACTCCAAGTGACAAGTCTAAGGTCGTCAAATTGACAACCCAGAATAGTTAACCCTTTATTGGCTGCACACTGCTTTAAATGTGCTTGAATCCCTTTGTCAGCATGATGCATCAATGTAGCCCTGGTGAGTCTTTTCGCCAAGCCTGCATTCATGCACCTTTGGAAATGAATCAACAGTTGGGCGAGTATACTTGCCATGGCTGAATTCATGCATTATGATCACATAGAGCATAGCATCTTAAATCACTATGCACCCCTTAGAGGGTTAACCTGTGCACTATAACCTCTACTTCACTGCAGGTGGAGCTAACTGGGTTCTGCCTAGGCATAATTGTTGTCCATGTCTATATTTCTGAGGTTTATAATAGCTAATTCATACAAACATAGAGGTATGTAGGTTAGGGGAATTCCTGCCATATCCCCAAGTCTATATTGAGAGTATTTCTACCCTTTAGTTACAGACTGCTAACACATATGTGGATGTCATACCAATGGGAGTTTCCTTGCAGCTATTGTACCATAGAAATAACCACAAAAGAGGTGTCTGTGTCCTACACATATTTGTTTTGTCTCAATTATATCAAAACATTGATTCCTTTACCTTTTCTAGCATCCCCAATAGATAAATCTCAGGATTCTCCATAACATGAATGTGTATTCCCATAAATATGATTAAAATCAACATAGAAATTATGCAATTCATTCCCCAACTTTATACAGAATGCATGTTATACTGATGCCAGCTACAGGGAAAATCCTGAATCAGACCCTGGTTGACGAGTCTAGGGCTGGCATGAGTCAGGTTTTGGGCTGGCACATACCAAGTGTATCTTCTATCTGACAACTACAGCTAGAGGACCCACTCTCTTGTCACTTAGAAGAGCCTGCAGACGAGTTTACTTTTTGAGTGTGGTAGGACAGGTACGCAGCTGCACTAATTGTAAACAGGTGCTATATCAGTGTCTAATTATCCATCGTTAAAAAACTACTGAATCCTGGTCTTGATACAATTAATGCAGTGGTATATTGCTATAGAGAACTATTTTTTGTATGGGAAAGTTACAGTTACCTATGTACCCATGTGCTATGTCACAGGGTCCTGGTAGTGGTGGGAGTGGGGGGTGGGGTGGGGGGTGGGTAGAGGCATCCACGTCAGCATTTCCACGTGGTTACCATGATAGTACCATGGTAGTACCATTACACTGAACTTAATTTTGTTACCTATATTTAATACAACTGATACCCATTGTGACAGCTGATATCAGTGCGTATCTCGGCAGTACAAACTTAAGTAATGGTTGTGCAACATTGAGCAACAAGTCCACATGCATTACTGTACTTGTAAATTTATAAGAACAATATCTTGAAGTGGCATTCTCATCGAAGGTATACATGTATTCTTCTACCCGTTAGTACTGCTCTAGTCACATATCCAGTGACGTGTTAGTGGTGAGGGTGATGCTCTATAGATAAATCCAAGTATCTCAAAATCGTATGTTAACCCCTTGAGATTTCCCATTAGGTCATTTACAACATATAATCAATGCTCAACCCAAATATGGCAGTGATTGACTGAGCCATAGTGATACTACAGCTTTCCACAGAATGGGCATCTTTACATTGAAAGTTCTGTCCTAATGACAGGACATTAATTTTGTTTAAGAATGGTGTATGGACTTCTCACCAGACTTAGTCATAAGGTGGGGACATAATCTATGCTGTAATATATCAAAATATCAGAGTGGGTCATCGTTACAATTTTGTTGATAACTTGAAATGAATATCCAACATATTATCCAAACGCAACATTCTAAACTATAGTCATGAACCGTTAAATATCTCATCAATAGGCCATGCTGACACTTGCCTGGTTAGCTCAGTCAGTAGGGTGCCTTGCCTCCAAATCCTAGGGTCGAGAGTTCGAGGCTCTCTTGGAGAAACTTACTAAAATGTTTTCAAAAATTCTTACTGAACTAACACACACCAAGGGGGGGTCACTGAGTTTCTGAGAACATCCACTAGGTGGGGTTAGTGAGTTTCTACAGGTTCCGAACATCTCCACAGGGTCCTGCCACTAGGTTCTCACAATTACACTTAACAAGCAAAAATACTTTCAAGTCGGGACATTATAGACTTAACATGACAGACAACACAGAATTTGCCCTACCACTGTACATTGTGTTGGCTTGTGACCTAAGCCTTACGCAGTCTGACACAACGGCCCGCAGCCATAGCTTGCTGCGTTCATTGCGTCTTTAATTTCTTAATCGCTGCTGCTGCAATCCTGGCCCAGCTGCCGCCCTTGTCGGGGTAACCAATCGATGATTGGAAATGGCTGCGACTTGAGAAGGACATGAGAGAGGACGCTGAGTGATGTAACTGTGTCCACAACCCATAGGCCACCACCCACTGGTTGTACACTGCGGGGAGGCTGTGTAAACAGACACAACAGTGCTGGATCTATGTACCACACTACTACATGTACACACATAGACTTTATAGGCATTGCATGTGACACATTTCTATGTAATTGATCCACCTTAATACAGCCTAATTATGAAGTTTACGTAGTATGTATACTATACACGTAGTAATTGGTCCACCTTAATAAAGCCTAATTATGAAGTATACGTAGTATGTATACTATACACGTAGTAATTGGTCCACCTTAATACAGCCTAATTATGAAGTATATGTAGTATGTATACTATGCATGTAGTAATTGGTCCACCTTAATACAGCCTAATTATGAAGTATACGTAGTATGTATACTATACATGTAGTAATTGGTCCACCTTAATACAGCCTAATTATGAAGTATACGTAGTATGTATACTATACAATGTAGTAATTGGTCCACCTTAATAAAGCCTAATTATGAAGTATACGTAGTATGTATACTATACATGTAGTAATTGGTCCACCTTAATACAGCCTAATTATGAAGTATACGTAGTATGTATACTATACATGTAGTAATTGGTCCACCTTAATACAGCCTAATTATGAAGTATACGTAGTATGTATACTATACATGTAGTAATTGGTCCACCTTAATACAGCCTAATTATGAAGTATACGTAGTATGTATACTAAACATGTATTCTATGTATAATTTTAGTACTCATTTATCTATATATATATATATATATATAGATAGATATAGATAGATATAGATATAGATATAGATAAATGAGTGCTAAAAGTGGCTAACAACTATCGTCTGTTTGAATTAAACAGTTCTAATTCTATGTAATTCTTTACACTTCAGCGAAATTAGAATATATATGAGATCGATATAACTTTTTTACATAACCTGGGTTGAAAAGGTCAGCTGTGGATCACAGCTAAGTGTTACATACCCACCTGACATGCAGGTACATCCAGGACTGGAGGTGGATGTCAGCCCCTCCTGTATACGCGGTATGAGTTATACACTGCACTCAGTACTATACTTCTAACTACACCGTGCACATATATTATGCAGGTACCCGCAAATGTCAACCAGGCTATCATATTTCCACCTAGAATATACACGTAGAATGGATAAAGATGGCTTCCTCCGTAAGCTGTCCCTTAAAGAAACGTATATGTATAGTTGGTTGCATACAACAGTTTATACAAATCATAGGCCCTTTCAGCAAATGTAATTCTAAAAGTTTACATAAGCGTTGAGAGGCAATTTTTTTGCCACCCCCTAGTATCTGACAACCCTTGCTCGCGGGACGGTTCAGTTTCAGATGTAGTGGAAGAGTGTTATGGTGAGACTTTGTGCTAATTTGGCATGTATTTGATGAATATTAATGACTCTGGTGGGCCATATGAGTCTCTCTCTCTACCATTTTCGGTCTAGATTCCTTTAATTGTCCGATTGACAAACCGTAAAAAGCCTCATGTATAGCCAGAAAGAAAACACACTATTTTCTGGAATGTTCTCATTACTATATTTACTCCCTTGGCGTATTCTATACTGTCACTGGAAACCATTAGTTAAATTTATACTGATTCTACTATCCATTCCTAGAAAGAGAAATGGTCGATGCAAAGGGGAATGACTAGATTCCCCTGGTAGTGCGTTGGTGAGATAGCTAGCTGCTAGATCGTTGTGCCGGGAGTGGTGCAGTCTAATAATACAATCAACCAGGCCATGGGAATGTACTTAAGCTGGGGTTTGAATAGCTCCCGGCAAGACAGTGACAATTGCTGTTTCCACATCAGCCTTACCCGTCCCCCAGGGTAGCAGACAGTGCAGCTTTTTATCCCTTTAATGCTAATAAAGCTGTCTACGTAGTACACACATGGCCAGATTAAAACGCATTTATAGAGCAAATAATCCTCCTTGAACCAATGAAATGCCATATTCAGGTCGTCTATTCTTTGCACTCTAGGGAGATAAAAAGTTGACATTTGAGTTACCTGATTGTTAGAATATGGTTCACCCAGATTCAGCTTTTACACATGCCCCTGGAAATGCCATCCTCAGAATTAACTCTTAAACTATCGAGTTGGCTCTAACATTTCACCGTTCTAACTCCCACTTATTAGATCATCCCTGGACAAATTAATCACGCCGGCTCCTGTTATCACCCATTTCATGCAAATCAAATAGAGTCTAGGAGAACCAGATAAAATCTCACTGCTGTAATCGACGACATTGCCCAGCCGAGCGATAACATTTATCACCCCTTTTATGGAGGAACAATCTTGCAGTGGGCGAGGTGTGTTTTTGTGGAGGATTATGCAGAAGGCTGGGGACCCAATAGTTCTCTATGAACATGATTCAGTGGCTCAATGCCTATAACAGGGAGGCCACTGAGCAGCTCCATGCAGGCCTGTCCTGCCTCAGGCACCGTCAATAGGGCTATATGAGCTGCTCTTGTAGCGGTTATGTAAGCCATGACTAGCTCACCGTGCCTGATATTGGAGACATTCACACTAACTCCACATAGATATAACTCTAATCATATAATGAGCAGCTCTGACATCATTGTGAGCAGTTCAGATTGCATGCTTGATGGTATCAGGAGATGATATATATCAAAGGGAAGCTCTGACTATGGATAAAACTGTTCAAGGCATAATTTTAATCCAATCCACAAACACCATGGAGTCCTGAATAAAAGTAGGAAATCTGCAGTTGCTTTGCAAAAATATGTCCATCACCTGATTAAGTGCTCCGATACAAATGGTGTGAGTCTATCTGGATACATTGCTCATGAGCTATGCTGTATGTGGGAGAGGATCACAAACACTTACTAAATATATTATTTTATCGTCTCCCACAAACAGCCCACATCATTCGCAAACATCCCTAACTAAGTCACGAACAACTGGCACGTGGTGAGGAATAACTTCCTATTAGCCATGAATTACCTTGATTTATCAACCAACATATCTCCTGAGGCTGGTGGGCTTCTTGTGTGAGTGGTAAATGATGGCGTGTATGGGTGCAGGCTGGTACTGGAGGGGGCAGGCAGGGGAGGGGGGAGGGTGAGTGGTAGCAATGAGACCATGCCCACTGGGCCTTCATTACTGAGATACTGTTTACCCAGAATTGTGGCGGGATTAAGCCCAGTGTCCGCCATTGTGAGTCACAATATGGGATTAGCTGCAGCCGAGGTGGCTGCTGATTCCGACAGGACCGTGCACTTGTAGCAGGAGGGGTGGAGGGGGTGGCCAGATTGGTTATGCCAAATGGAAGCAGTAAACATGTAAAAATACTTTTTAGTGGGAAATACTATTAATATTGACAGAGGTAACCAAAAGCAACACAGTGATTAAAGTAGTAAAAACATGATTTGCCTCGGCAGACAAGGATAATTGAAATGGTGTTCAACAGCGAATCTAAATAAAAGGTCAAGTGGTCGATATGATAGTTACAAATAATGCACAAGCAACATTTACCCAGAAAGAGCGTAGGTAAATCGCGATCGGGGCGTAGGCTAAGTTTAAAAGCTTTTTTCTGTTGATGATGGGACCAGTCACTCTGACGGTATGGTGGAGCCCCTGTGTCAGCCACTGTGCTCCTGCCACCAATCCTGATGAATACAAGGCACAGTTGGTTTGAGACAGAAAACACAGAAAATTGCCACTCTGCTCGCTAGTGTTATTGCAGCTAAAACGTCTATTGTGGTTTGGGCACAGTGTCCCTAAATCACCCTTGACGTGCGATTTGTATTGTTATTTAGGGTCCTCTAGTGACCCCCAGAGCTGCAATCAATGCCAGTCTAGGGGCACTCTAATACACGACATGTTAAGGCTTTTATTGGTACAGGTTCTAGAATATTACTTATCTCATACGACACTGAAAGTACATTTTGTATTCTTTTCAGTACCATTTAGTTGGTGCCATGCTCACAAAGTACAAGAACTAATTTAAGTGCAACAAGCCTCCTCAACATCAAATAGGATATCCAATGTCAGTATAACATTTTGATCCATTCTTTTGAACTAGAATGCATATACACTGATATATCAAGCTATTTGTTTGGGTTCTCACATGCCAAGTGTTTGAGACAATCCTGCACCTACTCAGCTACTCATCCTGCTGCCTCAGAGGTTTGTAAGATGAGCACCAGTGAAAACTTGTCACAATGTGAGAAGGCTGAGCAGGAGGCGGCGACAACATGTGGGGACATCTGTGACAATCACTGTCACCCATGGGCACTGTGCATGTCTCTTGAGACAGTATATATCCTCGAGGACCCCTTGAGAGTTGAAGGATCTCAAAGCCCCATGTGCCACTATAAACCCAGTGGTTTCCGATACCTCCATAGTAAAGACGAGGTCAGGGGTTTACTTACCTACTTATATTGATTTCTAACTCCACTGCTGAACTTCTTCTCTCTGTACCCTTTCATGTGACAGAGCTTTCTCAACAGGATTATATTGCTTGAGGTCCATTGACCATTTCCTCTAGACTAGTTGGCATTCTGATTGCACTGTTCATATACATAGAGAGAGAGGGGGGCAGATACTTGAGATACTTGGTGGGTGGTGGTATTGGTACATCCAGAGGGGGGGTTAGCTATGTCTGGTCCACAAGTGCAGCACATAAGCCCCCCTGTGGCACGTCCTATCACACAGCATCATGATGAGCAGCCGCTTCTGGCGAATCAACGGCGCGTGATATTGGCACACTTTACGTAACACATAATCTGATTGGCTCCTAACACAGCCAATCAATAGAGTCGTGTTAAGACGAGTCGGCTTGGCTTCCCGGGAGGATGGTTAGTAAACATGCCAAGGCCTGGTGCTCACTGGGGACTGAGGCCCCCAATGAGCCTGGTGTTTGGATGTTTACAGCAGAATTCTGCATTTTCCCTCACTTTTTGTTTATGCTGGGGCTTCTCATCTGTTAGAGCACGCCTTCCTACAATATATTGAATAGGCCATTCCTCAGGCCAATAACTTAGTTTGGTGTGGTATAGATCTGTCTAGTACTTGTCGCAAACATCTAGGGTTTCAGACCTAGCCTTATTGATAGCTTCCTCTAGGGCAGGTTATCCTACAGGAGTGAACATATTGGCCCTGCTCAGTACGGTGAAACATCGGAAGGCTGCCTCCAATTCATCTACACAAAACTGAGATATCGATCAATTGATGCACTAAGCATTAGGTTACCTCCCTATCCTAATCACCACTGAGCAAACCATGATGAAGGAGAATTGGGAGGTACATATAGGAGCTAGTCGGGGCCATCAGACCCGGTTTATGCGGGATTTAGCTTGGATTTGCTACAGCCTCAATCTAACGCTTTACACAGTGTTTGGCAAAAGGGGATCTACATGGTCGTTGCCCTAGAAGCCTGCTTCTTGTCCAGGGGAAGTGTTTTTTCTTCTTCTGCAGACTGCGGCGTCTTCCATTTCCGGGCCTGGTACCTCGGCCACTCACTAGGAGGCATGCATATCGTCTGTCAGCAGAGCCCGGCTCACCGCCTTCTGATTTCTGTAGGCCCAATCACTCACAGAGACTGCGGCTTTAAAGTCAGCCGTCAATACAAGCAGAAAGCTCTATAGGCCATCTCCTATTTCCCCAAGCCACCCTCACCCACTTCACACATACACACGGGTACAGTGCCACCAGTCACAGACATCCTGCCTGCTATCATGCTGCTACACACTGGTACACACAGTGTCACCAGTCACAGGCATCCTGCCTGCTATCATGCTGGTGCACACTGGTACAGTGCCACCAGTCACAGACATCCTCCCTGTTATCAAGCTGCTACACTGGTACACACAGTGTCACCAGTCACCAACATCCTGCCTTTTATCAAGCTGCTACACACTGGTACACACAGTGTCACCAGTCACCAACATCCTGCCTGCTATCATGCTGCTACACTGGTACAGTGCCACCAGTCACAGACATCCTCCCTGTTATCAAGCTGCTACACTGGTACACACAGTGTCACCAGTCACCGATATCCTACCTGCTATCATGCTGCTACACTGGTACACACAGTGTCACCAGTCACAGACATCCTACCTGCTATCATGCTGCTACACTGGTACAGTGCCACCAGTCACAGACATCCTACCTGCTATCATGCTGCTACACTGGTACACACAGTGCCACCAGTCACAGACATCCTACCTGCTATCATGCTGGTGCACACTGGTACAGTGCCACCAGTCACAGACATCCTCCCTGTTATCAAGCTGCTACACTGGTACACACAGTGTCACCAGTCACCAACATCCTGCCTTTTATCAAGCTGCTACACACTGGTACAAACAGTGTCACCAGTCACCAACATCCTGCCTGCTACCATGCTGCTACACACTGGTACCGCAGTGTCACCAGTCACCGACATCCTCCCTGCGATATTTCTGTTTCCGTTGTTTAGCATCTGGCCTAAATATGGTTTTAAAATAGACTTTGCCAAACGAGTTAAATAAAAGTAGCAAACAGGAAACAGTTGAGACCATTTGTTTAAAGATTGATGGAAAGTAGACAACAGCAAAATCTCGGTGATATTTGCTAATTACCTTGGACTTCTTAGATACGGCTGAGGCTTAGCATCGACTGAATACATTCCGATGCTCTAATCTCAGAGATAAAAGTAGATAAAATTGCCAAGGCTATTATCACTGCCCCTGTAGATAACGTATTTAAGTCATGTAGGTGATTCCCTGTGAGGAAACCACAGTTCTAATCTTTCTCGATGGTCATTTAAATTAGAAAAACCAGGAATCAAATAGAAATAGTAAAAAGATCGTTGCTAATGCTTTAGTCTGCGGTATTCAAAATGCATGTGCTTTAAGGTTCAAGGCAACTAATGAAGGTGCAGCGACTACCGGTAATCTATTCATATATAATAGATGTCATTTGATCTGTAAACGCAGTATGTTGTAAATAGCTATCAGTTTATATTTATTAACTGATAAGGAGCACATTAGATAATATCTACACATCGTAGTAGATTTTATGTCTTCAAGTAAATTGATTAGGAACTTTTGTGTACACCATAGTTTTGCTACATCATTTTGAAGAGTAACTATTTTAATGTACCCAAATTTGATTTACTCTTCACTGTAAATAGTTTATACCCTTTACCTACTAATATATATATATATATGTACTTACAGTAAGCTGTACACGTACATTCGATTCTACTGTACCCCCCCCTATGCCCACAAAAAGTTACCAACTTTCTACAGTGTCGGTCATATGGACCCATCCCATCTACTTTAATGCCTGGTATTGTTGTTTTTTCTAATGGTATAAGAAACAGAGAAGTTGCCTATTATATTCTATGTGTGGTGGTGGTGCACTATTCAAAGGCTCTACATGTAGTTATCTCTTGCCAATTTTCTTTTCCAAAACTCAACTTCACAATATTTCTCCGTTTTCTGAATTAACATATGCCAAACAACAGCTGAATACACGTGTTGTGAATAATTTGAAGGAGTAGTTCAACACAATGAGAGGCAAGCCATACTCACAGTGAACCATATCCACAGAACGAGTATCTATCTACTTACGGAGGCCAGCATTGCACAAGGTCTGTAAGTGTGATTAACTGTGGAAGCATTCTTTAAAAAATCAATCCCCTATGTCACGTCCTCTGTCGGGTTAGAAAGACATCCCGCTGCATGGGTTCCATCGATTTCAACCACTGCAAGCATTCCCTTCAAATTCCCCATGTCCCACACAAGACTTCAACTTGATCAACTGCCTGCCATTAATTCCCATTCCATGCCCTACTCACAGGCAGCTCCCCCGCAGACTCAGTACAATTTGTAGCCACCCCTGCCCCACAGCCCCTCACCATACTAAGCAGGCTACTTGCCCCTGCTCTCTGACCCTGTGCTGCTATCTGGGGCTGGGAGCTGCGGGGTAGAGCCTGCCACATCACATTGATTGTAACCCCATCTGATCACGGCATGAGTATTGAGCGCATGGGAGTAGAAGGAAGTAATTAGATGGCTTCGGTTCTGCAGGGAATGGGGGCGTTCCTCCAGGAGGAGAGTATAGGCAGCAGGCTATATGCAGTATGCTGGCTTCTCCAGGGGGGTGCATGGAGGTCTGGGAGGGGACTGAGCAGGGCTAAGGGGTGGCTGATAAGTGTACCGCTCACTGAGGGTCTTTACACTGCCCACCCGCGGGGTGGATGGGCAAGGGGCCGGGTCCTGCATACTCTGTCTAGTATTAACGATGCTGTACCATTATAGTCATGATGCTTTATCATAATTATGATTATGTTGCTTTACCATATAGGTATGATATTACTCTTGCCTTTGTTATTGATATGGAAGTACCAGAGTCTTGTTATAGCGGCAGCGTGAATGCACATGGAGCATTTGGTGCTGTTTCCCCACTAGACTGACCAGTTTTAAGGATGAGTAACTCTCTGGACACATCAACCATGCGTGGGAGTCACTTGTGTTCACAATAGTATAGGCTTTCTTGGCATTTCTATCACCAACATTCTCACCATCTCCTACGCACTTCTGCACATTTCTCTTGTGCTCCCCATTTTACCAACCTCGCTAGATTAAAGAGCTGAGTCAACTAACTACAGGGATTGATCTACTGGGCCCATTCAGTGTATAGGCAAGCACACCGAATGCATTGTCCGGTCCCATACCGTGTACACATTGCAATCATTTCAGGATAGATGACATTGTTCGTTTAACAGCACCTGCTGATTGTGTAGCATAGTCCATTCTGATAGAGTTGTCAGAGGTACCAACACACCCCGCAACACACCCTTTTTGGGAATTGTTTGGTTGTCCTATCTAATTAAATTTGATTAATTGGACTAGAATTCATTGTATTGACTTGGGCATCACGTCATGTATCCTGAGCTGCATGATACGGAGGGATGGATACGATGTAACATGCCGGATTGGACACATTGATGTTGCCACAAGTGGAATCTAACTTGAATATGCTGCCAACAGTCATCTAATGCCTTCTTTTTACATAGTACTGTCGTGCGGGGGGGGGGGGAGGGTCTTCAAAATTAGGGCAGAATATCATGACATAAATGTTACTTGAAACTCTATTAAACTGAATATACCTTGCAGCACTTCTACTAGCCAATCCACTATGATGGATACCGTATATGATCAGTTCAGAAAATTGCAAAGCTTTAGCAAATGCTGGAGGCTGCAGAAATCTCTGTGAACATAGCAGGGGCATGAGCCTTGATCCCTCCAGTGACTGGTCACGTGACGTCGTCCTCCAGGGGGAGAGGTTTTGCCGCCAAGTTGGTGTGCCTCCAGGGGCATCTTGCCCCTAATGTAAGCCGGGTAACAGCTGGTGCTGACGAGGCTGCTCCAGGGCGGTAACAGCTAGATGTGGCCGTCACACACAGGGGCTGGGCGTCCCCTGGAGGAGATCAATCTGCTGCTCCACGACCTGCATATCAATATCCCACGTGTAATTATCAAGGTTAAAATGAGTGAAAAAAGAAGTCAGTGAATAGAAGGCGCCCGGGAGTGCTTGTCGTTAATACTCCTGTGCTGCCATGGACGGTTCAAGTCGGAACAAGCTTTCATATTAATGAAAAAGTATATATATATATATATATATATATATATATATATATATATATATATATATATATATATATATATATATATATATATATATATATTTATATATATATATATATATATACTTTTTGATTAATATAAAAGCTTGTTCTGACTTGAACCGTCGATGGCAGCACAGGAGTATTAACGACAAGCACTCCCGGGCGCCTCCTATTTCATCCACCTTCACCTTTCAATACGCTTTCAGTTACCTTCTATCAACGCTCATCTATAATCCCATCAATTTTCCTCGGAGCTTTAATGTTATTCCCCTTAGAGCCTGGAGTCTGGGGTCGTACTTTAACCTTATCAGGTCGACCTTATGTATAACTCACAGTGACCACTCTCCTCCAGGGGCCTCTCAGCATCCCGGCTCCCTCCTCCTGGGCGCCTGTCAACTAAGTCAGTCTGTAACATGTCTGCTTTATATATTTATCGGGCCATCAACAAGCTGCAAAGGTGAAGTGTCGGCCGCCAGGGGTTCCCTACTATAATGCACCATATATATGATCACTTCAGGTGGCTGTTATATGCCCCTGAATGTAGGGAGCTGAGAATATTGTCGTGTATCGTGGGCTTAATTATGGAACACTTCGGCCGTTGTCTTTATGTATGATACTTTATATAATATCAGCTATTGTCTATCTGCATGTGAGGCCTGTAAATATAAACTATATTACATGGTTAATATTGATTTGATAATGTCCTGCAAGCAGGTTAGAGTTCATTATCAAGGTTATGATGGTTGTTACAACGAGTTGTGTAATATTATAAGCCACGGCCTATAGCATGATGCAGAAGCTTAACCCACATAATACTTGTGAATTTGCAGCGATATCCCCATCCTAACGTGCCCAGCCGTATTTAATTGCTTGTATAGTATGAAGATATAAATAGCTGCTAATGAATCGAGTTTGTCATATATCAATATTGATTTGTGCAAAAATGGGAACTATGCCAATCGATATAGCTATGATCTAAGAAATCAATATGGCGCTGGCATATATGAAAGACGAGTGCTTTTCATGAAGGTCGCGGTACACTAGAGCCCTACGCTAGAGCCAAGATAGGTTGTACCCTAACTCTGATCAGCTGATTGTACGACAATAGAGCAAGCCTTGATGGATACACTCTCTAACTGATAAAATACAGTATATCGCTTGCTGGCTCTCTCTCTCTCTCTCTCTCTCTCTCTCTCTCGCTCTCTCTCTCTCTCTCTCTCTCTCTCTCTCTCTCTCTCTCTCTCTCTCTCTCACTCTCCCTCTCTCCCTCTTTCTCTCTCTCTCTCTCATTTGCTTTGATGTGATGTTGTATAATTTCGTTTTAATGAGACCCGGGGTGAGACCTAAACATAGTAAGTGTTAAGCTGCACACATGTTTACATCGCCTCCACACCCCACCCTCCACCCACCTTACCCTCCATCTCAGTAAAGCTCTATCGATCTGCAAACCTGATCCCCATAAACAGCCGTAGAGGCCTCTTGTAAGATCCGGTGCCTCTGTGAAGTTCCTGGAAGCAACTCCTATAGGAAGTAAGCAGTTTTCTAAGTCTGCTAGTTTGGTCAAGTTGGGTGAGGGGGACTGTGATGAGACTGCCCGTGGAGATGTACGTGTTTTTCTGTGGAGGTCGCCATTTCAGCCCCAGTTGGACGGCGCTGTGTCTGCCAATTCCAGAGCTACCCCCCAAAAACGTGCATTTCCCTTCTCGAGAAGATCTGCCCCTTCATTCTAAGATCTCTTTGGACTGACAACACTGCTAAGACTTCCTAGACCTGGCACTGTGTGGGGACGGACTAGGAGGATGAGGGGGAGGGGATATTAGAAAGGATGCCGCCTGCCGCCATCAGACAATACCTTGACCTATCAGTATGTGCATTAGACTGCAGCTTATATTTCAGGGGGCCCCCTTCTATAGACATCCATACCTCTAGTAGAACCCTGCACGTGCTCCTGAAGCGGTCGTCGTTTTGCTGATGCTAGTCACGACTGATGTGAATGCCATTATTGAAGATATCCAGATTAGTTTTACACAGTCGGTGGCGACCTTCTCCAGAGACATGAGAATTTACAAATTGCAAAATCCTATTAATTGTGATTCCCTTACGTCATTGATTATCCGGCAACATACTTTTAGATTAGTTTGCCTTGACAACCTGAGGGCGATTTCAATATAACACCAGATGGAACTGTAATTGCAATTATACCAGAGGGAGATAATGCTTCTTACCCTTAGAAGGGACACTTTGAACTGTTACTCAAATCAAATCAAATACATTCAATGTCTACTCCAGCCCCACATAAAATACATTACACACTTGGTAACTGATAGTACTAATGATGATCGTCAGGACACTATAAATAACTAATGCTGGACATTGAAACCAACCCAAGAACCCTCACAGAGCAGAGTTACTAGCGTTCTATTATGAAAAGTTAACGGTTCTAAACATGACGCCTCCAGCTCAGTTTACAGTATCCCAAGGACGACCATGGCTCCCAGAGGGCACGCTTTCATTACTCTATTCCGTGCCGACATGTGAGGCTGTCCGCTAGCTGGCCAATAACCCCCGCTGTTTTTGATACACCAGCTTGGAGCGTGTGTGAGCTGTTGTTGAAAGTATACGGCCTCTTTTGCCAAATAGAAAGTACCAAGGGGCGGCTACCACACCCTACTCTCCACTACTAAATGTTTGCTCCCCATCATAACTCCCCGCACCCACTAAGGCAAACAAGGAGAACAAATTAGTGACTGGTCCTCCGCGTGGGTTCTATGCATAATTGACTATGTAGGAGTGTTGGGGGAAATTAGATCTCCATGAAACTCTGAGCCTTATCAGCGGCCGCCATAGGGTAGATTCACCATGAGTCGGACACATATACCCTAAGACGGACAGGGACATTTGAGGTTATTTATGTACAATACAACTTCTAGTGTTAGTTTTATGGAAAGAATAACACTTAAACTTTACCATTGTTCACAAATAAAGAGCTTAAAATGCTTGAATAGCAAAATAAGATCAAGTGTCCGTCTCAGGATATGTGTCCGACTCTATGTGAATCTACCCTATAGAGAGTAGCCCAGAGCAGTACAACAGGGGCAGCTCCAATACCAGCTCTATGTGCCATAAGGGTGAGAGTTGATGTAGTTAGACTGATGTATGGGGGTGGTAATGTGGGATAAACTTAATGTGATGGGTTAATTAACATGGAGGCAGACACCTCATTCACAAAGCTTGCCCCTCCAGGGTCCAATCTATCACACTCACAGTACCCCATCCCACTGGAGGAGCCACGCCCATGCTTGTGACCCGAGCATTGGGTACGGGTCGGTGGGTTTCCATGGCAATGGTTTGGACCAAGGGGAATGGCACGGCATCAGCCTGGTTTCTTAATGAAACCTATACTGTGCTGTTCCTTCATTGCCTACATTGTGCAGTCATCCAATATAACAATCCTTGTGCTTCCCCACTGCTTTGAACAGCAGAATCACCAAGTACAATATATAGAATACGGTGGCAGTAGCCAATATGTGGACGGGTCTAAAGAAAATTAAGTGTTCACACACAATTTCATGGTTTGTCAATCAAAGTATATATCTACCGTCAGTAGATATAAGGCGCTAGGTGTCACAGTACAATATTGTACTTGTATATAGTGCCAACGAAAAACGGTACTACTGTGCATATAATCAGTGGTAGGGGGCCTTAAGTTTGTTACAGAATCTTAATCCGTAGCCCAAATTATTGCCAGAGGCCTTAGTAAAAAATGTATAAAAAGTTGGTTGTTGCCATGGTAACCCTGGGTGGTGCTTGGAGAGGTCAAAGGTCAAGGTCAAAGTTCGCTGAGCACCTGTAAAATTTCTCCAGTTTGGGTAAGTCAGTTTCCATGGCAACTAGCGCAAAATCCAAACACATCTTTTTATGCGGGATGCAAATCAAAAATCAGATATGTGTTAAGCTTCAATTTAAGGGGTCATTCATTACTGCACACTCAAGAGAATCCAACCTTTTGCCCATCTGAAGAAGAAAAATAGGGTCAGAACCAGAAATTCTGTCGTCTATTTGTGCCATGACACCTCTATTTGTTGACATTATGTCTACTCACACAAAGCTGATATACTACATGAACTGCTATCCCAGTTTGATTCCTGCTACAGCTTCATATGTAGATGTACCCTCTCCTGCAGGCTTTAAGAGACTATACCAGATGAGTAAAGGCTGCTGAACATGTCCTTGACCAGCGGTGGGCTTCTGACGAGGCCCCATTCCCCGACCAGGCCCAATCTGCCTTCCCCACTTGGACGGGCCAGTTAATCCAATGATAGCAGCCGCTTTCTCTCATCATCTCCCCTTATCTGCGATTTCCAGATATATATCTTTGAGGCACTGTTGCCTGGGGACTCGGCAGAGGTGTCCGGTGCCGACAGGACTCCTGTGGTCGGTAGACAATGTGTGATGGTGGGATGGTGATAAACTGTTCAAGAATAGACATTGGAAGGCAGAAAGAGAGGGGGGGGTGAGAATTGGAAAAAAAATAACGGGTGATGCTAAGTGTGAGGGACAAGAGGAACGGAAGGTAGAAGGAGAAATTGATATCTATCCTAAGGACCATGGTAACGGGCCAGGAATAGGTGATAAGAAGTGGAATACAAATTTATAGGCTGCTCTCTGACCTTCTGTGGGCGGGGGTGGGGGTCTCTAAGAGCAGAGTACCTCCCTCAGGGTGCACTATGGACCTATCAATCCCTGCTACAAGACATGGATGTGTTGAGACGTGGGCACTGTCAATAGTGTGGTGGTGCGGATAGGGGCTGGAGGAGGGGCAGGGCGGTGCCCCCCTACTGGAGGAGGAGGCTGGTCTCAGGGGGATGCACTGACGTCGGGTCTGGGAATTGGCCATATTCAGCCCACTTCAGATTCCATTATGGTCAGCGTTGTGCATTAGGTTGAATCTTATTAGCCTGCAGTAACACAATTATACAATCACTGTATATCATACTTTGCTGATACCATGTCTATACCAGGTCCCTCTTTACGTAGGCAGTTACTATATCCATAATATACCAAGGGTACATACTTTAGCACGATTCCTGCCTCGGACTCGGATCAGCTTTCTCTATTAAAAACTAATTTGATTAAATTCAAGTGGATATTAGAATCTCAGCCACCGTTTCAATAGATCGAGCAAAGCCAATGCTTTCCGACTCACCTCTTTCTCCCAGGGATGTATACAGAGGATTCCTGAAATAGAAATGCCTTTAACGGCTGCTTGCGCCTGGCAATGGGGTCTGACTCTGACGCATTTTGGTGGATCTACGTCAGTGACCATGGGCTTAACAATTATTTCCTTTCCAGTGGGAATCGACCTGTTTTGCCTCTGCTTGGGGCGGCCTTTGATCAGAAAACCACTCAGAGTGTGATTACCGAGGAGAGGAGAAAAAAACATATTAGTCCGTGCAACAAGCGGGCTTTAGAAACTGTATATGTTACCACGGATCCAATTACTATAGTGTGTGTGTGTGGGGGGGGGGGGGGGTGACCCTTCTATGGTTGTTTCAAAGTAGGAAAGAAAGTTCATTACATTCAGGTGCACACGTGGCGTATCATATTCCCTATTGGACACTTTATCACCAGTGTCTTCTTTACTTGGTCCACACAAACAGGGGTTTTCCTGTGGATTGGTAGTATACTCAAAACTCTATAGTATACTCTTAGCCAATATGGATGAGTACGCCTTTTACACGTGTGTAGTCGATTACGTTAAAATCTATTATTCTGGAAGTTTCAATGAGAGCAACTACTTCTATCGGTAATGTAAGAATTGTGCTATTTATGTATACAAAGTTTAAAACGGGTTTAGTATATTGTTTTATTTGAAAATCTTATATGAAATATAGATACTGGGCACACTGCATTGTTTATCGCTTACACATGTACATATTATACAGCGGCTGCGGACGGCGGGTGGGAGGCTTTCTAGGGGAGGGTGATGTATGGTTGGCTCAGGTTCCGCTTATATGGATCTGTCCACATACTTCCACCCTCTTACACACTACCCTTATACCCCGTCCAACTCCAAAGCTCATCAATGCTTTTGGGTTGCATACAATTGAGAAACATAGCAGTCAATCGACCTCCGTAATGTGAGCTTCATACGATGAATTACTTCATATCTTTACATGAGTAATAAATGAGTCTCATAAAGACCCCCCATACCATTAACTACAGTGATAATCAGCACTGCTTACAATGACAACGGAGCTACTTATACATTTATGGTTGTACACAAATGCTACACATGAATGGCTACGGATAACTCGCATCTGATGGATAGTAACATATTATAATGTTATCAGGACATGGATGTTAACATATTATTATATTATCAGGGCATGATTCCATTTCCGCAACGTTGGAGGTGAATATTGCTTTCCCACTCTCCCTCTCCTAGTAGGCTTACCGGACTCGTGCTCAGCCCCTCGCACTGCTGAGCTGGCCCCTAGCTAGTACCCCGGCCCTATCTGCGGCCCATACACCCCCACCACCACCACCACCACCCCAACCCCAATGCCACCAGCGTCTCTAGTGTCCTTGAAGTTTGTCAATGGTTGACGAATTGCTTTGAAGGATCCAAGGTTCACAGGCTTTCTCCGACGCCAACCAACTGCCCCCTTGGCCTTGTCCCTTTGTCCGCCTGTATCTTCTTGACTACATCTGTATATGGACCCAGCATACTTCTATATCCCACAATAACCTGTGCTCCATCTTTTTCTTATAGTATGGTATGCTTTTTAGAAACTGCTTTTTTACTTACAGATATTGTTGCACTTTATTCCCTCTCCGTGTCGGGATTATCTACACATATTGAATTGGATTTGAATTGAATAGATTTAGCCTAGGCGCAAAAAGTCTCCTACATCACCATACTCATATATATGCTTCTTTTCTTCTTTGTATTGCATGGCTCTATCTAGATTACAATTTTAACTCATGGAATCTCTGTATAGGTTGTTTGAATTCATATATGTTAGCATACACCCTCTTTCGTGTTTTGCCAATTTCACATGGTATACTCCGTATATATATCTCCACTGACATATATGTATTTGCCTCCACTCGTGTCTATTAGGGGCAATAGACACATTGCTCTTCCCACAGTACCCACAAATTGCCGAGACAAATTGCCACGACAACCGTAAATACTGCATACAGCGCTGACACTGACTGTACCTAATCCTCAGGCCTATTTCTCATTAGTTCCCACTGCCTGCAGAAAAGGCCCCTCTCATCCCCTCTCACACCACTTACTCACAGTGGACACCCCCATCCTGCCTGCCTCCCCCTTCCCACCTCTCTCACTCTACTCTCTTGTTCTGTATAACCTCCTCACTCTAGATCTATCTGTTCCTACTAATCACTACACCTAGAGTTTGATGAATGACCGTGGGAGTATACATTCCCAGCTACCAGGTTACACCAATCATTGCACCTCTTTGACTATTATATTCTTTGCACCTCCAGTGCCTCCTCCTGGGGTCTGACTGCCCCCTGTCTGCTCCACCCCCACCCCCTGTACCGATCCCTGTAGTACAGTAAAATCTCGTTATAAGGAGCACCTTTTGGCAAGGCAAATTTGCTCCTTGTAACCAACCTTCCTTGTAACCGATTTTGGTTACAACAAACAGATTTGCTTAGTCCCGATTTCCCCAACATACATTTCTAGAGTAAAGAAACTTGGTTAATATAAAGAAAATACAGTAAAATCTCGTTATAAGGAGCACCTTTTGGCAAGGCAGATTTGCTCCTTATAACCAACCTTCCTTATAACCGATTTTGCCCCCCCCCCCCCCGATCAGGGAGTTGTCCTTACAATAGGAAGATATCCCTACGCTACAGAGATGTCCCTACACACGGGAGATGTCCCTACACACGGGAGATGTCCCTACACTAGGGAGATGTCCCTACACTATGGAGATGTCCCTACACTAGGGAGATGTCCCGGGAACAGGACACTTGGACCCCAAACCGTTTAGACCCTAACCACATGGACCCTAGACCATTTGACCCCTGAACCAAGCCATACCATTTGGACCCCAAACCGTTTGGACCCCAAACCGTTTGGACCCCATCGCAACCCTTTCCTCCTCTGGAAATACAATGCATTTAAGACCATATAAAAGCAATCCAACATGCATAAAGAGGGTGACATAAGAGACCATATCTCAACCCATATTTGGTGTAGAAACTAGATCTAAAAAAAACATTTTACTCCCTATATCGCAATGTCCATGTATCAAGACTAGTATTCTGATCATTTGTGATAGTCATGTTGAGGATTGTTCATGAATTAACCTATCAAAGTTCTCTCAAACCTGATTAGAAGTAAAGAGGGGCTGTACTCATGGCATAAAATAGCAAGTCAGGGAATAGGTCAGCCAGTCCAAGAAAGAATATATTGAAAAATGCATACAATTGATACGTTTTGTAAAGTCAGAAAGAGTAAGCAAGTCATTTAGAAATTAGAGTCTATTTGAACAAGGGTGAACTCAATATGTAAATATGGTAAACATTTGCAAACAATTTATTAGCATTAATCCAGTCAGGGTCCAACTGGTTACAGTTTGAAATAGCCAAGGGTCCAACTGGTCAGGATTAAAACTGGTCAGGGGGTCAAACTGGTTGGGGTCCAAACCGTTTGGGGTCCAACTGGTTTCAGGGTCCAACTGGTATTGGGATCCAACCGGTTAGGGTCTAACTGGTTAGGGTCCAAATGGTTAGGGTCCAAACGGTTTGGGGTCCAACTGTCATGTATCCGATGTCCCTACACTAGGGAGATGTCCACTCTGGGCCGGTCTGAGAGGTGTAGGACTTCTGTACCCGGCCTCTCCCACCCCCTAGCCAGCTGTGGGAGGTGGTGAGCGACTGTGGGGGGTGATGGGCGACTGTGGGAGGTCCAGTGTGTGGGAGGACTGTACAGGACTTCCCTGCTTGTAATAATTACCTCGTTATAATCAAGTGTAGTGCAAGTGTATTTCATTATAACAAAGTCTCTTTATTATAGAAATGGATAAGATAAATTCAGGACGTGACAAATACGCTCGTTATAAGCAGGTGCTCCTTGTATCTATGCTCGTTGTAGCCTAGTTTTACTGTAATTGTATTGGGAAAATACCCCATTCATGGCCAAAAAGTGCTCCTTGTAAACGATTTGCCATGATAATTGCTCTTTCTAACAGGGGTTTTTTTACTATAGAAAAGTAGGGAGAAAAAAATGGCAGAGCAAATGTGCTCCTTATAACCGTCTGCTCCTTATATCCGTCCTCCTTATAACGAGATTCTACTGTACTGTAGATTCTTTAGTTATAACGACATACTAAAGGACATTTTTACATTTAGAAATTGAATCATCTGAAGGTAAATTAATGTGGAGTAGGGTGCCGGCTGTGGGAGGTGGTGGGCGACTGTGGGAGGTGTAGGGCTTCTTTGCCAGGCCTACCCCGTCCTTAGGAAGCTGTGGGAGGTGGTGGGCGACTGTGGGAGGTGTAGGGCTTCTTTACCAGGCCTACCCCATCCTTAGGAAGCTGTGGGAGGTGGTGGGCGACTGTGGGAGGTGTAGGGCTTCTTTACCAGGCCTACCCCGTCCTTAGGAAGCTGTGGGAGTTGGTGGGCGACTGTGGGAGGTGTAGGGCTTCTTTACCAGGCCTACCCGGTCCTTAGGAAGCTTTGGGAGGTGGGGGCGACTGTGGGAGGTGTAGGGCTTCTTTATTCTTTACCAGCCCCCCCCCCCTTCTGTGCGGCTGTGGGAGGTGTTGGGCGACTGTGGGAGGTGTAGGGCTTCTTTACCAGCCCCCCCCCCCTGTGCGGCTGTGGGAGGTGGTGAGCGACTGTGTGAGGTGTAAGACTTTTTTTTAACGGGCCTCCCCCCCCCCTCAGAGGTAGTCAGTGACTGTAGGAGGTGTAATCAGCCTGAGGTGTAATCAGCCTGAAAAATTTCTCCTCCTTATAAGCGATTTTTGTCTAGAAATGCTCGTTCTAACAGGGTTTTTATACTATAGACAAGCATAAAAAAAGATTCTGGCAAAGCAAATGTGCTCCTTAGAACGGTCTGCTTCTTATAACCGTCCTCCTTATAACGAGATTTCACTGTAAATGGTTGATACATGGCTCTGTCCGACCCCGAGCGTTTGCCACCTACTTTTAATACTCTCACACTGACTCCGTGCCCCCTCCCACTCCCCCACTCTCCCTGTCTCACATCTCTCTCCATCACTCCACTTTCAGTACTCTTGTTTGGCCCGCATACACCCACACAGTCCTCTCACAGTGTTATCAAGTGCCCTGCTCGTGTCACCCCAGGCTGTGGGTATACCATCAGTATATAGACCATAACACCAATGCTACCAATTTGTCTTGAACCATTATGTGATGAAGCTCCCTGAGGCAAGTCTATCTGTTGGGTGTTAGTGATATCATCAAGCTTTGAGCTTGACTTCACGGCGAAAGGTGGAAATGTACGCCAGATATCATAGAATACATTCTGACTGGGTATAGAAGGGGACGAAGTGAATAGTATTATTAGTTTTAAGTGTCCATGTATACGTACATAGTCGTGAGGTGAGGAAGATACAAGTGATTGAACCCATAACAATACGCAAGCATGGGACACAGGAGGGGGAGAGGTCACGTAAACAGACTGGACACGTGGGCAAGAGGGAGGTAGAGAGGGGAGAAGGATATTCACCAAGAGAGAACCCCAAAAGTAATATCTCCATGTCTAGAGCGGATCGCCTACTGCTCCAGTGAGTAGCTCCTCCTGGGCGCGTGTTGGGGCTTGCTGGCCTCCCCCTCCTCCAGTCCCTCCCTTGTTGACAGGCACGCGGACTACAGCCACCCTACAAGGTAGGGGTACACCAGGGGAAAGCAGCCACCTCCTCACAACACCATTATAAACTGATACCCTCATACACGGCCTACCTTGAGTGCCCACCTGCAGTGGTCAGGGTGTGTCCTGTGGTAATGTCCTCCTGTGGTCAGTGGTTCCTCCAGGGTGGGTGGGGAGTGAGTGAGGAGGGAGGCCCCATGGCCGTCTCACAACGTGCCGCTATCTTCAAGCCGCACCTGGCTGAGCTGCCGCCGCCGCCGCCGCGCAGCAGTCCTCCCTCCCTCCCTCTCCTCCTCCCTCCAGGCACTAGGTGTGCATAAGGCTCTGTGGCATGTTTTTTTTTATATTCATCATACTGATGTTTACATTGTTAGTGATACACTACTTTCATTCTCGCAGCAACACCATCTCTTGAGAAAAGAAACCACTGAATTTCAAAGAATTTATTTTTTGAATTACATCATCTGATCCTTTTAAAGTCAATTACAGCCATCCAGTTCTGTAATACCATAACAGTTTCTCAATAGCTAGCAATGTGGTCATCGGTAGTGTCTTGATAACTGATTCTCCTCGTTGGTTATGAAGATGGAACCCAATAGTATCAAAATGTTTGTGTGAATGTGACATTCAACATTTGTGTAATTTGGCAGGTGAGAAGACCCTCCCAATAGCATAAATATATTCAAAATAAGGCAGTAGGAATAATACATCAATTACGCTTGGATCTTATTGGCAAAGATAACAATAGTTTAAAGCTAAGGATGGTGCAAGTCGTTTTGAACTTAGTCGCTGCAAGCTGGTGCTGGTGCTGCTGCTGCTGCGTCCCCCTACAATCTATCTGCCCCCTGGTGTTAATGAAAAGAACGAGGGGAGCGGACCGGGCGGCGTGCACAATACGGTCTTTGTCAGTCTGACTCCCGCTGGATGGCGCTATGCGTCTTCCTGGTGGAGGCCCCCCGTAGAGTAACGAGCAGGGGGGCATTGTGTGGGAGGTGTTATCACGTGTCTGATAAGACGCTCACTCTATGTAGGGTAGCCGACAGCTACCAATGACAAGAGCTGTTTAAAGCAGCTTAGACTTATATCAACCATGGAACCAGCTTCATTATGTTTAATGATACGCTTGACCACGTGGTTTGAATATGCCGATGTATACAACATACGCATGGTTACTTTATATCCAATAGACGCATTGTCTGTGGCCATATCTTATTAGGGAACAGTAATATTCAATACATAAAAGCCCAAGCAAATAATCCTGAGACGGACCTAATGATATGGTTCAGCCCTCTTGTGCTCCACATCTCTCAAGAAGCCCTCATTTCTTATGTATCGGGAGATACATTATTGCATGTAACTTCGTTGATAGATACCGAGTGTGGAGTCAGGGCTAGCGCAGATGGTCTATGTAGTCTTCGTGGAAACGTGCTGGACACTAGCTATAGTCGGCTAAAAGGACTGATCGAACTGCTGTTCGAAATGAATGGCTAGATCTTTGGCTACTTGTCAGTTTTTACAGCTTGTAAATCAGACAATTGTCAAGATTTCTAGAGAGAAAAACATTTTGAATAAAATTTGATACACAGAATTGTACATATTAACATTTTTAAACCGGCGATTTGCAGGAGAGCTGTATTTTCAATTTATATTGTTGCATTATACCTTTTTTATGAGATCTAAAAATTTTCCTCAGGTATTCAGGACTGCAAAAGTTAGGCCGGTCCTGCGAAATAAATGTTTGCAGTGCCAAATGTCCTGTCAAAGGACTAGGGTCGTGTTAATCAGGGTATAGCTTTAAATGATGCCGTCATTGTGAGGTAAATACCTGTGTTCTAATAGGACCTGATAATTATGTGGGCTTCTAAGATCGGGACCTTTTGCCTTGTATGGACTTCGGATGATCGTGCAAATATCCATATGGGGATTTTGAGACTTAAGGGCCCCACGGCGCTACCTATATACAAGGCCAGTATGTATAGGGGATGACCAGGGGGGGAATCAAGTGCCGCAGCGCCCTCTATACCGCAGAGCATATATGCAGCTGCACCAGCCTGTAAGTACCAGTCTCAAACAGGGCAGGGAGGAGGTCACACTGTACAGTCCAGTGTGGGGACAAGGTCTTTAGTGTACATGATTGATGTGAGGTGGCAGCACTGTACTGTAGGAGGGCCATGGTCATATAGCCTACCCCCAGTACATTTGTATTGCATTGAGAGAGCATGAATGAAAGCCTTATATTAAGATAACGACAGAAGCTTTATAATGCTACATTGAAATATAACTGGCAAAAGGGTAAATCTTCCCAGGAAAAAATACAACAGAAATTAAGCTTGAACAGCTTTTGAGTAATAACTGCTTAAAATATGGTTAAAAATGACTGTGTGTAGTTTCCACTGTAGCCACTCAGTGCGGATGGCACTGCGGCACTTGATTCCCCCCCTTGGGGATGACTGTCAAGACAGAGCGGCAGCACACGTCACTGCTGACGACAGGACGCCAGATAGCACTCGTGATTGCTGCATGATGGGTTTGATGTGGGCATTTTTTATGATGCCCCGGGATATTCTTTAAGACGGCACATTAGTTCTGGAAGATGAGTTGCTAATGTGGTAGAATGGCGCAGTGTTTGATCATTAGTACACAGAGAGAAGAAACAGCATCAAAAGGGAGTCCAGGTTCCCTCCGGAATGACTCCCCTCTCTAGGAGAGTCCAGGTCGCATAAGGGAGCCTAGGTGACTCTCTGGCTGACCTAAGGGAGTCCCCTGGGGGAGTCATATAGCTCTCTGGGTCATATGACTCCCCCAGGTGACTCCTTGGGTCAGCCAGAGAGTCACCTACTAAAAGGCTCTCTTAGGCGACCTGGACCCCCATAAACAGGGGAGTCATTCTGGAGGAAACCTGGACTCCCTTTTGATGCTGTTTCTTCTCTCTGTGTAGGCATACGTTTAGACCTTGAGACATCTACACAAAATTACATAATTGATACTCCCCAAAGCGGTTCACTTTACCAATTTCTTGAATATAATTCTGTATTTGTCTTTTTTTTAAAGGTTTTTCAACTACGAAACTACATGTTGTCAGTATTGATTAGCTCACTTTTGGAAAAAAAAAAACGTATGGCGAATCAGAAACTCATTACTCTAAGGTGACATCCAATGTAATTTCATGAGGCTAGTATGAAGCTTAAGGTGGCACTCATGACAATGCCATGACAGTGAGAAAATAACCGTGTATCATATTGGAAACCAATGATGAGACCGCACAACCCCATGATAATGTGGTGTCCGTTTTGGACCAGCGAGGTGCAAATTATAGGAATGAAAAAGTAGAATAACCGTCCATTTGTCAGCTGGGTGTGGGGTATGACCGTCAGACCACCCCTACTCCGTCATGTTACTCTCCATTCCTCCTTAACTACAACTTTTTCCTGTTCGTCCGCAGAACCTGGCATTGAGAGGAGAGTTATAAAAGCAGCTCCTTCAACACTGCCATGAAAGCATCCCTTTCAGCAATCCATGGAGTGTATTCCGTGATAGAAAAAATACAGATTAGCTTTTCTGATAGCATGATATTATTCGGTGAAATTGTACAACCGCAGAATAATGGAAATGTATTGAGTGTAACTTTACCAAATGTCAGGCTTTGTGGTAAAACCAGTTCCCTTTGCCGCCCCCAGGGTTAGTCTGGGTGTTCAGAATGTTGCAGGACCTACTCTTGTCCCATGAGCTATTCATCAGAATGCCACTTGTAAGCACTGCTGTGACCTGACATAGAACATATGCTGCCTTTAGACAGTGGTTCTTCGAGAATTGTCATCTAGGGACCAGCGAACGGAAAGGATGTTGGAATACTCCTAGACAAATCCCACCATACTTTGGCGTTATTGTAGCTGGATCCTAGCGGCGAGTCACAGCGGCGGCTCCATGAGCTTCTCAACAGATAGCTACGTGCACCAGAATATCCAGGACCTTGTGTAACTCTATAGGTGAAATCATTTAAAGTTGGTATCCCAACTGTTGCGGTGACTAATTTCCACTCTAAGTATTAGGATAAGCATGGTGATGTTCTAAGTCATGTGTGAAAGTATTAAATCTCTGTGATCAATATCTCTATACAAATCCCATTATAATAGGGAAATTATCAAAAATTGGGTAATTAACATGCTTCTCCCACAACACACCATGCAGGTGTCCCTGGTGCGTAGTGTTTACATGATTCCCACTGCAGATACAATAGCTAATTCCCATTCATGTACACATTAGTGCATCAAATTCTATACAGGTGGCAGCATATCTTAGATGGTGGCCCATGGTTGGGTTTTCTCAAACAAAGCTGTGGATATGTGTTTTATTACATTATCTTACATTTAGACCCTCTGTAACAGTAATTAAAGGGAAGTAAATATTTAGGGGTTTCATCTAAATATTGATGGAGGTCTTAGGTACCAGATTGGTACCTAAGACCAGTATATAGGTTTTGAGGGATAAAGGCAAGTCAATATCTGAGTGCAGATTGGTTTCTGAGACCAGTATATAGGTTTTGAGGGATAAAGGCAAGTAAATATCTGAGTGCACATTGGTTTTTGAGACCAGCATATAGGTTTTGAGGGATAAAGGCAAGTTTATATTCAACACCAGATTGGTACCTGAGACCAGTATATAGGTTTTGAGGGATAAAGGCAAGTCAATATCTGAGTGCACATTGGTTTCTGAGACCAGCATATAGGTTTTGAGGGATAAAGGCAAGTTTATATTCAACACCAGATTTGTACCTGAGACCAGTATATAGGTTTCGAGGGATAAAGGCAAGTCAATATCTCAGTGCAGATTGGTTTCTGAGACCAGCATATAGGTTTTGAGGGATAAAGGCAAGTTTATATTGAGCACCAGATTGGTACCTGAGACCAGTATATAGGTTTTGAGGGATAAAGGCAAGTCAATATCTGAGTGCAGATTGGTTTCTGAGACCAGCATATAGGTTTTGAGGGATAAAGGCAAGTCAATATCTGAATGCAGATTGGTTTCTGAGACCAGCATATAGGTTTTGAGGGATGAAGGCAATTACAGCTGGGACTTGTATAGGTTTTGAGGGATAAAGGCTTTTGAGGGATAAAGGCAAATATTTTGAGGGATAAAGGCTTTTGAGCTTTAACACCATTTTTGAGGGATAAAGGCCCGACAGGGCCTTTATCCCTCAAAAGGGTCCCATTTTGAGGGATAAGGGCAATTTGAGGGATAAAGGCCCCACACACCCTAGTCGGGATACAAACTTTAAAAGACCTGTCACTAGTCTGTGTTGCTGTCGTCAATTCTGCGAACCCACACTGTACACGGCAGGTGAGATAAGGGAACGTAGGACCGTGTGAATATTGACTAAATATATCAAAAATAACAAAATTAATCTGCAATTTCTTGACGAGGAGCACATAACTATGAATGATACTGATAGGGACAGTGATATGCGGGTGAGTGTTATTTCGGGGGTATGAAATATGGCATTGTCTCGTAATTAAGGCATAGAGATTAATTAATGTTTCTGCCATGAGATTTATAAACTGTGAGTCCAGTGGGAGACTGTGATAGCGTAGCAAGTGACCTAACTGTACAACATTATAAACGAGGTCAGGAAGAAAAGCGATTGGAAGTACATGTTCTGGTTTTAGTTACAAATAAAGCTTAATAAGCTCAGAATAATAAGGTCTTCGTGGAAAACATACAAAATAACTTTATTTGTGGAATATCATACTTCGCTTATGGCAGTACAAAAGCAATTTGCTGGAGAATTCTCTTTCGAGTCCAAGGCGTGCATCACAAGTAGCCATCAATAGATCAATTAACTGCAAAAGAATGAAAGGGATCATGTATTGATGTCTTTTCCTTATGCTCTGAAATGAAAAGTAACATGAAATACAAATTGTACTATAAAACACTGTTAGAAGTAAGTACTGTTCCTGTACAGCAAATATTTCAGGCAACTTTGGATTTTTCTGTAGACCTACAGCAAGTCGACTTGTGTATCTTTACAGTACATGTTCTGTATAGTAACAGCAAAATATCCTGTTACTGTACAGCAGAATTAATTGTTAAACCAAATCTGAAGGTCTGAGGTTCGCCTTTTAGTTTTGGTGATATTTCTAATCATCTGTTTGAGGGGAAAACGTTTTTTGTAGCAGGCTGTAGGAAAAGGAAGAGGAATGGCTTGAACCAGGACCGAACTCACAACCTGTGGTGTTGGAGACAGCCTCTGATCCTTTGGGCCAAATAAGCTATGTTGTTGTTGCTAAAGGTCCCTAATGAGAGGTGGCTAGACCAAGAGAAGGGGAGAACTGGGAGTCCTGGGATCGGGAAGGTGATCGAGAACGGGTGGTCCTGGGATCGATCCCAGGACCCCGCGTGTACATAGTTTAGGGAAAAGTGCTATAGATCTACAACTCACTACTGTAACATGCATCTACAGCAACAGAAATGTACAGCAAAAGTACTGTATATTTACAGCATATTTTGTCAAACTGGTACGCAATATTGACTACTGAAAGCTGCCAGTAGGATTATCTTAGTACGTAGATTTATGTGCCCGTTACTAAACGTCTAAAATCACTTACGTGAGCAGTCCCTAGCGAATTCTGAACATATATGGTTCTTGTTGAAACCCTTCCGCCACACAGGAGACACTATCTTACGGTCGTAGATGTCCACGATTCCCAGAAAGTCTTTAGGCACTGCTGTTCCCGGGGCGCATGAGCTGCATGTAAAACACAAACGGCATCAGACTTCTCTGAACAACCTCTAAGTTCCTGAGGGCGGTGGCAAGAAGACATTAGGTGACCAGTTCTAGCTCTACATGTACTACAGCTCGTACATGGAGGTTTATTAAAGTGGCATACTCACCGATCGTGTCCCAATCACATTTCTAGTACTGTTCTAGTCCACTATGTGATCAAGTATGAGTGGTGATATTGCCCCTTTAATTTACTTATTTGGGGATTATTTTGCAACACATTGGTAGGTCACAATTAGCTGCATTATTGTTACTAATATACGTATAATGTCATACTGTAAACAATTAGTTAACTGATTCATATTGATATCCTTATCGATTACATATGTTTTAGCATGTTGTAAGTTAATGGTTTCTTTGTACTGGTGCCTCACCTCTCTACAGCAAAGAAGAGCTGCACGCCGCGCCTGTCCCTGTAGGAGCGGTGTCCGTAGTCACACACCAGGTAGCGGCACCTGTCTGTGGGGTGCGGCAGCAGCTGGCCTTTGTGTTGGCAATCTGAAACAACCGTTATATTATATTAAAATAGGAGGTGGTCATTATTCAACTCAACAAGAAGGCTTGATGGACCTAAACAAGGAGCAAATAGCACCTCTCATGGGGGAGAGGGGGGGGGTGGTTAGCACCAAAAAAGGGGAACCAAAATAAGTTCTCCCCTTTTTTATAGTGAGAGTGAGTATATCTGATGGTTGGATCCAGGATGTTGACCAGGACTACTTTTTTTCCTAGCTATTGCATAGATTGTCATTCCTTATCAATTTGATAAAATTTGATGTTATTGCCCAATTGTGCATGATTTAATTCTAGCCTATTCGTTGTAAATCCACTAGAAGATTGATGCTGGGCCCCATGATATTAGCTGATATTCCCTTCCTGGGTTCTTGCTTTATTAGGATTTACAATTTGGACAAAGCCACACGAAAAGACTGTCAATTTGAAAATTGAGATTGTGAGTTTCCAGAGGTTATTATGTTTGCAGACATCACTTCTTAGTATTGAAAATGACTTCTTGAATATGGATAGGTACGCATTGCCTTATCCCAAATGCCAATAGATGTATTTACCGATGCATCAAAGATGACTGTCTCTATTTAGAATCAAAGTCATGTTTCCATGGCAACAACTGTACACAACTATACATAATCAGCCCTAAGACGTGAGTTATTCATTCCAAATATAGACACATAGTGCCACAAGGGGATTCTCTGTTTTACATCAAATAAATTCCTAGATCAAATTTCTCATATACTTTTCCCATGTATTATATTCCTGCCACTGGTGGCTAAACACAGTACTCAATACACCAGAATATATACATTTTACCTGTTGATCCCTCTACAGGTTATGCAGATGGACCGGACGATTTAAACCCTGTAGAGGAGGTGGGGGGATATTTGGACTTATCTTGTGGGTATGGAAATTATTCTAGCGCTACCAACCAAAATATTTCTGCAAAGGATTGAAACTACACGTCTGGACTGCTGACAGATTAATAGGCCTAAATGTACCGTTGGCAATTACCATGGCTTTAGCATTCAATCGAGTAGAAAGATGTATGGGTCTATAGGTGAGGTCAATAGACCAAGCCATCATTGAGGAAACACCTCACCGGAAGCATGAACTATTGGCAATCCTTGCGGCTAGTATAGTGACAGAGTTATAGATTTACTAAAAACATGGGGAGGGGGCTAAGAGGAAGTATTATACTAATATGGCTGCCGGTCTTGAATAGATACCAGGGTGAAAAGATATTGAAATGAAATAATGGATCCATTATGAGCTGCAGCGTTGGAGTAAGGAGTCACGAGTGGCATGTTTGATAGTGGAGCTACCTTCCCCCAAAGAGGACGATCAATCTTGTTTATGAACTAAAAGGTTACCCTGTCTATCACTGGCAATAGCCAACTTATCAATTGAACGATGGAAAAATCGAATTTAAGAACCCACTACACTTACACGGGTATGGCATCTGTGGTATGTGATATGCAGGGAAGCTCCTCTCAAATGCTCCAAAGGGGTGTCTCCCATGGAACCGTCCACCAAATCCTGTGAAAAATGGGTTTACAAAGCTCATAGCTCCTGCCTGATCCAGGGGGTAAATGCCATCCTGTACAGTCTTAGACTTGGTGGGTTTGTAGCGGCGTGAAGCTACAACCCCCACACATAGTACGGTCACCAACAGCAACACTAGCCTGGTCATGGTCAAACTGTAGTGTCCTATGCAGAATTAAAATCCGAATGACCCAGTCTATCCCAGCGCCAATGTAGGTCTACCTTAAGTGGGATCAAGGAGGGTGTACACTATTTAAGATGTACTGTGGCAGCTGTTGACCACGGCCACTGTGAGGTTAAGACAGGGCCCTGGGAACTTTATACCTGAACGTCCTTCACTACCATCTGTTAGCATGACCCTGGCATGTATTTATATGTATTTCTAAATACCACTGCGAAAAGGAGCCTTCATCGGAATTTGTCACATTACCCGGGCTTATTATTATCAAGAACCGTTTTATGATACAGAACTTTAAATGCCATTTCATGATCTGATACCATAAATTATTATAGACTTTTCTTGTTTCTGTCCCTGGAGTAGGTAAATATGAAAGGCTAATTTTGGTGATTATTCTATAATATGCCTGTGATAGTCCAAGGTAACAGATGCACGCGATATACCTTACATATCTATGATTGATTAGCTTTACATAGCTTACGCCCACACCAAGTCTGCACCTACAGGCAACACCTTTCCCATAACACAGCTTGTCATGGGGAATTATTTCAAAGAATACACTTTATTCAGTGTATTGCCGAATTAGTCGTTCTCACCCTGCATGGTATGTACGTTATGTGCCAGCGTGTGGGCCTAGACAAACTGAGAAATGGGTCGGCATGTCTGGTTGATGTATACAGGTCACCTGTACCGGCAATGTCGTGATTTAAAACTATATCATACATTAATCCCTTATCATTGCTAATCTGGTATTACCGTTAGTGACTTAGCCGAGTGTTGTGTGAATATAATGATATCATAATGACGATATCTATGTATCAGAGATTTCAAAGATACTCATTTCCTGGGGCGGAATTTCAGCCCATGTTACCTGATACATTCCCTTTTTTTGGACGTGTTTATTTGCGAGAATCCATTGTAACGTGGATTTAAATAATGCTTACAAACGAACAAATTTTGTGGGTGTATAGCACATAAAGATTTGCGAACAAACATGTAGTATCAAAAATATAATGGATAATACAATATGAGTATAATTGACCCAGAGAACTATATGACTCTCCCAGATGACTCCCTTAGGTCAGCCAGAGAGTCACCTAGGCTTCCTTATGCGACCTGGACTTCCCTAGAGAAGCGAGTCATACTGGAGGCAACCTGGACTCCCTTTTGACGCTGTTTCTTTTCTCTGTGTATTGATGAAGACACATGTACAGTTACGTATCCCGTAGGCTCTAGTCAATTCACATTGAACAACAAAAAAGAAACTATGAAGTTGACAAGTATAAAAATAAAGGCAACTCAAAATAATGTCATGTACTTTTAACTTCTTACTTAATGACACTTTAGCCTAGGCTCAAATTAAAACTGAGCTTAGAAGGTTAAGTAGAATCAGAGAACACACAATAATTACAATAATAACAGCGGTGATGGAATAAATTTGATAAACATTCACCCCCGTTTTCACACATGACATAGCCCAGGCTCAGAATTAAACCCAAGCAAAGTTTTAGAAAATAGACAGACACATAAACAAAAAGTAGTTGCATAAAGGATACAATAACTTGAGATACCATTGAGTCTGGGAAAGATACTGGTGATATGAGGTTAAGACAAGGCAAGGCTAGATAAAGATTGGTAGATTATTTTCTTGATTATGACTGTGTTTCGGACCTATTGACTGCCTATACCATAACTTAATTACTGTATACCCGATCTCTTCAAAAAGCAGTGTTTGTCTGTTAGAAAGCCAACATTATGTCCCTTAGACTCATTTTAATGCTATGCCCATAAAGTACTATGTATGTATATTCCTACCAAGGCCATCATGCCATAAAGCAATGGTTTAACGGCTGTGAAATGCAAAGGGAACGAAACATCCTATTTCATTTTAGCAGTTTTATGGTACAGAAGTAGACCATCATTTTCAGCTGTAGAATTATTTGAAAACAAACAATAATATTATGTCAGTTACTAAGGTCATTTCTCTCAATATTCCAATTATCAGAGTGCACGAAAGAAATTGAAGAGCAAACTTACAATGTTCAAACGTTACTTCTTGTATTCTATTGCTGTGAGGTCTGCGGCTATGTTATCAAAGCTGCAGCATTATTTACTCTAGCTACAGACATATATGGCAACCTATTAAAACCTGACTACTATAAACCATGGTGCTGGGGTATAATTGATCTAAGCTGTCATCATTATTTTGCAGGCTTTAGTAAAACATTATACACTAAAGTCTAGTATGTATATCCCAATTATAGAAAACTACACAGTGAGCGTCAGCTGGACCCTCCCCATGGTCAAGCACTGCCTGACTCAAATGAGAGAGTCTGCTGGACTTCAGATGAGAGAGCCTGCTGGCCTTTCACTTACATTAAATAACAGTCAAGCTGAGCCTCCTTGATGGTCATATAAAGTTACCCCCTTTCGAGAGTCAGCCTAATCTTTGAATGACAGTCAGGCACCACAGTTCCTCATACCGGAGTGAGCCTGACTTTCTTTCCAGTGTCAGGCAATATCTGACTCTAGGATAAGTGGCAGTTAATCTGAGCCTTACCAGGTGAGGAAACAATGCAGTAACGATTTTAATGGTAAGCATAATGACACCATTCCTGCGGATTTGGAAGTTGAATGTACAATGACATACTTGGATCACTTATGCCATCTGTTGATACAATCATGTATCTCTGTTGCGACATACCTAAATGACTGATGTCTGAGATAGCACACCCTTCCCCGATCAGGACAACACTGGAATTAGTTAATCAAGGGCGTGAGTAATGGGATAATGTATATAAGTTTTGGTTAAATTATAGGTCCACTCCCTCAGGGCATAATGCGTAACACCCTCTTACTCTTAGACAAGAGTCAGACAGTACTAGACTCTCGCTACAGTGAAGGTCAGCCATTGTCTGACTTTCTGTGGGACAAGGGTCAACAATCGAGAGTCCAGCATTGCCTGTCTTTCTTGTCAATGAGGTAGTCATTGCTGGAGCCTGTTTTGAGAGAAAGTCGGGCAATGCTGGATTTCCATTGCAATAAAAGTCAAGCAATGTTGGACTCTCTTTACCATCAATGTCAGCCTAACATTCACATAAGGGGGCTTTTGGCGACACATGCCTGACTGTGGCATGTGAGTTCAGCTGACTCTCACATTTACTCGGTGTACTATTGTGAACAATAATGTCATATGTAGAGTATTGTCATATATCATATCAGATTGAGTATGTGTCCAGCCAACTACTAATGACTGACACTCGCCCGGGGAGGTGTAGAGACCAACTGTGTCTAAATTAGTTGAAAAGCAGCTTGTGTACTTGACTGGAGGTGATCAATGTTTGATTTTTATTTCACAAACAACCATGGGAAGTCTCATGTTAGCTGGGAACCTGGCATACCTTCTGCAGCTGGCACATTTCAGACAAATGCCAGTGTCTGCTGTGCACTTGATACAACTTGACAAAAATTCAAATCGTTCTTATGAAAAGGCATTTTAGTGCACTTTGACAAACATGAGTTTGATATTTCCAGCTGGCCCTGCATGAAACACATTTGTTGTTTTGACTTTGTTTAAATGGTCATTTGAAGGCCCTCTGGATATTATTCATATAGAGTCGCCACTGTTGTGGTTAAGATGGCCCCAGGGGTCTAGAACAACAGTGCATGGCAACAATATTAGACAAAGTGTTAAGAGACTCATATAGCTATACGAATCATGCATGTGCCTGCGTTGACAAAAGGGAATAGTTCGGTCAAACACATAAAGAATGTCACTTAATTATAAGTAGTGATTTATGAATTGTGCTATATAAAATGTCAGTACACCCTATTAGCAACCACCATTGGCAGAGCCCACCACTGTGTGCTATATGGCAGTACTGCTTCTCTATCAGTCCAACAACACCCATGACTTCACTGCGTAAAATCTATAAAACATATCGAAAAACACAGACAATAACAGGGGTAGGGTGGGGCCCAGTGGGATCTTTTTATAGTGGATGCACTAGGACAACTGACATAGCCACGATGTGAAATGCCAGATTATTTTCAGACCCCGACATTTTTGGCGTATGTCCAACAAGAGACAGCAATGATGATTTGTGTGGTTTCCCGTCATTGTACAGTCAATGGAGACGCCTACGTCCCTTGGAGGTTTCCCCTAATGTATCACCGATCAGAACCCACACTATAATAACACTTAACCTCATCATGAGGGAGATAATCCTGCTTATGATAATGGAAAGTTATATAGTAGAGCACAGACGTCCACTGGTGAGACTGGCCTGTTACCTGGTAACATCTGGTGCTATAGACATAGGTAGACAGTGAAAGAGACAGAGTGTGCCAAATTTAAAAAAGAATTAACTTTGAAAAACGGTACACTGACCTTGAATACACGTGACCAATCGTATGGCTCTGGGACATGCCACAAAACGGATGGTTTATATTCACCTTGAACTCTATGTGAGATGATGCTGACATGGCATGGCATCCCACGTTCCCTCACATACTGCTGAATGGATCGTATAATTAGAATAAATCAACCCTGACCCCATGTTATCTCATGAAGATCCTGACCCCCTGTAACCATATTGGTGATCTTCTCTTTATGATTGACTTTTATTCTTTCTTGTTTTTCGAGGAAAACGCAATTATGTTGATTTAATTCATGAGGAAATCTCAGCGAGGAGGGGGAGCGGAAGACGCCCAATTTCTAATGATACACAGGCATTATCTTCCAACCACTTTCTATGAAATATTTCACATGATCTGCCCAAAATTAATCACACATGATTACATAATAAAATATATCAATGTACATGTAGCAGTAAATTTAAGAACAATTGTTGTGAACTAATTACCCCAAATATAACATAAGATCCTCGCAAATAATTTGAACTCAGTCCAATTCGCAGAAGTTGAATAACATTTGATATGCCGGAATTTAAAAGTTGTAAAAGCATATCTTAAAAATGGCCTATTGACAGTTCGAACTGTCAATAGCGTTTTTGCTTAAAAATTACAAATTGGTGTATAAGCAATGCTCCAAATTTGCAAGAGGCCAGGTTCACAATGCCTTTAAAGACATGCATTATCTGGTGGTTGGGTGCTAGACTAAAGCGATTTATCATTCACGTCCTTTATGCCAATGATTGTCGAATGATATTGCAATGCAAACCAACGGCATGCCGTATCATACAATACAAGGATGGACACATATATTTATTGCAGAATTTAATTCAAATGCCGGAAACCTTTTCGAAATTAGCAAAATAACTTTATATGTGGCCTGTCAGCTTATACACATTTACAACTTTTTAGCAGGGGAGGACAAATGGTTCCCAGATGGTATTTTCTATATTTAGAACAATAAGGCCTGGGGATTTATTGGCCACCATGTAGGTAACAGCAGGTAATGATGAAACTTAGTCTGATGAGATAGAGTGGGTAGGAATGTAGGACGTGCCTGTAACTTGTAAGGTGTCAGTACAGGCAGCCCACACCCTGTACCTACACCACACACCCAGATTCTCATCTCTTGTAAACCCATCTTCAAACACCAACAACTCTTGTACACCCATCTTCAAACACCAACAAATGATTCATTGGCTAGCCTACAACTGTCACTGACCATGAATCAAACCCGAGATGTCGGATGTAGAACCGCCCAACTCCACTTCAACTGGACAGAACATCAACCGGAAATACAACATTTCCTTTTTTGTCATGAGATCCTTTAATGTACGACAGAGCATGTATAACTTGGGATATTTTGATGGAAAAATAGAGATGAGGTGAGTGTGTAGGGTGGGGGAGGTGGACACAGACTGGGCGGGCCGTGTTTGGCATTGTCCGGCCGTCAGTGCGGCCGTGTAGGTGGCGCACTCGGTGATTGATGGTAGCAGACGACAATTCTACCGCCCCCGAAAAAAAAACATTTCCCGCCGAAACGCCCGCCGCCGCCTCCGACGGTTTGTTTTGCCATTTCATGGCCAGAGGGCAATGGGTGTCGACGTCACGTCAGACCACGTCATTTTGAGGTGAATGACCAGGTGAACGTCCAACACAAGGGCTACACTATAAAAGGCAATAGGCAGAGAGGCATGGCAGACAAGTAAAACACGTTCACAGGAGGTGGACAAACACACTGCTATTTGGAGCTATCTGTGAGCACATTAAAGTTAACAATGCTGGATATTACAGGAACAGTGCTTTTAGTGATTGCCTTGGCAACCATATCAGCCTCACTGGCAGATGGGATCATGTACCAAGGATCTCGTAAGTAACTTACCTTTAACTTAGTTTAAGATCGCAATTTCATATTTTCTCGCGAGATTGGGGGGGGGGGGCTCCTGGGGGCTACATTTATTTGTCTGATACTCAGGGGCAGAAATTAAAAGTAAGTATGTGAATCGTTTAGTCCCCGCATCGATTTACTATCGTAGGTAGAGGGTGAGGTGAAAATCGTTGTACACAAAAAAAAACTCCTTTCACGTCTGATAGAATGCATGGATGTTACTAGGATTAATACTTCTCAAAATATCTTAAAGCAAGGCGATGCACTTTGTTGGTCGAGAGTACGCAAATGTGTAGAGTTGTATTGTGCTACTAGATTCGCGATCTTCTGTCCTATCTCTTCAACACTCCCTAGCCTTCCAGAAATGTAGATATTGGTACATTAACCTAAGTGAGATGTTTAGAATACAGACTTTAGAATACCGGCCGGAGGACACGATCTTTGAAATACATGCACGGATGCACAATTTACTGGTCTCAAATAAGCGCTGGTCTTGTAAGGGCGGGGTCAAAATTGTTCATCGATTTCAATAGAAACCAGGAAATAAAGAGCCTTGACAGAGTGCTGTAACAAGAGCAATGTATTCACAGAAGAAATTAACGTAAAACTTGAAAAAAAAATCAAATCGAGACATTTTCTCCAACCTTTACAGTAATTACGTTACTATAGGGCGATTCAATTTCCCATTAACAATGCTTTCCAGCACCAGGTTAATTGTGGCTCACATAACAGAATTGCGAAGAGAGTCCTTTTCATGCTGGTTCAGAAGGGTCATAACCTGTCACTGAATATGACAGAGAGACAATGCTTATTGTATAGTTGTAGAAATGTTGATGAGTATTACATCAAAGTGTCCTGATTACTCTTGATATGTCCTATCATCTACACAAAGCGGCATAGGTGGACATTGTTATAATATCTACTCACATCATCTGTGTTACTCCTGGGTGTGATAGGAAAGTATATATTGTGTGATGTATGAACCCTTTTCTGTAACAGATACGAAATTTGTGCATGTGCTGTGTCGTGTGCTAGCTGTGTTTATCACCAGGAGGACGTTTCTGGTGGGGATTATGGAGTCCATAACTTTTTTCCATAAACCATAACTTTTTATTTCTCCTAGTTCTCTCAATTAAGCCTAGGAAGACCATTGTTTTTGTACAGAAAAGTAAGGCCCAGCATATATGGTCCTCATGGCGACATGGTTTACACATCATAGAAATGCAAATTTACAGCTCTTTTTGAAAAGTCCATAGTCAATAAATTGACTTATGGAGTCCATAACCTTCTTATGAAGGTCCGTAAGTCACTTCCATAAACGAGAAACGCCTTCCAGGATCCAAAGGACACCATGGTATATGGCTTGATAGGATATGTCCTGGTGTGCCTTGGTGACACCTGTCGCAATATGACACAAACTGCAGTGTAGTACCACACTAATGCCCCTGTATGCTTATTCCGGCAGGTTGCAGGTCGGTGGGACAGTACCTGCCGCACCCCGGTAGCCGTTGTCAGTACATCCAGTGCACCTACACACACGCCCCCTACCGCTCGGCGCTGGTCGGCATGACTCGGCAGTGTCCGCTGGGTACCCGCGTACCTCGGAGGGTGTACACGGAGAGAGCAGCTCGACCCTTCTACCACCCGATGGCGCTGTGTGCAGAGAGGGTGCAGATCTACAACCCCAGCGTGTACCGACAGGACTGCACCGGTCAGTGGGCTGTATTCAGTACATTTATATATCTGCTACTATATGGTATTCCCTTGACATCTCCCTTTATTAAAAGTATGTTGCTTCGAGGGAATAACTTTGCTGGGTTCTTGTCATGATCAAGGTCGCATAGCGACGATCTTCACGTGTATCTGGGGGTAACTGGGCTGTGTACTTCATTTGTCACTTGAATTTAATGCAATAGGATTTAGGCTAAAAGACACATTCATAGTGTACCATGTATATCCAAATGTGGCTTCACGTCTTGGTAGCAATATAACACATTTGTAATTTTCTTCAATTAACACTACATGACCTACTGTAATTCCTATTCCAGTCCCCGCCAAGCAATACCGTCAGATTAGTAACTATGACGACGGCTATACCCGCACCTATAGGGCTTTCAGACGCCCCAAGAAGATGTTCAGAGGCATGCCAGTCACCACAAGGTTCTACAAAGCCACCAAGACCATCGGCAGAACCCCTGTGTACCAACAGCCAGAGCTGCCGGACTCCAGCCATGTTCCAATCATGCTCAACGACTTACCGGACTTTTCCTCTGATTCCATGGATTCCACAATAGCCGCCATGGCAGAGCAGAATGCTGAGAACGATGTCTACGGGGCGCCCCCTAGCCGGTACGAAGGTGTGGAGGACTATCAGATGGACCCGGAGGAGGAGGCAAGCATACTCAGGGAGGTCAAGAAGCTGCTGCCGGTGGAGGAAGCCGAGATCATGTCAGAGGATGAATCCAATAAAATGGTACAGAGTATGATGGACGACATATTCAACACTTGAATATATAAGTTAACTGTATAATATAATGCAATATAATTTTCTACACAGTGGATTGGTATGTTTATGTGCTGTCTATTGGCATACTAATATTACAGAATTCCGTGTTCAAACATCGATCGTTACAAGCTGAGAATCTTTTATCAAGGAATGTCGAAGACTTTTAAATAGATTTTTTTCTTCCTATTTCACATACAAGGTTGGGGAGGGGGGTCAGAGATTGAAATAACAATAAGGACTCGAGAAGATTCAATAGTGCATAAATATAAATGCTATATAAGTCAATGTACAGGACACCGAACTGCTAAAAAGTTATCATCAGGTAGTGGAACCTCATGCATTGCTTGATTCAGCTGTTCTTATCCTCGTTATCTTCTTCCGGTGTGGTGTACTTCTAGACAGAGGCACTATTTAAGTCAAAGTCATTGGAGACAATAATCTTCAGATAAAGAGCAAAGAATACCCGTTCGTTCAGCATTTATACAAGGGCAAGATGGACATTAGAACTGTGATATTACTTATGCGTTTGCTGTCTCCGTTTTATGCTGTGCGAAGTAAAGTGTTGTTTCCTCATTATTTTGAAGGACAAACTATGAATGCTATTCTTCTATGTAGATGTTTCTTTTTTGGTACAAACACATAGCACATGGTATATTTTTTGGATAGTTAACGAATGTTACTTTTTTTATATATAGAGGCGATAATATATAAGACTGTTATCACTTCGTGGTTTTAAATCGAATGTCTTGAAAAGACATCATTCAATGAATAAAAAGGTAATATATATATATATGATTCTGCTAAGAGTTTTATTGCGTCATCTACCCACAGTAAAAAAAACATAGACCAAAGGAGTACATTGACAGAAAGCGGTTATAAAAAGTAAATATCGTAAGTATTGTTACTAGTGCAATTGCAGTGGATACTTATTTTCCACGTCAACAGGAACAGGTGACAGGAATTGGTGAGGTATCACTATGTTATGACAGGTATATTGATGTACCAGTAGTTATAAGTATTAGATAAGTTCTTAGATAACAGTCTACATGGAACATCCAATAACATCCTCATTCGAAATACTGAAAATGTCTCCTTCTCAGCTTTTATCTCAGAGATGGCTATTAGTGTTGAATATAATTCTGCAATATTCAACTCAATTGAATACTATTATACATTGGGCCTTCGTAACCTTCTACTATCCTTATGCATGAATATCTAGATAGGAACCTAATGTTTTGTGCGCTATGGTGACACTAGGATCGAGAAAAGAAGAAGTTTGGCTCCACCTCCTCTGTGTCAGCAATCTCAGAGTCAAATTTTAAGGCAGGTCTAGACTTCTGCTCATAAGCATGGTCAACAATGTCTGCAACTATATCCCGAGGCAGTCTTGGTACGGAAGTGGTGGACGGGTAGGAAGGGCTGGTGTTTTCTACCTCTCCTCCTCTTTGCTCCAAGTTGCGCGGATGGTTTCTGCCGTCTAATCCCTCCCTTTCAACCCCTTGGGGTGGCCTTGGGAGTACTGGATATTCATGAGTAGCCTGTTGTTCCTGTCTTTGACCTCCATCTGGAGAGACCCTACTTCCTCCATGGTATCGTATCTTGATACCTCCTCCCCTTTGCACCTCCACCCTCCTACCCTCCACCTGATGTTCTGGGCCTACTTTTAGTTCATTGAATAGGGGTTCCTTGATGTTTGACTTGGTATCACCTAATGTTACCTGTTTGCCACCCTGCAGTGGTCCGCCTCGGCCATACCTTGGAGATGATCTACCAACTCCTTGAAACTTGTCCCCAAATCCACTTTTCCCGAAGCCTTGTTGTGTGTAGCCTCCTTGTGTTCTTCCATTATAAGCTGTGTTGGTAGACTTAGTATCTATCTGGCCAATTGTTTTTGTTCCCAGTCCCAATTGATCATATCGAGCAAACTTTGAGGGCCAGTCTCTGGGCATTGGCTGGGAGAAAGCTGGACTTTCTTTGGTGTTGTCAGATGCACTAGGCTTTTTTCTCAATTCTCCCTCCTTCCCTCCTGTCCCTTGTGAGTTCTTTTGCGAGGCAGAACTGTCAGCTGTTTTGGTTTTTATACCAGTGACCTTACTGTACCAGTCTACCAGGTAACTTGGGGTATAGGTGTAGGGAAGCATTGGGTCATTGGGCTGTCCCGAATTTCCTCCATTCCCTTGGTTTGCCTGTTTATCTGCAGGCACATTCCGCTGGAGAGGGTGGTATTTGCTTCCTTGCCCAGTTGCACCTTCACCTTGATTGGGACTGCTTTGGCTATTCCCCTGACTTCCTTTTCCGTTTGACTGACCTTGATTCTGATTTGTTTGGCTGCCATAATTCCCAGCGCCTGTAGATGATTGTGCAAAATTATCTGTGCCTTGTCTGGTATTCTCCTGCTTCTCCTGTTGCTGTTGCTGTTGCTGCTGCTGTTGTTGTTGCTGCTGTTGCTGCTGCTGTTGTTGCTGTTGTTGTTGATGTTGTTGTTGCTTCTGTTGCTGGAACACAGACTGCAAGCTGGAAGCAGGCTGCAAATTGCTCCGAGTGTCTGCATTCACGTTCGGCTGACTTGCTGCACGTTGAGGTTTATGAGCATTGTTTTGACCATGTTGAGGCTGATTGTGCTGGCTACGCTGTGATGGACTTGGGGTGGTATGAACCACAACATAGCCCAGATTGTTCCAAGGATACGGCGTGACCTTCACCTGGGCAGCTATTGAGCTCTTGGTGAACGGTTTAATGTTGTCCTTCCCAGGAGCTACATTCCCTAAGCTTTTACTTTGTTTAGAGAACGGATTGGAATCATATGGATATTTATAATCATAATCATAAGGGAAATCATAGTCTTTACCAAAGGAATTCTGATAGCCAGACCCTTTCTTCCCATCCTTATTTATACCGCTATTGGAACCAGGTTTTCCATATGGATAGTCATATTTGAAGTCTTTATAGAAACTCTTCTTGTCAAATGTGCTTGGAAAAGAATTCCTCGAAGCTCCAAAGCCTGAGCCGATATCTTTGTTTGAAAAGCTTGGGCTAGAGAAGAAATTGGAACCTTTCTTGACTCTATAGCCCGAGTTACTGTTCTTAATGGGAAAAGTTGGACTAGAGAAGAATTCTGAATCAGAACTTTTCGGGGATTTAAAGCTTGACAGGCCACCCTTGCTGGAAAAGCTTGGGCTAGAAAAGAAATCGGAACTAGAGCCTTTCGAGGTTCCAAAGCCTGAGCTGCCATCCTTTCCTGAAAAGCTAGGACTTGAGTAGAAATCAGTATCCAAACTTTTTCTAATTCCAAAGCTTGACCGGCTATCCTTATTTGGAAAGCTGGAGAAGAAATCTGCGCTGGGACCCTTCTTAGCACTGCCCATGCTGGAGTAGATATCAGTGTCAAACCTTTTTTTCACGGGATAAGTGTCGGTAGGGGGCTGATATAAACTGCTGTCAAAGTCTTTGTGTGCTGATTTCCGGCTGGAATAGTAGTCATTATCAAAGTGTGACTTCCGATATTTGTTATCAGAAGAATAGGCTCCTGCGGGAAAGCCTCTTTTCATGGAGTTGGAAAAGGCAGCGAAATGAGGACCCTTGGACTTTCTATGTCTAGATTTACTCTTGTACTGGAATTTCAATTTGGGTAATGTGCCCTTTTGTGGCCTTGAGAATTGTGGATCAGAAATACGTCTGGTTCCGTAGCCTCTGTTGGTGGTCCTCTCATAGCTGTCATCCCTCTGTGCACCGCCGTGGTCCCAGCTCTTACCATGAGGAGGTGACAGCCGTCGCCGATAGTGGCTCCCTTTGTGGCGGTTTTTAGAACTATAGCGGGTCGGTTCGTGTTTGTGCCGCCAGGTGTCAGGGTGGCGTTCAGCTCGGAGGTATGACTCATGGCTTGTCTCACGACTCTCCTCCCTGCTCTGTAGATCTATCTCCCTGCTCTCTAGATCAATCTCCCTGCTATGTAGATCTCTCTCCCTGGTATGTAGATCACTCTCTCTGCTCTGTAGATCCTCCTGGAGTTTACTTTCTACCAGGATATTGTACCACCTGTGGGGTGACTCCTGACTCGTCTCCCTGTGCCGTCCCGTTCTCTTCCTGTAGTAGGGTTCTTCATAGTCTTCTTCCTCCGATGAAAAGTCGTCGTCGAATTCCAGACTCTCATACTGACTGTGTTTATAGCGATGACCAGGACGCAGAGACTTGCCCTCCGGAAGGTCGAGCACTGAAACAAACGTGTATTATTGAGGTCAGAACATGTCCGTTGATGGTCATATTGTATTTTATGAGGCAAATACATTAGATAACTACGGATAGTTTACACAACTGTATGATTTGAAACGGATGTAATTCGAATGTTTTGAAGAAAGCCTCCATATATAATGTGCCTGTACATCACCCAGATGCCACATTTTCTGTAGAATAACTAAAACATGATAAAGCTATACGCAGTGATATATATGCAGCTAACGCAGAGCATGGTATAGTCAGTCGAAATAAAAGTCTAGCCCACCTGCCCCTCCTTTCTTTTAACCATTTTGAGTTAAGCAATGGTCGGAGAGGGGACATGGCACATTCCCATTCACGATGGTCTGCCCTGTCTGATAGGGACGTTATCTCTACTGAGATTCTTCATAGACAGTCATCATGGCACATCATGCAGTACCTTTAGTAAATTTGGGTCAAGTGGGATCACATACTTTCGGGCTACGGGATAGCATGTGAAGCGTGTTTAATGAGGTTCAGATGATATATCCAGCTGTGGGAATGTAGGGCTATAATAATAACCTAAACCCCAATAACGTGTCATGCACTCAGTGATACATGTGGCCTACTTCATAACTCCACATTCCGGCAGGACTCAGCCGGGAGCTGACTCAGCTCGGGGCACATGGGTGTGGTCATAGTCATAGAGGAGGTGTGACCACCTGCTAAGTTAACTTGGCATCGTAATACGTGTACCTTCATCATTTTGCATTATTACTCAAAGAAAACAATGTAGCTTAAACTAAGGTTTGCATTCATGGAAAAAAAACGTTATGAGTGTGAATGTGTAATGGCCGTAGGCCTATAATGGGTGTCTATAAAGTTTACCATTCATTAGTGTTTGTGCTCACAGGAAGATATGAAATGTCATTTCCTTCTATTTCGAACGAGCCTAACTGTTTCCTATCCAATTTATTTTGTAATAGCTCTTTCTATTGTTTTCTAAATAATGCAATTTCAGAGGGAATGAGAAATCAAGTAGCTCTACATGCGCAGATGCGTGCCCGAAACGGCCATAGCCCGGGGCTGGTAATTCAGATTTACTCATTAGTGTGACTGATCCACAGGTGCATTGAACTATGGAATTTAGTATAACTTATTGGGCATACGGGTATATGATGAATGGTCTAATGTTATGAGTATTTCCCAAATTTCATAGAGTTACAGTATGATACGGCTGAGTCATTATTAAACGATTTGTAAAATTTGTCTGAAAGGCCTAACGAGTACTGATGAAGGCGGTGTGCATTGGTCTACGTTAACATACAATCTGACTTTTCGTCACAGAAAGAGTCTAAAACTTAGGTTTCTAGACCTGCATTTAAAACGGTGTAACCCTCCAGTACTGCCATTTAAAAACACAATGATATTACTAGTACACTACCTCTGCATGCTTCAATGCTGCCATATGGTACAATGTCCGTGCACAGGGTACTTCTGGAGGTGTACTCTGGGTCGTCCTTCTCGTACAGGTGTTTGGGCACACCTGTCCCCAGGGGGCACTCCTGTGTGACGGCCTGGTAGTGCTTCTGTCCGCCGGACCGCAGGGTACAGTGTAGGTACTTACACCTGTTACTGGGGTGCAACATGAAGTCACCCAGCCTCTTACATTCTGAAGTAGAAACACTCATCTGTTAAGGGTTAAGACTCGTCTGGTAGGTTATCTGAAAGAAATGACAACATAACTGGGAAGACCCTGAAGAACATAAACATATGTGGTCATAGTCTGGGAGCCAAGTCCATAAAAATAGAAATAAGTTGCACACTAACTGTAGCACATAGAGTATCAAATGAAAGCTAATACCATTTGATTTCATATTTGACGTTGTGTCACCTCAGATTGGACAAGCATGCAGTAGCTATAAGACCGTTTCCATGGCAACCATGAATTCCCTGAATGCTACTCCAATTACTTATCAATCTATGAGTTGTGTATCCTATTATCCCTGGAGCCATCAGAACTAGATGCATGACACTTTGACATGAAGTAGGAATACTCCAGTGTGTGAAAACTTTCCAGACTCATTAACTGAATCCTGACAATCTGTAACCTGCTCAGGTAGAAGGTGTGTCAAAGATGTATTTAGCCCATCTTGATGGTACTAACACTTTGCAGGCATCTGTAATCATTCATAGAATCCCCACACCATCAATAAAAACAAAGACGAACAGTGTTATGTGTTAAACAGGTAATTTAACACACGTTTTTGTGTGTTTTGTTTGTTTTTCTGATGGATCATTAATTGCTGGTATTATACACTTTTATGCCATTTCTCACAACTTGACCAGAGGCATAGGAAGCAAATCTTTATAGGGGGCACCCATCCAAACCATCTATAGATATTGGCTTATGCATGATCGCGCGCGCATACACACGCTTATATATAGAGAATTTATAGAAAATTTATTTATTTCTGATCGGGGTCTCATGCCCCTCTGCCCCCATTTGCTATATGTATACAGGGTCTTTTGTGGAGGGGGAACATACTCAGGTCCCCTCTTCCTTTGTGATTGGGGTGGGCCGAAGCCCCCTTGCCCCCCCCCTCCTTTTCCCTATGCCACTTATTGACCTTGAATTTAACGACCTTGACCTTAACCAAGGTCACATAGTTTTACACAATATGTTTGGGGTATAATATTATGTGTCTCATGTTACAAGTTTATAAATGCATTTAGCCTAGACGGTTCCTGAGATAATGAGGGGCACAACTCAATAATTGTTGGGATATATGCCCGTTCTCATGAATTGAGCTTGAAGTTAATGATCTTGACCTTGACCAAGGTAAAATATTTTTCACACACTGTTAGGGGTAGAATATACTTATCTCATGGTAAAAGTCAATTAATGAATCTAACAGAAACGATTCCTGAGATTATGAGGAATAGAGTTCATTTCTTACGGGATTCGTGCCATTTTAGGATTTCATTTTCATGAATTGACCTTGAATTGAATGACCTTGCCAAGGTCAAACATCTTTAATGATCTGATAGGAGTGAGATACATCTGTCTTCCGTTAAATTTTCATAGGTTATAGAGATATAACTTTATAGATTGATAACGAATTGCTATATTTTCAGGAAATTCATGGTTGCCATTGAAACCTATAAATACTACATGCAGGGTCAACCCAAAGTTAAACCTCATCAAATATAAAATGCTTTCACTTGAGACTATGTGATGATCATATGCTACAGTTTGGATACAAAAGAATTCGATTTTAAGCCACTTATCAATTAATGTAACCAAGTAGAAATCGTAGGCACCCTGAGAGATCATTTTGAGAAAAAATGCCGTATGCATCTTTTTTAGAAGAACGTTATGATATGAACGTTTGTCTGCGTAGGCCTGTTGGCGCTGGGAACCATTTAAGTGGTTTTCAGTAGTTATTACCCACAGATATCACATGGAAATAGTACCTATGTGGATGAGCACAATCAAGTGTACTAACGACACCTCACAGCCGTTCCACCACCTACATAAAATTTCCAGAAAAGAGGTGCATGTATTAATCTCTTTCTAAGCTTCCAGCAAATGATATCATTAAGGTTTTTAATAAAGATGTAGAGTTACTTACCAGGGTCGTTGATAGAAGCCGCTATACTATGATGTAGTGCCAGTAGCACACACACACCCAGCAGCCCTCCCATAGCCATGCTGTAACAATAGCCCTGCTCCACCGTACAGCCACAGTCACATAGCTCCTGTATGGTCACTAGCAGCTTCCTCACGTCCACTGGGAGCATGGAGGCTGAACCATGGTAGCCTATAACCTGGTCATTATCATGCAAGCCCCTGCTATGTGCACCATTTCCTTGCTAAGTGAGATTTAGAAGAGAATCACTTAATAAGGGCATGGTCCGGGGGACATGCAATCATGCTGTGAATGGTATGTGTGTTGCGACACGCCATATCTGCATGCTGTCTGCAACCTTTACCAATGGTAAATTGATGATCCATTTGTTTTTAGATCTAAGTTCATACTTTGGTGGATGATAAATGGGCAGGGGATGGGGTGACGGCACAGTTTTGTTAGGCCCGGTCGTGTAACTGTTAATAACCTTTTTTGATTTATTTAGCCTTCATGAATGTGTCATGTTCCCTGCATAATTTCTCAATGAATATGAATTATTATGGTTTTGTTAATCGGCCAGTCTGTAGCTTGAAATGTTCTCTTTCCAATGGTACTGGATGTCATTGGTGTATTTTTGGACTGCAAATTGGATATCGGTGTAAAGGTTGGGATACCCTGATGCTTGAGGGCATGCCATCACACCACACCCTAGATAGTGACTATGTATACAACTAAAATACTAGAATGCTGGGCCTGTCCCTAACCTGTAATGGGCCAGAGCCATCGATGTATGGACAAATATGAATAAAAGTTTGTTTCAGGTTACCCGACCCTGCCTAGAAAAACAGGGCCGACCCTAGAAATTTTTATCCAATTTTGAAAAAATATTTATAATTTAAGTAATTTTGGGGCTATTTCAGAGTCAATTTGATGGTCCACGAGTCGATGCCATTGTCAATGAGTCGGCGCTGAAGTTTGAGAGACAAATTTTGGGTACTTTTCAGGGCAAAGTAAAAAAAAAAAGAATTTTTAAAAAAGAAAAAGAAATCTGACCCGCCCTACCTAGATTTTCAGACGATGTTACCTAAAACACATGTTTTATTTTTTTGACCTATTTAAATATTTGAGATGTTTCTGCAGTTTGGCACATTCCCTTGTAATTTGAATATATTGACCTGGATATAATATTTGCTATCTTGCAATATATGTTCTCTTCAAAGTTTTTATTGCAACATAATTATTATACCCAAATTACAGAGATGCAGTGCTACATACATCGTACAGTGGGATTTGGAGTAAGCACCCTTACACTAGAACCCTTTGTAATTTATAAAAGAATCCAGGCATACCAAATCGCATGGGCCTCAAGTTACACAGGTTTGGAGGCATAGAAAGCATCATGGGATTTGAGCTTTACATAAAGCATACATGACCGTAGTTTCCCTGGAACTGTTATATCTGGATAATATATTATCATAGACAACTTTTCTATTTGATAGCTATAGAGTGACCAATGTATCTTGAGGCAATTTAGAGGATAGATTATTATCATACAAGGAGATGATTATTAAAATGAATGCATGTACATGATATGGCACAAAGTCAGGATTAGTGACACTATACAATACTTTATAGTTTGATAATTGTTTTAATGGCCATCAAGCTGAATAACTTGATAGGAAATAGATTTTATGTGAGTTATGCCAAGCAAGGGATGGTCGAGAGGGGCGAACAGCAGCTGACAATAAGCACGGGATAGGTCACATTTCCAGAAGCAGTAGTTTGTGCCAACTCTCTTCGGTATATCTGCCACTGTCTTGTAGGCGGCTGCTTTACCTTGGGATTCATGGGATTCAGGAAATCGAGATAAAATGCTATTATGTTTTTTAGGCGGTTACTGCCATTATCCAGAATATCATGGTCCTAGGTATCAAGGGTGGGTATACAATAAACCACAAGGTCAAGTGTACATATGTGAGTGGTGGAGACTGTTCAGCCGCGTTCAATTATATATCAACTAGTCTATTACTGTAAATTGTACAATTAACTTCCAAGTTGCATGATATTAGGTTATATTGTCCTTTTCCCCCCAACGTTAAACTCTACACCAATGGGTCCAGGCGGATTTTGGAAATTATATTTTTTAATTTCTAAAAACTCCAAACTGCCCTGTAGTTTAATATAAAAAAATCAATTGTAGGTTATAATTGTCTATGTTAAAGTGCGCACAGATATGATTTTAGAACTTTGGTTCACCACCACTTCACCAGGGGGCCCTACAGCTAGGTGACTGCTGAGGCCCAACCATCCACTCTCCTATTCTACCTGGTACAGCTCGCGCAGATTTTAACAAAGGGCTCCTAGGGTAGAGGCTGATTGACTCGGACAGACACCTTGAGTCGGACACCATTGGTCTTGAATGACATAATCAAAATAAACATTACACCTATCATGAAAACGGAAAATGAAGCATTAGGTGTTTTCTATCTTAAAAAAATACAAGATACCAAATATTGGCCACCTTATACATGGTCCCATAACTGCCTGAACTCGGAGTGTTCCTGCCATATTTTCAAAATAAAAGTAAAGAGTAAATGGGAAAACTGATTTCCTTGTTCAATTGTTATTAGTGTTTCCTATATACTTTCAGCATTCCTATGGATAATAGTAGCAAGATATGTCACTTGTTGTGATAGCCGAAAACAATGAATATGAAAAAAATACCCATAATGCATTGCCAGAGGGAATTGCATCTCTGGATCAAATTGCACCTAAAGTCGGACACTAAATACACACAGAGTCAGACACCATATAATACGTGACTAGGAAGGTATATACAATGTAAGTTCCATCTGTTACCTTTATTATACTGTTTATGGATGGAATTTGATATTATTCCATGATTGTAAATTGACCAACTACAGGAAACCAAAAAAGGCTAATAACTCCACACATCCGTCCTTCCTCTCATCAGATAATAAAGCATGGCACATTGTAGCCCATAAAGTGCCCATATAGGAAACCCATAGTGTGTATTTTTCAGAGATCTTTACTTTACTTTGTGCTATATTATATTTTTGACAAAAAAAACCTGCATACATAATCAAGTATACCTACTAAACAAATAGCAGTACATAGTGTCCGACTCTATGATCATTTCTGGCATGAGGTGTCCGACTTTATGTGCAGTTTGAAATTTTGAAACCGACATATTGCACTAAGATTTTACTTACACTCAAATGATCGAATTTACTCCAATTTTCTCTGAAATTGAAACTGCCAGACAATATGTATCCAATGGTGTAAACCATATTTGAATTGTTATCCTTTAAAGGTGTTAATCTCAACACCCAAGTGTGGTCACCTCTTCCGTGTCCAGGAGCGTCCGAAACGGGTGCTTTTACCCTAAGTGTACGTATTATTCAACTCCTCACAAGAGTCAAAGGGAGTTCGATTCTTATGTGTTTGTCTACGTGTTTACACATGGGTTTGGAGTGTTGGTCCCCTGACCAACCCATGAGGCCAAGACGGTGAAGCCATCAAGGCCTCATGGGTTGGTCAGGGGATCCAACACGACAAAGACATGTGTAAACATGGTTCTATCATTGTTTAATCAATAATTAATAACATATATCCCACATATATACTTACCCTCACAGGAGCTTCACATGGTAATATGTTAAAATGACCTTAAAACGGCCTTAATGACCTTAATGACGTCAGAGCATGGTGTTGGTCCTGTGACCAACACCATGGGCGTTGGTCCACTGTTTTCAATGGGACATGCACAGCCAACCATGATAGAACTTGTGAGTACAGCCACCTGGGAAATGCCCCCCCCCCCCTCCCCAATGTAGGATATACCGTAAATTCCCGCGTACTACCCGCGGGTTGTACGCGAACCAAACTCAGCTTTCATTTGATACCAAACATGCCAATATGGGGTGCAGGTTATACGAGGGTTTTTATTACTATAAAACAGTATCAAAATAGCAATTTTTAGAGTTGGGGGTGCTGGTTATACGCGAGATGTGGGTTATACGCGGGAATTTACGGTACTTTTCATCACTGCAATTAAGACAAATGTGTCAATCAGTTGATAACAAAATGTATATTAAGGGAATTAAATGTTTCAGTGTATTTCTACAAAATATAAAGTTTGTATTTGATTGTGTAAATTAAGGTAGAAAATGAAACATTCATCTGGAGAGACCTTTCCTGCAGTTTTAGATTAACTATAAGCATGGAGCCACACTTCCTGAAGGTCTTAGCTACAGATTTGATGGCAAAGATGACAGACTTAAAATAGCCACTTGCACCAGTCCTCTCTTTGCTGACTCCAACTAAAAGTGTTCTACCTTTTATTAGTCATGATTCAAGAGGTTCGCTGGGTATCAAAACTGAATCTCCATGTCCACTCTTTTAGATGGAATAGTCAATGTTGGTTTAACTCTCCACTTCTACAGAGTCAATCCTTCTTTGCCTCTGATTTAGAGGGTGTCAAATATGTTTTACCTCCTTTACACAGAACGGAGAGAGTGTCATTCTTGTGATGGGATTTTGACTCTGTTATAGGATTTTGACTCTGTTATAGAAGATGCCCACTTTACCGAGGTATTAGTTTATGGAATCAGCTAAATGTTTCATGTTGTTTAATAAACTCTAGAGCACTCATTAGAACTAAGGCCAAAGCCAAACTGGCTGAGCTCTACTTGTTAAAGCTGAGACAGTAGCAGCAACAAGGCGACACTGTATTTTGTTATCTACAAACTGTTCTATGCATAAAATTAATGTAACATATCCTGATAGGATGATTGCTGTCCAATGTAGTTTGAGTCGGAACACACTGTCAGACACACCACATGATTATTACAATATATATTACAAATAGCCAGAGAGCTATATAGTAATAATTCTACCAATCATTTTAGTTATTTCATGCAAACTATCATAATATATACATGTTTGATTACCTCCTATTGATCTGTATGTTAATCGTTTGATGATAGTTATATTGTGTGCATATTGATGAGACTGTAATCAACATCTTTACATACATGAAGTTGTACATACATGTAAGCTCATCTTTTGAATCATGTACTGTATTTTGAAAATCACTTGGTGAATAAAAATACGTCATAAATTCAAATCTTTAATTTCGACTCTAATAATTTTCATAATTTTATTCAAAGAACATTGTACATTTGACCAATAATTCAGCCATTAGGTCATATTCTCAAATATATTCTCTAATCGTAATTACAGGTAAAAAATGTCAAAACGCCCCCAAAATCTTTATAACCCAAAACAAAAGAAAAAATCTAGTTTATTGAACACCTTGATTACACCTGTATAGGTTCATAGTTCTGTACTCTAGCCGAAAATGAAATATCATATTTATTATCCCAACATCACACAATGATTTGAACTCATAGCCAGTGAATCAGTCATTACATTCCTTTGTGGGGTACATCATATGGGGGTCACCATGGAGCCCAGCCAGTTCATGTTTTGATTATGCTTCTTTGATAGTGACGTAACATCGGAAACCCAAATTTGATGTTTTGTTGTTGTCTTCTTAAAGTTAGTATATCCGATGGTAGGGATCAAAAATCAATTTTCCTAAAATATGCCGAGAAGTTCATACTGATCATACTATATTTGCTGCATATGTTTTTCATTCTCAGTCCCTCGATTTAGGCTTGTATTTTGAAATAATCCTTACATATTTATTGCCCTGGTGCACATTTTGGAGGGCCGGATTAATGTGCACCCACTGCAAATGTACTAGAACAAGCCTCTAGGTGGATATAATGGCACACCTTACTTCCACCTTTATAGCCAGAAGATAACATTTGACTTAACTTTAAACAAAGGTTGATGTAATCAAAAAATCAATCAATCAATCGATACACAGATCAAAAGATTCATTCCAGTATTTTTTAAATCTTAGGGATCCTGGGTTATTAACAGACCATGTACTCTTAAAGATGAGTTTACAAGTGTAGATTATCACCTAAGAACAGGCCTAGAACAGACCCTTGAGGTACACTACTAATTAGCAGACGATCAACAGAGTCAAGTATGTCTGCATATCCTGAAGTCCACTACAACGTGTACGCTCGCATCCCGAGAACTAAAGGAGCCATGTTTAGAACATGCATTCCATATCAATGATATTATTAATCCACCATTTGATTGACCTAGGTCAGTAGATGAATATGCATAACAAAATAATGAAATATGTACAAAAAGTTTTTATTCCAACATTCACATAAATAGTTTATACGATAGAGTGACGAGATAATGATGCATGGAAATCAAGATGATCCGGGAATGGAGCAACTCTGGAAATAAAAAGAATGAGCTTGTAAGAATAGCAAGGTATTTTTCAAGAGTAAAACGACCGAGAGTCCTAATGTGTATGACGACTGTATGATATTGTTTGAATTTACAGAACTACAGCATTCAATATGGGGGTGATGCACTGTCCTAATGCCGTTTCGCAAAGTACTATAAACATTGACAGGACTCACATAAAATGGAAGTGTTGAGTTACTCCTGGTGATATTATAAGTAAGCCTTTCCCTCCTCGTAACTCGTAGGCGGGTCCACTCCGTTCTTGTCACCCTGAGCACCTTCGTCCATCACGTGAGGCTGCTCCCCCACGGCGTCTGCAGCAGCTTCTGCAGGGGAGGCTTCTGCGGGGGCAGCTTCTGCGGCTTCCTCCGGGGCGGCTTCTTCCGCAGCCTCCTGGGGGACGACTTCTTCAACCTCTCCGTCTTCCTCCTCCTCCACGGCGGGCGCCTCCTCAACCTGGTTCTCTGCTTGTGGCTCCTCCTGGTCTGGGAGGTCTGCTTCCACGACTTGCTCCACCTCCTGCGTCTCCTCCTGTGTCTTGGCTGGGTAGTTGAGGTAGGCAGGGTAGGGGTGGTGGTTGTAGGCGGAGGGGTAGAGAGGGTAGTGGGCAACAGGGTGGCCATAGTAGGGGGAGTAGGCTGAGGGTTTGCCAGATGCCTTGGTGGGGAATCGCTTGGCATCAGCCGTGCGGACTTGGTAATGAAAGGACGGGAAATGGGCAGAATAGGGGTTGTATGCAGGGTACTGTGATTTGGAGGGGGTGCGCGATTTGGCCTTTGACTCGGTGGTGGGGTATTTAGACTGCTTTATTGTATGGTGAGCAGGGTAGCCACTGTGTTTGGGGTAGTGAGGTATTTCAACTGGAATAAAAACAGGTCGACATTAATTTGATAATATGTGACAAAACGTGGGAAAAGGTGACATTAGGGGAAAACACCTTTATTTAAGTTCATGTCTTCAGCTACAATTTGATGCTTCAAGCATCAAAATATTTGAAATAGTTGCTGAGAAATTACATCTCGAACATGGGATGGTAGGGACATGTAGGAATTCAGAATAGACTGCAATGCGGTCACAGATCAATCTATTTTCAAATAATCCATATAAATCATAACTATTAGAAATTAAACCAATACATGCATATTATTGTACATAGATTTGGATCTGGTAGGGATATTGGCATTCTGTTTTCAGTTCTGAAATCCTCATGGATAGGGCAATTGGACAGGGATAATTTTTATTCCAAAAGAATGAATTGATGGTTGCTATGGCAACCAAATGTCAACAAATGGGCTAAAAATGGCTAAAAACGTTCTTTTTACATTCCAAATAAGACCAATTTAGAATGAAAATAGAATTTTGATAATAGCTTCAAAAGATTCCTTGGGAAAAGTTAGTTTAAGGTCATTTATTCTTAAATATTCACATTTTTAGCTATATCTCCTGAAATATCATGTTTAGAGCATTTATGGCTATTCCCCATAATGTTACGATTTCCCAGGTTTCGTCACATATGACATCAATGCTAGCCAAATGCTTTACTAAGTAATAACTAAGGAAAAAGCTAGAAACTGATGGTTTACTTAGGCTATGTTCATTACTAATACTAGCTTTGTGATTTAAAAGAACGACACTATTGTATGTGCCTGTGCCATATACTATTCTGTTAGTTGAAATTTAAAAAAATGCAATTATCAGGTGTGCTCAAGCTTTTACCTGCGTGAGGAGACCGAGAATGACTAGATTGTTTTACAACATATTTGAAAGACACTTGATGCCTGATACGCCCACGTCCCCGGGACATTGCAGTTATAATTGACGTACAGCGCAGGTAGTCTGCACTTGAAAACAGCGCAAACTGTAAGGTGTCCTCTTCCAATTTATCAAATGTGCCAGACTGTAATATCACCTTACATAAAACGCTATTCCCTTCTTGAAACGAACACCCACAAGGCGATCTAGGGCTTGGGACCCTCTGCACTCCATTTAAGCATGTTGCCTTCTAAGAGCTTTTCTTATAGTCCAAACCGCAAGGGTCATTGCAAGGTCTTTGCTTATTCCAAATCCCACTGTAGCATTTAACATTGCATCTCTGCGGCTTGAACCAAATTGATAGTTCACACATATTGAATTAAGTATTTTTGGGGAGTTACTTCACAATATTAGTATTGGTCAATATATTCCATATTATTATATCATTTATTGGCCAGGTCCACAGAGTGGCTTAGGCCATTTGAAACAGTGTTGGGTCTGTTAGCTTAGTACCAGCTCATAGACTGTAGGAGCAAAGAGCATAGGGTCCAAAACGCTCTATACCAGTGGTCTACACATACTGCCTGCAGAACTCAATGGAAGGTTTCCTCACACCCTATCCTCACCCACAAATACATAGCTGCAAAAGCTCTTTTGAATCTCCCACAATGCACTTCTCATATTAACCCCATATTTACAGGCTTGACATTGTTTTTAACAACTCCCAGGTGGAGTGGCTTCATAGCATTCCTCATGTCCAGGTGATTGTATTAGACTCAATTGTCCGTGACCACTGAGCTTGGGGTCATCAACACACAGAGTGGTCCCATAGCAGTGCCTTTAGAGGTGATAGTTCATAACACAGTAAACCAAGCTATCCATGTGGAGTGGTGGTACGGAATGTATAGGCCTTACTCCACTACCCATCCTCAAAAAGTCCTAAAGTGGACCTGGTCCTCACACCTTTCATGTGGTAATACACATTATAAATATCTGAATTAACAAATTTTAGCATTAATCCTCACGCCTTAATCCTCAATACTTTACCTCAATCATCAACCTCAATCCCAATCCTAATCTTTGCATTCTTGCCTCTGAGTTTTGCCTTATAACAGACCCATATTCAGTGGGATGGTATGTCGACCTATCCGGGATTGGTGGCTCATTTTACACAGGAACGTAGGTCTAAATCCCGTACATTATATCCCCATGAACCCGAAAAGAAATTTGGAGTGTCCCCCTACCCCTTGCTGGATTGCAGGGGTACATTAGGTTCGCAGGGATTTCTCTCTTAAGCAATAGAAAATATCGAATTATTTAGATCTTAGTTTGTGCTCAACTCGCAACAGATTCACCCTTGCTGTTTGGAATATCGGCAACAGCTAGACCTTGCCATTGTACATGTACCAAGCAGCAGATGCTTCAGGCCCGTAAATCATACTGTAGAGTTTGGTCATTACAGCATAAAACCCCTTGCGGGTGCTGGCCCTTTACTAGTCCACCATTTTAATACAATTTATCTACCGAATGGTGTGAAATAGCATACTTTGTGGCACTAAATGGAACATATCCCATTTCTATGACAAACATTTTGGAAGATGTGGCTTACACCAGGAGAAAGTTTAATTCAAGATCTTTCAGGAAAAATGGAGACATGAATATTATTTAAGCAGACATATACAAGAATAAAGAGAATGGATCGATCTATTATGTGACTTTGAACATTGCCCCAATTATACTGGACAAAAAAAAACTGCAGTTGAAAAGTACTCACCACTGCAAGGGTCGTAGTACCTAATGCCACCATGATGGGGGGCTACCCTGTCAGCACAGAGCCGTCTCCCCCCCAGGTCTGCATCGTGCTGTTTGCTGTACGCGGCACGGCTCACGGCCGTACCATACGGACAGCTACGTTCTACAGCGTAGAAGCGTGTGTTGCCATCCGCATCCTGCCACGGTTCATTGCCATACGTGCACCGCAGGAATTTACAGCGGTTCTGGCCATGTAGCAAGTACTGTCCATCTGCCTGACATACTGCAACACAATATACAAACTAATTTAGTACAGTATGCCCTGTGGACGGGTACAAACTCACTTAGTGCAGTATGCAGTAAGGACAGGTACAAACTCACTTAGTGCAGTATGCAGTATGGACGGGTACAAACTCACTTAGTGCAGTATGCCGTATGGATGGGTACAAACTCACTTAGTGCAGTATGCAGTATGGACGGGTACAAACTCACTTAGTGCAGTATGCAGTAAGGACAGGTACAAACTCACTTAGTGCAGTATGCAGTATGGACGGGTACAAACTCACTTAGTACAGTATGCCGTATGGACGGGTACAAACTCACTTAGTGCAGTATGCAGTATGGACGGGTACAAACTCACTTAGTACAGTATGCCACATGGAGGGGTACAAACTCACTTAGTGCAGTATGCCGTATGGACAGGTACAAACTCACTTAGTGCAGTATGCAGTATGGAGGGGTACAAACTCACTTAGTGCAGTATGCAGTATGGACGGGTACAAACTCACTTAGTACAGTATGCCGTATGGACGGGTACAAACTCACTTAGTACAGTATGCCGTATGGACGGGTGCAAACTCACTTAGTGCAGTATGCCGTATGGATGGGTACAAACTCACTTAGTACAGTATGAAGTATGGAGGGGTACAAACTCACTTAGTACAGTATGCCGTATGGACGGGTACAAACTCACTTAGTACAGTATGCAGTATGGAGGGGTACAAACTCACTTAGTACAGTATGCAGTATGGACCACCCGGGATGGACATGTACAAAATCACTTAGGGCAGGGAGTATTTGTATTGACCATGTACATGAGTCAACCACTGTGCCATGTTTTCAACACAAAATTGGGACTGTAAAATATGTTAAAAAAGGGTTTCCTCATTTTGCATTGACACAATAGAGGAAGATAAAGGTTTCCACTATGTTACATTCTTTAGAGCTTAGGTGTTCCTGTATCCACCACACAGCTAATGTTGCAGACACATATTGAATCCGTAAAAGGTAAATTCCATACCCCACCCCCTTCTGCATTACGTCTTTGTCCATGTATTCGAGATTTGGCAGACAAGCAGGCTTCACAAAAAAATGTGTCAATGTACTAAGGTGGTTGACTCAAGGTACTGGTCCGGGGGGTTGACTCATGGTAGCGAAGTACTTAGATACTTTCATCACCACAGGCATTGGAGGCCCACATGGTTCCAAACTCAATGTATCTCAGGAGACCCAATGAGGACAGAAACCTTGTTATTATCATTGTTGTCACCTAACTCTAACATAATTATTAACATTCCTATGTTAGAAAGTACCATGTCACAAGGCTTAATCAATTGCATTACCTTTGATAGTCACCAGCCATCAAAGTATATCGAGATATTAATAATGAATACCACATGGTTTGCAGTCTGACCATGTTTTGTGATGAATAAGCTTTACAACTTACATGGCTCCGGTCTGGAAGGGTCGAAGTCCTCGACAATGTTGCTGTGGCTGGCCCATGCTGCAGTAGTGAGACACAGGAGTAGGAAGGCGGCCCTCATGGTGACAGGTCCTCCAGGTGGGGCTGACAGGCTTAATGCTACAGGAGGAAGATGGTGAATGACAGCAGCCGGTCTGTCCCCTTATATATGTGCCACCATGGGTGCATCCAGGACGCGGCCCCATTGGCCGAGACGCCTGGTCATTTAGCATGATTAATAGCCAGGATGAGGTAGAAGATTCATGGGATGACCTTTGGCTGCATGGCTGTATAGAGATGGGCATGGACAGCAGACAGTTCTTAACACTGACCAGAAAATGATGGATGTATTGTTTTCTGAGATTTTTTAATATCCCTAACCATAATTGCATACAGAGGTGTTTAAAATATCAGATTGCTTTCACCAAAAGGAAAGCCATACTAGCGCCATATCGGATGCTACTTAGGAGGTATTCTTACAAGCCAATCCTATTGAGATGGCAAAAAGGGAATGCTTCGCTTCCAATTTTAAATACAGTGTTTGCAATGGATGTATTCTATGTCGTGTTTTAAAGTGCCTTCAGCATGGAACAGGGCCCTCGGTCAGCCTGAAGGCCCTGTAAGTTTGGGATCCTCGGGGACCAACATGCTATATCTCTAATGACCCAATAATGGGATGGAATCATGCGAATCTATATGCGTCACTAAACAGGTGAAATATCCGTCGAACACTACGCCCAACAAACACACATTCTGTACACATGTAGATTATAAATAAGGGGGGGGGGCATTATTTGGGAAATTATCGGGATTAGATCAATAGTAGGCTATTTCTCTGACTATTTTTACCCGGTCAACTCCCAACGTAGTATAAAGGCGGGCAGCATTGTGCAGCTACATGTATTCCCATTGGGTACAAAATTCAGTTCGACATTGTATCAATGTTGAGTCAATATTGAATCAACATTGGCAACCAGTTTTCAATGTTGATTCAAAATTCTGTGCCCACTGTGTCCCCCTGTCCAGCTAAGCGTGATGCATTAGGAGTGAATAGTTATGTATTGATTCGGTGTCAAATACTACTAGTTGTGAAACTGTCCGGCATATATACTACCGCAGTAATACAAATCGCTGTCTGATTGACACCGGGTAATTATATCCTCCTATTTGATGGTATTAAGTACCACTAATAGCTGCCGAGCATATAGGTGGGTATCACTATACACATAATGAACATGCCCTGTAAAGTAAGTGTACAGACCACTTCCTGTTTGGGGACAAGGTAACGTGACCTAAACCTATACACTGCTATAGCATGTGACACACAAGGCCCGGTCAGATGATTGCCTAGGGAGGTAATTGTTTACACAGAGGGCCATTAAACTACAATATTATACACAACTTCAATTGTACAGACAGCACAGGGTTCTGTCTCATGAAAGTAGTTAGGTGGTGGAACAAGGATTTGGGGCCTGACTCCAAATTCTCCGATATAGTTTTTTTTCTCTGCTGTTTGTTCATCTAGGGGGTCTGGGTGACCATTTCCTGCGTGATGTATTTTGTGACGGCTTTGGGGAAATTAAGATATTCAAGATGGCCGCCAGAATTCACTAAAAATCTTTAAAAGTGCATATCTCTACTTCTAATCTACTTAAAGACACAAATAAAAGGTCTAAAAGTATGTTTCTGTGGTCAGGGAATCCAATCATGTCATTTAAAATCATGTATATGGCAACCATTTTGCATTGCATCGAAGGTGGCTGCCGGATCTAAATAAAGATCATTAAAGGTGCATATCTCTGCCTCTAATCAACATAGAGACACAATTTAAAGACCTAAAAGTACATTTCTGTGGCTGCAACAAGCCCTTCTATAAGTTTTTTGTGACGGCTTTGGGGAAATTAAGATATTCAAGATGGCCGCCAGAATTCACTAAAAATCTTTAAAAGTGCATATCTCTACTTCTAATCTACTTAACCCTCTCACCACTGGATTTCTTGTAACTCAATGCAATGTTGTGCAATATATTGGCTTACCGCGTGGAAGGGGTTAAAGACACAATTTAAAGACCTAAAAGTACATTTCTGTGGTCAAGGAATCCAATCATGTCAATTACCATGTCACTCCAGATTCCATTCAATAATCCGGTCTTGTGAGGCATGGTATGTTGGCCTTTCATGAATGCTTCACACAAATTATCAGGCAAATCATTCATGGTGGCAAAGAACAAGCCAATCATATCTTTGACACAGGCTTGATGCATTGGCCAGTCAGACTCTTGCTCAGCTCTTACATATCACATAACCATGAGAATGGGTTCAATTAGGCACCTTGATCAGAGCTTGGCTGTCCTACTGTGATCCCTGGTTATATAGCTCTGGTTATATACTAGTTTCTTTCCACCAGCATTCAAATTGCTCTGACATTCTATGGGAGATCTTTCTCTGTAACTCCATCATGGCTGTTATTATGGTATCTCAGTCTGCAGGTGATTTGTCCATCAGTGGAAGGGATACCACATTGGTCTTACATCTAAGGGCTTGTCCTTAACTTCTGAAAATCCCTGTACACTGGCTACAATACATTTTAGCCATGGCACTCAGCCAGCACATTCTTCTGACTGGTTTATGTCTTTAGAAAATTGAGAGTCACACATGCTTTCTGCTTGCTTTAAAACCCTCTGAATGTCCTCTGGAATGCACTTTTGCTATCTGAGGATTTCTTGTGGATGCATGGTCACCTGTAGTGAGCCAGTGTATTATGTTTTGGGAATTACACAGATCAAATTGTGTACCCTCTGACAGCTATCTGTGGTTCATTAATTTAATAGTTCATATTCCATCCTGAAATGTGTCCTCATGATAGATGATCTCACTATAAATGTTATGTCTTTTGTTTATTTAGGTCATTGCCATCCAATTTTTGTCAATGATGATTATCAACATATATTTGTCGATATGTCAATGCATTGCAATATAATATTAACATAAAATGATATAACTAAAGTGCACTTAGAACACTATTTAGGGCCTTAATATGCTCAGAGAAATATCAAAATTAAATGTTAATAGCATCAAAAATAATTTAAAATAATTTACAAATTCAATCTGAAGATCCCCAATGATGAGACAACAGTTCACATTTTAGTAATTTCACTTGAGTTCAAAAGTTTAAGCAGTGCTCTATTACGACCCACAGAGGTCTGTCTTTTTCAGTGTAATCACCTGAGACAATCAGAGCCACCAACTTCTGAGCTACTAGCTGATTGGCCAATGTAGGTGACATGCCAACTGATATAAATTGGTACTTTAACTTTGAGTGTCCTTGAAATGACATGCTTTAACTAGAAGCTACTAGCTGATTGGCCAATGTAGGTGACATGCCAACTGATATAAATTGGTACTTTAACTTTGAGTGTCCTTGAAATAACATGCTTTAACTAGAAGCTACAAGTGGCAATGCCTGTCTCCCTCCAGAGTAAGTAGGGCCTTAAATTACACATCTCTGTCAGTGCACACTCCAGTGGGCCGATGATATCCGCACGAGGAGCTCGTGCATATAACGGCCGCTATACACACGAGGAGCTCGTGCGTATAAGAGCCCTTATTTGCACGAGGAAACGGGGAGATAGTCGACGGCGAGAGAGGGGACATGCACGAGGGACTGGCGAGAGAGGCGACCACACAAGGAAATGGCGAGAGAGGCGACCACACAAGGAAATGGCTAAAGAGGTGACGGTAAGGCCACTCAAAAAAATAAAATCGTTTCTCATCACCGAGCGCATCATAAAAATCAGGTTTTGAGGGAAACTTTTTTTGTTGCTAATTTAGGATGAAAAATATGATAAAAATGGACAAATATTGTCATATCTGGTATCAAATTAAAGCTAATACTGCAAGTAATGCAGTGGGATAAAGAGAACTTACATTTTCTCCATTTATAAAAGAAAAGACTGGTGTAGCCAAAAGTCTAGATCTATCGATTCATTGTATATCAATAAACGTCAAACTGGGTATCATTCCTCAGTTTTCTTATTAACATTCATAAAAAACCTTTTTTAAACTATAAAATCAAACCTAATCCATCCACCAAGGGGGCTGACATTTTGTAGGGAGATTTGGCGATAAATAACGTGGAAATGATGTCAGAAAGGACCAGGCGGTGACACCCCGCGAAACAAACTTGGTTGAAAATACGATCATCTTTTCTTTTGTAGGGGCTAGGGTTATACAGGGTTTATATGGCGGGTTCTGTTGGATGCTGTGTTGCGAACTCCGTCCGAACCCTTCAGCCCGACGGCAGGTGGCAGCACCTGCCCCGGGCTTGGGGTATGGACACATGTTGCTATAGGCTTCCGGTCTGCGTGTGCGCGCGCAGGCTGGCTGCCTATATATAGCCAGCATCCGATAGGACTCGTCGGTCACTCTGGATCCACGCTTGGACAGAGGCCCTGCGATCGTATCGGCTACAAGCCTACTGACCTGCTCCGAACTCTATAGGGAGTTCGCATTGATATAGCTTTGCCTGTCTAGGTTCCTGAATAAACCTGTTATTCGCAACCTGTACACTTGATCCGAACTGTGTCGACTTTGGTTCTTTACTTAATAATATAACAGAATTATAAAGGACAAAGTATCGTTTATTACACTTTTAAAGATCAATAAATACTTAACTAGCCTGCTAAAATGTGATTTTTGGTCATGAAAAACGTATATTATCCTATACATTTTAGCCCGTGAGTAAAAAAAGAAAATAAAAAGGGAAAAAAAAGCCCCCCTCGTCAAATTTTTCAGACCTTGGTGATGAGAAACCACTTTTCTCTTTGAGTGGCTTAAGAGAGGGGACTATACGAGGAAACGGCGAGAGATGCGACGGCATCTCTATCTGTACCCATGTGGAGGCACATTAACGAATCACCCCCTCTCCGAAAGTAATTTTTTTCCTTAGTGACATTGGTTGGGTGAGGTGGTGTTGCCTCTCTCATCGTCACGTCGCCTCTCTCATCGTCACGTCGCCTCTCTCATCGTCATGTTGGTAATAGGATCATAAAAATAAGCCCCCCCCTGGAATTGAACCCTGGCCCCCCGCACGAGAGGCAGACTTGCTCACCACTATACTACACAGTCACTTGTTGACATGTATAAAAAAAATGTGCATTATATACTTGCGCATATCCCCTCTCTCGCCATGTCCTCATACATGTCCCCTCTCTCGCCATGTCCCCTCTCTCGCCATGTCCTCGCGCATGTCCCCCCTCTCGCCATGTCCCCTCTCTCGCCATGTCCTCGTGCATGTCCCCTCTCTCGCCATGTCCCCTCTCTCGCCGTAACCTTGTCCCATATTTCGTTGGTCACCTATCTCCCCGTTTCCTCGTGCAAATAGCGGCCCTTATATGCACGAGTTCCTCGTGCGAATATCGCTGGCGACTCCAGTGTTATAACTGTGGGCCAATCACCTCATCCAATATGTACCATATTAATAGTAGGGAAGTCCGCCTACATGGCCTGCACTGACCCCACTACTGACACTACAACCCCTTCTATAAGATATAAAATACAGAAGTTATGATACACTTTGCAACACACTATTGACTGCCCTACTTGTGTGCCCTACTCGCAGTCTACCTGAGTGGTTCCACCAGCTAAACTAGAATGTACTAGGCAGTTTGGGGCTTAAAAATGCACCTTCAAACTGTTCTTGCTCTTCACAAAGATATGGTATTTTTTTCCTGGTTGTAGGAATGGACTTCTCAGAGTCTCCTTCGCCAGATTCCCAGATTATATTATGTATTTTCTTGTAAAACTATTTTCACCAAACGTACCTTTTAATAGCAGTTTTACTGCAGTTTATAAGAATACCAATCCAATGAGTTCCTTCCGCTATGCCTGTTGACCTGTTACATTGTTCAAATGGGTTTTTAGCCCCTCATACTGAACACACCATAATATAAATTCATGCATGGATTTTGTGACAGGCAAAAGACACTTTCTCATAATGACATATTGACACAGCTATATTAACAAATCAAAAATGTCAATATGATATTTTGACATATTGACATAATTTCAATATATCAATTTAGCAAGTATCAATGCCATCCCTATTTTTATTCAAGTCTTATATTTACTCCATTTATAAAAGCATGAGATATGCACCTTTCAAGATTCTTTATTGAACTCCAGTAGCCATCTTGAATATATTTCAAAATGGCTGCCATCTCGGATATAACACAAATGGCTGGATTGGATTCCCTGACCACAGAACATACTTTTAGACCTTTCATTTGTGTCTCTAAGTATATTAGAAGTAGAGATATGCACTTTTAAAGATTTTTAGTGAATTCTGGCGGCCATCTTGAATATCTCAATTTCCCCAAAGCCATCACAAATACATCATGCAGGAAATGGTCACCCAGCCCTCTTAAATGAACAATCAGCAGAGAAAAAAACTATATCGGAGAATTTGGGGTCAGGCCCCAAATCCTTGTTCCACTACCGGACTAAAGTGGTCCAGTTGCAAAATAACGTATTTGAATGATTAGTATTATGGTCACCAAATTATCTTGACATGTTTTCAAGATATTGTCTGTCAATACTGCATCGTTGTATTTTCTTTAGCATGTCCAATATCCCCATGGTTAAACATTCTGAAATATGAATTTTAGTGTCAAAAATCCGTATGCATTTTAGCCTTGCAGCTTTAAAAAAGTATTATTCAAGCCTTACTAAGCTAGACCAAATAGAGAAAATTTTAGCAGGGGTAAAATATGTCATTTTCGCAATTGCATCACTTTCCATCTTTAATTATGTATACGTATACATCGGTAATGGTTTTTTTTGCAGAAGGACCTTCACGTATAATGATTGGCCCTGGAAGAGAGTGTGAGTCCAATGCTAATATCGGGATATTATCATTATGATTTGTCTGTATTGCTATGTTATAAAATGTTATAAAAAAACACGAATTGTGCACTGTCATATCTGTCGTATGTGGAAACTTCATTCAGAAAAGCGAAAACAATCCGTTACTCCATAAAATATATCATGTCCTTATTTGTATTATAAATGAGTCTCGTGAGGATGTGTAACAGACAGAGCATGTTTTGTGCACAGCTGCCATACTCATCACTCAATCACGTGACGTCTTATACTACTTTCCCCTTTTTGTGATCTACTTATATATAATATATATATATACATGTATATATAATGCGAATATATATATAACATATAAATAATAAATAGATATTATATAGATATATTATAGATACATATATATATATACACATATATGCGTATACATGTACACCAGGTTGAGATTTGACTGATATGGCTCACCAGATGGCGCCTACATGTATTACTTATTGTATCTTACTTCAAAATACTTTATAAACATCTTTTTGCTAAGAGGAACGATCAGTATAGAGGTAACAAATTGAAGTTGTTCCGAAGTCATCTTATTCCCAAGAAGTCCCATCCCCAATCCTTCTTCCCCTAGGATATCTGATTCCGGACACCTACTCCCACCCCTCCCGCTTCCCAACATAAGTACTTTGGGCCATAATTGGGCTGATATACCACTAAAGAAACGGGCCAATATTGGCATTTCTATATTGGCCCACCACTGGTTTGACCGCTGGCCCAGTAATGGCCCATGCTTACAGTAAGTGATATTGATTTCAGGTTGTCCCAATAGTACGTGGCACAACATTTTAATGCTTTAACATTATTCCAAGGTTAGAAATTAAACATTGGGCCAACCTTGTAATACATATATGTCACCCCAACATATAATTTTCTATATAGGACCACTGCAATCACTAATATAGAACAATACTATTTTTATTTGTATAATTGAATCTCAAAGCATACTGAAGACATGACTGTCAAGTGTCATCGGTTAAAAAAAAAAAGCCATTTCTATCTTTTCAATCCATCTTAATCTCAATCCCAAAATGGTTAGACATCATACAAAGTGTACTACAAACATTTAGGACTTATCTAACTTCAGTACCCACACATGAGGTGTCTTCAAGTTACTTTTGACAAATTCTTAGTGGTGTCATACAGTAAGTGGCACTTTTAGATATTGAATTTCATCCATGAATTCCTCTAACCTTTAAACATGATTGTAGAGCACACTGGGGATCAAATTTATAACCCAATATGATGGCAAAATAGGAGCCATCCTGTCAGAAGCTCTTCAGGCAACATTGAATCCCCCTGGTGCAATAAACAAAACTGAAACTGGTGGAGATTGCACAGCCAATATTGGACCAATGTATTCAGAATTGATGTTGGTCCAACATCAGCAATAATATGCTGGCTCTGAAATGTTCCAACAGTGGGCCAACACTGGGTCAATATCAGCATCACCTGTATAGTGTGTGTTGTAGGTGTGAGCAGTGACAGGCGCCTCCTGTACAGTGCGTGCTGTAGGTGTGAGCAGTGACAGGCACCTCCTGTACAGTGTGTGCTGTAGGTGTGAGCAGTGACAGGCACCTCCTGTACAGTGCATGCTGAAGGTGTGAGCCGTGACAGGCAACCCCTGTACAGTGTGTGCTGTAGGTGTGAGCCGTGACAGGCGCCTCCTGTACAGTGCGTGCTGTAGGTGTGAGCAGTGACAGGCGCCTCCTGTACAGTGCGTGCTGTAGGTGTGAGCAGTGACAGGCACCTCCTGTACAGTGCATGCTGAAGGTGTGAGCCGTGACAGGCAACCCCTGTACAGTGTGTGATGTAGGTGTGAGCCGTGACAGGCGCCTCCTGTACAGTGCGTGCTGTAGGTGTTAGCCGTGACAGGTGCCTCCTGTACAGTGTGTGCTGTAGGTGTGAGCCGTGACAGGCGCCTCCTGTACAGTGCGTGCTGTAGGTGTTAGCCGTGACAGGCACCTCCTGTACAGTGCGTGCTGTAGGTGTTAGCCATGACAGGCGCCTCATATACAGTGCGTGCTGTAGGTGTGAGCCGTGACAGGCGCCTCCTGTACAGTGCATGCTGAAGGTGTGAGCCGTGACAGGCAACCCCTGTACAGTGTGTTCTGTAGGTGTGAGCCGTGACAGGCGCCTCCTGTACAGTGTGTGCTGAAGGTGTGAGCCGTGACAGGCGCCTCCTGTACAGTGCATGCTGAAGGTGTGAGCCGTGACAGGCAACCCCTGTACAGTGTGTGCTGAAGGTGTGAGCCTTGACAGGGGCCTCCTGTACAGTGCGTGCTGTAGGTGTGAGCCGTGACAGGCGCCTCCTGTACAGTGTGTGCTGTAGGTGTGAGCCGTGACAGGCGCCTCATGTACAGTGCGTGCTGTAGGTGTGAGCCGTGACAGGGGCCTCCTGTACAGTGTGTGCTGTAGGTGTGAGCCGTGACAGGCGCCTCATGTACAGCTGTAATCAGAAATAACTTAGCTAACTCAAACCCCTACCCTAAACCTTGCCCAGGCATCCAGTGTAGTTGGTTTCTTGTGAAGCATAACCCGCCCCCCCCCCCCCAATCTAGGGGATTTTCTAGCATGTTGGTTCTTGCAAAGCATCCCTAGGGGATACAGTTTAGTCCCTGTCTGTGGTTGAAGCATAAGATATCCCCAAAATATCTTGTGCTTGAACGATAAGATAGTGTGCAAATATGTGACTCCACACCATCACTTGCTATCATTTGCTAATTGGTATAGACCCTTTCTCTGGTATTAACATTATTATATCCCACCTCGGAGGATTGCTTTGACAGTTGATTGTAATTTTATTGTGAGAATCCATCAGTTAGAAATTATCATTTTGGTCTATCTAACTAGGGTTTTTTATTTGATCCAAACAAAGGCTTTAAGCATATCATAAGAAATGTTTTCTGACCTGATTCAGTTATTTTCTTTACATAATGAAAGTTATCATGTGGTCGGCACCATTGAATAAAATTCCTTAGAATACTTTTAAATCTTTTTCTGAAGTTGTCTTACATATTCAAATGTGGAAATGAAAATAAATGGCTTAATCTTGGCACAATTATTGCTGAAAACACGAATTTTCACAGACATAGATTCGTCTTCACAGAATCGATACAGTACCCACTTGCATTAAACTAATCTTACACTATATATCGAGATCCGAGGCATCTTCTTGAAGCAGGTTGCTCTCGATGTTACAAGACAGACATTTGTGAGATAGGACACAACATCATCGGCATACATTATTATCTTATTATAACATACAATACATGGTGGCTTATTTACAAAACAGATAAACAGTGATAAACAACAGGGGTCCCAAGATGGAGACCATCTCATGCTAAGTCATTTTATAGTATCCGTTATGGTGTCCCTGTCTCCATTTGTCAATTCTGTTATGTTTTCCATTATTGTTTCCATTGTGTTTCCGTTATGGTGTCCCTTTAACGAAATCTGTCAATTCCGTTATGTTTTTCTGTTATGGTGTCCCTATTTCTATATTTCAATTCCGTCATGTATACCATATTTCCCTCTGTCTCCATTTTAAAATTCTGTTCAACTGTTCTGTTCAAATGGGAGCTGGAAATTCGGGGGCTGACTGCCTGGCTGCTGGGTGGTTGGGGATGGGGAGCTTACGGTCATGGCAGGGTCCAAATATTATAATGCCCTTCCATGGCTTTAATTGTCTACAAGTGCGTTATATAATATATATAGCATCAAGTTCAACAGGTCTGAATATATAACATGACACACATATAAATGTATGGCTATAATTGCCTTTAACTTTATTGTATAGGTTCTATACAATCATGGATTATTGGATATCATCTCTTGGAGAAATCCTATACAAATCATCCATTGTAAAACACTTATATTATATGAAACGCTAAAGCTTAATAATTATTGTGTTTTAAAAGAACCATGCATTCAGAAACTGGACGCACCTATTTGTTTAAATCAGCTGATCACAGGAGAACGACATATTGGTTTTTATTGGCCTAATCCTCTTACAAGCAAAGTCTTTCGACAGGAGCCAAGGTGTTTACATAGTAGATCATGAAAAATAACAATCACAACCACCACCGACTTATAATTATACAAGATGTAGATAGTTGAATAACAAAGGCCTATTTATGGGGACCACAATACTCAGCACAAACTAATATCCAACAACAGGCCCAGTCCAAAGGCAATCACAATGATAGAACTCCATAGAACTTTCATTAATTACAATTATCTAATCCATGTGGTCATAGTTAGAGGTCAATCTGTACATTAACAGCTATAACCATTTATGAACCAAACTTCTATCCAATCCATATAGATTGTTGTCACGACAACAAACATAAATACAGTATAAACTATAAACTTTTGTTGAACATGAGCCTCGGTCACAATACAAATATAAACTCCTACAAATATACAGAAATAAACTTCTACAAAATATAGACCTCTACATTAATGTCCATATTGAGCAAACACGCCACCATGTAAAGACCTGTAAGCGTATCAATAAACATAACTCACATCAATTCATGATTTACATTCAGTTCATTATCTTGTTCGCAAATCTCTTAAAGGGCTCAAGCTTTTGGACAACATCCTCTAACTTGTTATATTCCAAGAACCCCCTATATAACAGACTTTTCCGGTATTGTTTGCCTTTGGGGCGCTGAATCATTATTTTGGTCTTATTGTTGCCTCTAAGGTTTCTTACCGGCACAACAACGTTATCACCGATACGTACACAGGAACATCTTGTATGTCTAGTTATGTTCCTGGGATCACATATGTGACAACAGGCTCTTAAACAATTATTCTGAACAAGCTGAATTTCTTGTCATCATTGCTCCCATCAATCACAAAATCGCCATAATCAAAGGCACCCAAAATCTAAATTTGTTCAAACAGAAGCACGGCCAAACCTTCATCCATATACTTGCACAGCCTTCTAAGATTGAACAATTTAGAATAAGTCTCAGGATTATTTTATTACAGTGCTAGCTCTTTAAATCCAATAATAGCGTCAATTATGACCTCTAGATAATTAAAGGATTACACCACTTTCAGCTGTACACCCTTTAACCGGAACCCATACAATGACCAACCGATCGCACTTCTCTCCCCATGGCAGCAGAGTATCCCATTATTTTCAGCACTAAAGCTTCACACCATTCCTTAACCATGTCTTCTTATAATTGGATTCTAGCCATCTCAGGGGCACTATTCGATACAGCAATTACGACATCGCCTGTGTACATGTAGTATTTAGCATTTTTTATACAGTCAGATATACCGTTAATGTAAATAATAAACAATAAGCGGCCCAAAACGGACCCCTGAGGAACATCGCAACTAATACATCTCTCCTCAGAGGTCACACCAGAGACTACACTGACCTGACATCTACCTTCAAGATAATTCCGGAACCAGGTCAGCACTGAGTTATCACATCTAATTCTTTTTAACTCACATAATAACAAGGAGTGATTGACTCTGTCAAAAGCCTTTCTTAGGCCATCGAATCTATGTAAAATAATATTTTGGAGATGATATTTTGCAGAGAATATAGTCATTTCCGAGGTATAACTTTCTGGTATCAAAAAGTACGAAAGACACACTGAGCGTTCAGCGTAAATTTAAGAAATCATTATGTGATTTGCTCAGGCCTGATTGCCAACGGCATTTTACTATCAAACTGGTTTGATGATATCGGATAGCTCTACAGTTGTTCAAATTGGTCACGAATAGGACTGGTGTAAAAGTGGCTACAGAAGCACACCTGTGAGGCCCCTGTCCCTCAAAAGGCCCATATCCCTCAAAATTGGCTTGTTTGAGATATAGGGACCAGGTGAAGTCCCAATGTGCTAAATGGCCCCTATCTCTCAAAATGGTTTGAGACATAGGGCCCATGTGAAGTCCCTAAGGCACAAATATTTTAAGCATGTCCCTAACTCTCAAAGGCCACTATCCCTAAAAAGTGTCCCCTTGGCTAAATATGTGCAATAGATAGCTCATTTATAGGATATTGGATAATATCCCACTACCAACCCACCCTTCTCAAGTGGGGTTAAGACTTTTGATATTAGATTACTGCTCCCAAATTAGAAAAGGGAGTGGTCATTTATTAATTACCGGGTGTTTAGGGGGTTCAGGAGGGGTGTAAAATAGGTTAGAAGATTACTGCTCCCAAAGTAGAAAAGGGAGTGGTCATTTATTAATTACAGGGTGTTTAGGGGGTTCGGGAGGGGTGTAAAATAGGTTAGAAGCAGGAGTCATACGCCTGGTTCAGGTATTGGTTACTAGGGGGCACAACCTTCCCTCTCCTCACCTGTGCCCAGGTATAACTAGGTCACGGCTGATCTCCCCTCTCAGGCAGGCATACAGGGCAGCCAGGCAGCTGGCTTCATTTTTTTTTTTTTCTGCAAAATGGTGATTTGTGTGGCCTGTAATGGCACCTACAATGGCAATAGCAAGAGCTGCACCAATTGTGGGGTGCCCAACCCTGCCAGGGGCACCAAACAGACAGAGGAGCCCGAGGCAGTTGGGGGGTCTCAGCAGCCGGCGGCGACCGGCAATGGAGTCTCCGAGGGAGACCAGGAGACCGGCAGAGCGTCTACCCCGCCGGGGCAAGACCAGAGGGAGAGCCGTCAACAACTCTCCCAAGACCTGTCGTCTATGACGGATGCCGAGTTGGATGCACAGATCAAGGCTTTGTAGGAAGCTAAGATAACAGAGGCAGCAGCAGAGGAGAGGAGGCAGAAAGAGAGAGAAGTGGAACTAGAGCTAGCTGCCATTCGAGCATCGGCCAAAAGACTCACCCCGGAGGCATCCATCGCTGAAGCGGCCATGTCCGTGGCCGTTCAAGGCGTGGGAGGCATCTGTCCATTTTTTAACAAGAGAGGTAATTTTTAACAACAGGGTGGAGGTTGGTGGATTGGGGGGGGGAAACAAAAATTGGATCCCTCAAAGGGGGGATCAATGAAATTTGGACCTGAATTTGTACTTGAATTCGCAGACCTTGGAATATAGTAGTTATGTAACTACATAGGATAAGAATTCGCTCAGTACATATTTTCGCGATTTTCTTTTCCGCGAAATTCGTGAAAATAAGTACAGCGTGAAATAACATACGTTTACAGTATATGGTAAAGGGGTCGGCCACAGTGAATTTTAACCTGCCTGAAGGGGGGACCAAAAAATTGGACCTTCTTCTTTCTATTTCTTTTGGCCAAACCTTGAATGATTGTGTTCTTGTGAGGCATGATTTCTTACTGCAGAAGTATGAAATAGTCCTTAAAATTGATTGCAAATGCTTTTGCTGGATAGGGGTTTTGAGACTTAGGGACCTTTTGTAGGATAGGGGCCTGACATGTCCCTATGTCTCAAATAGCCCCTTTCTTTCAAATTTTCGTGAGATAGGGGCTGTTTGAATGTGGTCCCTATGTCTCAAATATTTGTGGGATAGGGTTTTTTTGACATTTAGGGACTTCAGGTGTGCCCTAAGTCTCAAAAGGCCCCTTTCCCACAAATATTTGAGGGATAGGGGCTTTTTGAGACTTAGGGGCCTCACAAGACCCCCTTATGTAGCCTATGACTCGGAGTGTGTCAGATTCTTTGCGAATCTACCCTATACTTGAGACTCAACTGGGGGCACAACTATAATGGCAACCGTGATTGGATACACTCTCCTTTTTCTACAGTCAACATATTTCAGAAGGTGAGATCTGAACCTTTTTCCGAACAGGCAATAGATGAACAGATTTATGCAATGATTTATATGCATCACTAGGAACAGTACGATACCGATCACATAGAAGGTGGCGTTCTTCCATGGTCCATAAGTATCCTCCCCCATGTCAACTAGTTGCAGCAGACAGATAGGGGTGGTGAACAGCACAAAGGCAAATGTGACTAAAAGAGTGACCCGAGTTACATGGTCACGCCGTAATCGGCGTATCTCCACAGCACGACACTGCGCGGCCGCTGTTGTCATCCCGATGGGCACAACTGCCTTGTGCTTGTGTATTTTACAGATGACTAAAGTGTTGACTAAGATTATTAACAGGCTTGGTACGAAGCTGTAGAAGACACTGTCCAACCATACAGAGAATGCGACATGGTATGCATTGATGAAGTCATTCCTACCAATACAGGCCTCATTGATGACATGAGTATTCACCCCCTTCAGTCCCCCGAGAAAGTGCCAGTTAGTCAAAACAGATAAGATCACAAGTAGGAGCACAACATACCTAGCTTCTGGAGATCTCTTAAACCCAACAGGCCGATGCAGCATGACGAACCGGTCAAATGAAATTGCTACGTGAAGATAGGATGTCAGATGTGAGGGGACGTAGTTCAGGAAGAACATGACGTTGCATTCTATGAGTGTTCCCAGGAATACGCCAGTGCCGGAGTATGTGATCCAGGTTAGAAGGCTGAACACCAGGAAGCAATTGTCACATATGGAGAGTGCAGAGAGGTATGTGCTGATACCCACGTTGAATACCTTCCTCTTCTGAAGGACCACCAGGGCCAGGGTGTTGCAGGTGATGCCCAGTAGAAGGATGGTGGAGCCGCCGACCACCATCATGTTGTTACCGAGGATGTAGAGGTTCGCCTCCGCTATGGCCTCTTCCATGCTGGAAATGTCTGTAAGGACGTCAGTTGCATTACTCATGACCTCCTTGCTAGTTCCTGACCGGAATTACCCAGTACCTAAAATCAGAAAATGTATGGGAAAGCCATTTACAAGTGAGGTTCCAGCCGGGCTTGATACCATGCAGTCAATAGGAGTATGTATACAGAGTTACGACCCTGTAGCTTCAGAGGTAGCACATACACAGGTGCATCCTCCCCATGAGAAACAATGGTAACACATACACCCTGATATTCCCAAAAATTAAGGGATTAAGGATAAAGGGTTAAGGGATAGGTCCTGATGAAATAAACAAATGTTGAAATTCCTCTCTGAAATATTAACTATTTGTTCTCCGGTGGAAGCAGTTTCATTACAATAGATTATATACATGAAATAGGAATGTGGAATGAAGTACATTCTATCCACGGGAAATATATCTCACCCTTTTAATAATTGGAGAATTCAAGAATAAGAATAAAACCCAGTCCCCAAAACACTTTTAACAAATCATGAAATCACATCTACAAGACTATATTCAAGACGTATGTGATCCAGTGTTCTAGCTGTATCATGTATTGTCTCACCTTAGCTGGAGCTGACCAGAGTATGTCGCCAATGCTGCTGCTGGGTGCTATGAGCTGCTCAACCTGGCTTAATGCCTCAGCGGCAGGGCCTTGCAGCCACCAGTTGCTATCCAAGAAACGAAATGCAGAGCTGCTCTCCGATTGGATGAGAGTATATGAAGGGCAGCCTTGGCCAATCAGGGACGTTCAAAGCTAGTATGCATGGACAGAGAGACACTGTGCAGTATATGAATGCGTTTATCTACGTTTGCCGTGGTTTAGTCACGTTTCTACTATGTTAATTCTATTTCTGAGACCATGCCCAGGTCCCTGGCACATCCCCTATTCCCCAACTAGACGTCAGATACCAGGTAACCGCGTAAATGAACTTCGATGTTGCTAAAAATGTGCGGGAAATATTTCAACGTCATATAATCCAACTGGCTATCCACTAGTTTTCCTTCCCGAACAAAATGTATGTATACATTGTTGTGAAGATGCTATGCAAAGACTTGTGTGACGATTCTCTCTCTGGATACGTTATACCTAGTGCATGGAAAACAGTTGATATGAACCTGTTGTTTTAGGTCAGTCAGTAACAGATTACCAAACGCACACTCAGGGTGCATTGTGTGGTAATAACCTTATGACGCACAGCATTAATGAATGGATGAATACTTGCCCTTTAATTAGTCGACGCACAGGTAGGATATATACGTAATTGTAATCTACTCGAATAAACCATATTGACACTTGTATTATCTTAAATAAGATATTAAATATGTTATCTCCAGTCTGAATACAAATATAATCAGTAAAACTATGAGAAATAATTGGTCATTTGGTTGCAGCATGCTAATCCCATATTTGTGAAATGATTTTTTAAATACTATGAGGAATATCTCCCACTGACGTCACATGAATACATTATTATAATGGGCAGAAACCTTGGACTGTGAAAGCAATAACCTCCATTTACTTCAGTGGAAGCTAGCAAAATTGAATAGAACATTTATTAATATGGATACGTGCATATTTGAGAGAAAGAATGCAGTGTACCAAAGTAGACGGATACATCTCACATAGGGGCCCTTGATGGGGGGTCCCAATGTCGCATGTCGGACTTAAGAAATGCCCTATGTCCCATGTCACTAAAGAAGATCCCATGTCGCTAGTGTCACTAACTAACTGGCTATTAAGACTATTAAATAAGTAGGCACATGCCTCAATGTTCTTTTTTAAAAAGCATTTATTGTGTAGGCCTGTTACCCACCGGGTGTGCGGCATTCTAGGCATTGAGGAAGATAGGCCCCCTGATGGTCGGCCACCTGATGTTCAGCCCCCTGAGCTTCAGTCCTCTGAAATCAGGGTGCCTATCATCAGGTGGCCGAAATTCTACAGGGCTTATCATCAGGGTGCCAAACTTCCCAGGGACGACCTTCAGGGGGGGGGGGGCAAAATTCCTCAGGGACTAGGATCCTAGTACCAGTTTTGAGAAAAATTATTTTCTCAAAACTAATCATTTGTCCGCCAGGCGAGTTTATAAATTTCATTTTCTTGAAATGAGAAAATAATTTTTGGCTGTAGCAAAATCGATTAAAAATCGCACCGCACTGAAAAAGTAAACTTGTCTCCAGACTCGTCTAAGTGACTGTCATAAAAAAAAAAGTCAAAAGTTGTCTATCAGGTTACCATCCTACAAATAGAATCTAGAGCTGGCAAAAGTCGGGTCTTGGGCTGACACATAGGCTACCAAGTGGGTCTTCAATCTCAAGCTAGAAGACCCACTTCCTTGTCACTTTAATAGACAAGTTTTTAACTCATTTATTTTATGACAGTCACTTGGAAGAGTCTGGAGACAAGTTTACTTTGAGTATAGATCGTACTCACAATGACAAATCGTAGGCTAGGCTAGTTGGCAGCCCTGGTCATGCCCACATGGAGAAATTTCATGTCACTAAGGCTAATATCACATGTCGGACTTAAGAAATGCCCCATGTACCATGTCACTAGTATGGCCATGTCCCATGTCGATTTTAAGAAATGGCCATGTCGCCATATCGGATTTAAGAAATGGCCATGTCGCCATATCGAATTTAGGGGTCTAGGGCCATCACATAAAAACTTACACAGAGATCGGTTCTATACTCCACACTCTTCATCTTTTTCATAAATTCTCCTTTATATTATCCAGAGCACTGCCATATCAATTATATGCTGATGCTGATTGCTCTTCGTAATCTGCAAGAAGATGTCAATGGTCCGAGTAATTTCTACAACAACCTCGGTCTGAGAATTAATCTAGAATCAATAAAGACCAAATACACTGTGCTAATTGCCGAGGCTCAATCTTTCTCATATTAAGGGATTGATCATTTTTTAACCACAGGGGGGGTGGTTTGGGGGGGCGGGTAAAAAATATGTAGACCCCTTGACCGGGGGGTGTAAAAAATGTAGACCCCTCTTGGGGGGGTCAAAAAAATTTAACCTGTTTTGAGACAAAAAACCCACGCGTTACTATGCTTCAAAGGGCCTGTGCGCGCACCGATTTTTGACCTGTAGGAGGGGGTCAAAAATTTTGACCCCGCGACCAGGGTGGTGTAAAAAAATGTGCACGCTCCGTGCAGAATCCACCCCCCTGTTGTTAAAAAACTCCCTAAGACGCTACCATTGGCAGTTTATTACCAATGGAGCTGTTCATTTAATGTAATGATTAATAACACAAATCCTCTCTCATACAAATTTGCCAAGCTAGGGTTCTTCTTTATCAAATATATTTCTGCAGTAACATGCAGTAATACCACATTAATTTTAGATTATGGACAATTTCTAGTGGATGAATTCATGGAGGAACATTGGAAAGAGTAACAGGTGACTCAGAATACACCATGCATTCATGCGAAGCCCAATGTACTGGGAAATCGACTATGGAATGCAATTCCAACCCCAAAGGCTTGTACAAGGCCGTGTTTATTCAAACCCCGGCACTTAAACAGTATTACTCATATTTATTATCAATAGGCTGTTGTGTCGAATGTGTATTCAAATCACAACATAATCAGAGCCGTATGTGGAGGTATCGTATTATTGATGTGCTTGCATTATCTGTGTTGTCATTATGTAAGGTTATGGGACTTATTATAAGTAGCTGCCACGACCTTGGAGACAAAGTACAGCATTTGATGCACGACCTTGGAGACAAAGTACAGTATCTAATCCACGACCTTGGAGACAAAGTACAGTATTTAAATTCAATATGTCTGACTCGTGTCTATTGCATTTTATACATACCCTTGATGTGTTGTCTGTAGTATTTTGATTCAGCTATGGACAACTACAAACAGATAAATGTGAGCATCACTGTCGCTAAAAAACCCTACTCCTGCCAAAGCGTTGAGCCGGTGGTCCATAATCTTCAACATCTTGTTATGCCTTTTAGCAATTGCAGTGTCAGAAGCCAAAGATCAAAATGGAAAATAAACTGAAAATGAAAAGGCTGTGATAAAACGAAAAGAAAAGCAGGCATTAAAGCTATTCATTTGTAAATAATGTATTGTCAGCCTCACCCTGTGGGCTCTGCTGAGAATACACTATTCACAAACCCTCTAATATAAATAGTTGTATTTGGCACTCTCATGGTACATGTACTGTGTATGTACCATATGGCTAGATGCAAACTGGGGAGAGGTGTATGTTCAGAGATTGTATGGGGTGACACCAGGTGGTGTGGTGGTGTGAGCTGGAAGTGGGAAGTCGGAAGTGGGAAGGAAGGGAGGAGGATTTGGTGGACTCTAGGGGGCAGCAGTGAGTGAGTGGGCCAAGGATGGCCAACCCACACTACTAGTACTACTCAGTCTACTGCTACCCCAAACAAAGAAGGTAAATGATCATATCATTTATGTACTTGAGCTGTTGAGTGATATACCCTTAGTTTAAGTGTTGTCGTTTATAAACTTATGCAATTTACTTTTAATCTGATATGTCTTGTAATAAGAGAAGGAAGTTTTGTAATAAGAAAAGGAATACTGGCCAAATCCAAATGAAATTAGATGAGGGATATTAAATAATCAGATATAGGACAATAAAATAGATTGGAACTGATTTCAAAAGGTATCATATAATGAAATTGCAATAAATATCACCGGATTGTCGTTGTAGTGAATTTGTCTGTAGGTAGCTCTATAGGTTAATTGTTGTGTCACTGCTACATCGGTATATAAATTGGATGAGGGATGTTAAATAATACAGTTATAGTATAATAAAATAGATTGGAACTGATTTCGAAAGGTAACATATAATGAAATTGCAATATATATCACCGGATTGTCGTTGTGGTGAATTTGTCTGAAGGTAGCTCTATAGGTTAATTGTTGTGTCACTGCTACATCGTATGGTACTTCACATAAGCCCTGTGCTGTGCCAAATCTACTCTTGTTCCCAAATCCTTCCAAAGGAAGGCTCTGGGAACAACCAGTATGACCTTGAACTTGGATTTTGCTGGGTTTAGGCAGTCCCTGTAGTTAGCTTGCAACCAGCAAACAGGAACCAGAAATGGAACCAGAAAGTATGATGGGAAATATACAGGTAAAACTACCATCATACATTCTGGTTCCTGTCCACCGGTTCCAATCTACCAGCAGGGATTGCCCAACCCCAGCAAAATTCCAAGTTCAAGGTCATACTGGCTGCGACCAGAGCCTTCCTTCGGAAGGATTTGGGAACGAGAGTATGCCAAATCGAGTGCAAGGTGCCACAGTCTGAGGTTGGTCCCCCTGATCTTCCTATTCTGGGGACCAGTCTACGGGGTCACTGCTGAAGGTGATGTTCTGAAAATGTCTAGTGTTGTCATGTATGAGCCATTTGAATAAACCATCAACACTTCCACACATACAATTCCAACATAAAACGGATGGTGTTGCCTAGGTATCAGAGTGCAGGGACCGGGCTTCAGGTCTATAACGGCCCCCTTCTGTGCAGTGTGAACCCAGCACCACGCAATATTTAAATGGTAATGACTGCCCATGACCATACTTACCCTTCCGTGTTTCAGTATTCAGTGTCTTGGGTGGTAATGAGGGAATGGCGGAGTCCATGCTGTGCATCCCAGGTGAGTTCCTGGTCTTTCGTGATTTCTTTCTTCTACTGTTGGCCGAGGTAATGTCTTTATGGAGACGTCAGCATCGTTCTCACAATGTATGCCGTCAGCAGTTAACACAATCAAAGCCGTTTCACATAAAGTGCAAATCAAATATCAAGAAAGGAAAGCTTCTGCCGACTATAGTAGGCAAACACTGTGAAATGTGCATTTAGAAGAATACTGTGACTGTTTTCAATAACTTCTCTTTATAAACCGTCGGATATCCACGAGAGACACTTTTAAACAGGCAGATGTATTTTAATTAGAACTCCCCCAGAAGCAATAGGCTGTTCGTCTGACAATGGTAAAGTGAGAATTACCGTTCAGTCCTATTTGGAGTCAAGCGAAGAGAACCTCTTTTTCACAGTAAGTGATGATTTCATAGTGGCCTTTGTGGAATTTACTGTGAATACTGTATATATAAATACTGGTGCTCAGAATGAATATTCCCCGGGTTGTTTAACTTAACACAATCTTTATCCTTTGGTTATCGTTGATATATGAGCAAACGTATGTAAAACATATTCACACACATCCTGTAATGGGTAGCATTTTCTTCATTAAGCCTAAATCCATACTAACAGTATTATACACTGTCATCACCAGGACAATATATTTCCATATGGGCCTTAAATTTGATTTCTAATCATGCATTGAATCCAGGTTTTGTATGATTGCAGTGAGGAGGGATTTGACCCCTATACTGACCAATCAGGAGGGGTCAACTCCTGGTTGGGCCCTGTACCATAGGTCAGACAGTTCCAATACCCTCAGCCTCGTACTCCTGTTGAACACGTCCAGAACTGACCTCCTCCCGACCCTGCCGTCAGCACTGCACCCCGGCCTGCTCCTGTGGGCGTGTTGCACACCATCCCTCACCCTGGAGGTGGCATGGCTTTAATGGCAGACTGACACTCTGAAATATTACCTCCGATTTATGTGCCTTGCGTGTAGCACCCATAGTACAGGTGTAACTCCTAAGAGGCCCTGAAGGCTATGCACTGGTAATAAGGCAGGCATGGAGCCAGCTGGGAGCAGAACTTTATGGTGGTTTCTCCTGTATGGCTTCAGGCCTGAGGTCCACCAAATAACAATACTTGTATTGTATGATATTACTTGATATTACTCGAAAGGCTAGTTAGAATGATGGTGAAGCCCCAATATACGACATGATGTCATATCTGGTTTCCTTTATAATAATTATTAAAAGAAACGGGGAGATCATTTCATGAACAATTAACGAGATCCTTATAACACACAACCCCATCCATGATGAGTGAATGGGTGGTGTTATTGGTGGCAGCAGCGGGGAGCCAACATGATTATGACCAAAATGATATGATTATTTCATATTCTAAAAGAATCTTTCAAACTAATGCATTTAAACCACAGCGGAGGGCTAAGACAAAGCATTTCACACCTTGGTTATTTCTGTGTAGACTCACATAACCTTACAGCTGTGGTTTAAAACAGATAGACACTGGTTATGTGAGGCTAACTCAAAATATGACTACTGTAGAGTGGCAGGCACCCTATAAGGATGCCAGCCAGTTTACTGTGGTTATTTTGAGTTAGCCTCTCATAACCATAGTCTATCTATTACATAGACAGACTGACACCACTGGTGCAGACATAAATGGTGGTTGTATTATGGCTTCCCGTCGGTAGCATAGCTTAGAGGGAGATTCCTGCATGGACTAACAAGAGCCTTGTTTACAGTGTCTTCTAATCAATTTGACATAATCTATAACACTGATCCACCCATTCTTTATGCATAATCCACAAAACTAGTTAGCCTGGATCCATGGAGGATATAAAATGGATTTAGTGACGCACAACAATTTCCCATTAGCCATAAACCGAATGATATGTTCATGCCACACATTACTTTGGATCGTATTTTATATGGCTTTAATATACCAGAGAGATTCATTGTAGTGTACCGGCAAATGTGCTCCTCAATGAACCTAGCTATTACTATTTATGGGGGCATTTCCCTTTCATGTAGCAGCATAGATCACCCATTGTAAAATAGTGATGACTACATGAATGACTATGGAGGTGTGTTACTGCACTGTGAACCCAGGGCAACTGAACCTCGCCAGTAGTGACAACCTCGGTCGCCATAAAAAAGAATGACAAGTGGCTACACTGTCCTATAGAAAATTAAGCTGCTAGGCTGGTGCTCCTGCCTAGTGATCCCTAGCTTTACAGGAGGTGTACCTCACAGAATACCAGTGCCATGAGGTTATACTGATATCAGGATACAAACACAGTGCACGAGCCATAGGGGACAGGTGTGGTCGCTAGGCTTTCACCTTTTGTCACTGCCTCCTGCTCAGCTGCACACATTGAGATAAGTCTCTCATACTCCTCATTTCACCAACCTCAGAAGGATGGAGGGCTGAGGTAACTCAGGTAGGGCCTCGAACACTGGCAGGGGCGTGACAACTGGTGGATGGGGGGGGGGACATAACCCCCCCCCCCCCTATGCCCCCCCCCCCCTCTTTTGGCCAACCCTAAAAACGAGGTCAAACCGAAAAGGTCAAATCGAAAAAGGTCATAATTGGCCAGAAATCACTCTCACAGTGTTGGTAGTGTAGTCTCGATTGAACTTACAAGTATTAATTGTTATTAATTAGCCACCAGTGGGTAAAAATGACGATTTTCCGGGCTACTCAGCTCCCTGCCACAAATAATGTCTCATGATAGATGTACCGGAGAGTTCATTCCAGATAGTTGTTCATGTATGGCAGTCCCTTCATATTTTTCATCATGCTTAGGTCTTTCAAGTATTATGCTTACATAGCATGTTTCTCATTCTTTTCTTTTATATAACTCATTCTTCTGTCTCTTCTTAAACCCCACAAAGACTAGTTTGGGAAACATTTGAATTGTTGAGTTCATGGTACAATGTTTTTGTTCAAAGCCCTTGTTCTTTGTGGGTATAGTCCCTATAGTGTATTACCTGATACATGTACAACACAAATCATATGTATATGGGTCCCAACACGCATCCCTGTTGAACTCCCCAACGCTATCCATTCAGAAACTCTGAGAAAGGAATGGGAATGGACGTGCATAAAGAGAGGTTAGGCAATGACAAATTGGCAGTGGGGTAGTGTAGGAGGCATGTGGGATGGAGATGAATACAGGACCTGGAGACAGGGTCATGACTGAAGGCCCCAGTTATACATGTATTTATCGTGCTCCACCTTATGGAGCCCAGTCTCCATGCAGCAGTGCAAATCATGTTGGCCATAAAACCAAATGGATATAACATTCTGGTACACATGTGTGTATCAGAGATATTATGCCATTCTCATAGTATAGCATCCAGCCTTTTATACCTACAAAAATAAAAGGTGACATCCTTTGTACTCTAACAGCTAGCTATTAATAATATATATAATAATTGGTAGAACTGTGCATTTCTTGGCCCATTTAACGATTGCAGTTGAAGATGCCCTATATTTGGGCAATTCATAATCTGTTAAACTGGGGATACTAATCTCCTGAGCTAAAATGCAACCAACTGAAAGCTAAAGTTGTATAATTATGTACTGCCCATCTGTTGCATCCTTAGGAATTGACCCCTTTTCCGTAAGTCTGCACTGTAAAAAGTTGTTGTTCGTGAACAGCAAAATGTGCTGAAACTATACAGTACTTTAGCTGTAAAAAATAATACAGCAAATTTTGCTGTACATGTACAATTCTGTTACTGTAGATGCAGGTTCAAATACCATAATCAGCAACCAGTGGGAGAGAGAGTAGAGAGGTTGGAGGGAGTAGGGACCTTTACCAAACCTGACGTAGCTCACTAAACGCAGACGTAGTAGTGCTGAAGGGATAGGCTACGCCTACGTTTATTGAGCTTTGACATGGTCCCTAGTACCATATACCACAGCTCAAATATGACCTGATCTTTTCAAAAGCCTATTGATGCAGGCTACATATAAGTGATTGCCCCTCTAGCTCAGTCGGTAGAGCACTGGGTGATGTAGTCTGAGGTTCAGCGGTTCCAGTCCCGACAGGAAACTCTCATACAAACTACATTTCTCCTGATGCAATTCTAAAGTATAATATATTTTGGTACACTGAAATGTTATTATTGAAAATATGCAGGGGATAAAACCAATGTATCTCTACAATCTGCAGGAAAGATAGTAAAATTTACTTTGAAAAACATTGGCCATCAAGATTACACTCCAACTAATGGTAGTTTAGTACTTATTTGTATATTACTGCAGTAGGGTAATTTTCATATCAACCCTTGAGACATGAACAGTCTAGTTCTAAAATTGCCCCCAGGGATCCTGTATTGACCTCTTTACCATTCACACATAAGTAGGAGGTGTTTCAATGCACCTGACATGCAGGATTCACTGGTGTAGTGTTCATGGTTCATGACTATGGATTGGAAACTGGGGGTTCAAATCGCCAAGATGTTTAATATATGTGAGCCCATTTAGAACTCAGGTCCGCGTCTACAGAAGATTCTACTGTAGGTCTACAGCAGAATTTACTGGAACCAACGTTGCCCCCAATATTTGCTGTACAGGAACACTACTTTTTAGGTTCATTTTCCACTAGCCAATTTGGAGGTGATCGGCCAGCAATCGGCAGGTAGAGCCACAACAAAAACACTTCACAGAGTGCACTTACCAGTAGTTTGTTATGGCCCTACCTGCCAATTGCCTGCTGATCACCTCCAAATCGGCTCATGGAAAATGCACCTAACCGCCATGAGTTCTCCCAGTAGAACCGTGAAGAAACAAATCTTGTACAGTGTGCCTACTAGCTATTCCAATCTTACTCTCGTTCCCAAATCCTTCCGAAGGAAGGCTCTGGTAACAGCCAAATGACCTTGAACTTGGGATTTTGCTGGGTCTGGGCAACCCATGCTGTTACCAGAGCCTTCCTTCGGAAGGATTTGGGAACGAGAGTATTCCAACCTCTGTGGACCTCTTTCTCATAACGTCGCCAGACCACAAATAACCTTCCCCTAGGGGTTATGTCTCTGGTCTGGATGCAAATGATCCACTAATCGTTTGTAGGGGGCACTCCCACTCCTCTACCGGCTGTCGAGTAAGCTGATCGATGAGGCCTATATAACTCAGTGAAGTAGCCACTGTCTGAATCACAGATCTACCCAGCCCTTACGTAAAGGTTACCCCGGGGATATACGGAGAGAACTCTAATAAACCCATGCTTGTATAAAGAGCTGGACGACTCTGAGGTTTTTCACAAGCTGATACTTCATTATTATGATATATGGTATATTTTGTATTTTATAAGGTTCTAATGTTCGCGACAGTAGGTATTACATTTGGCCATAGAAAATAATGGTTTAATGGTGTAGTGAGGTTGCTAATCTGGCCATGATACACTAGCAGATGTGCTTAATGGTGTAGTGACGTTGCTTATCTGTCCATGAGACAATAGCATATGTGGCTGATGGTGTAGGGAGGCCATCAGACAATGGGTGAGAATGAGAATGGCATGAAGAAGAAATTTATCTTCCCTTACCATTTATTAAACGACAGAGCAAGTGCTTTCAGTAATATTACCGTAATATTATTACTGTACCTGGACTCATTAGTGTAGAGCTTTGGATGTCGGGGAAAAAAATAGCATTTCTCTATGTCAGATAGAACAGCGACATCGACGTGCTCTAGACAATCTAGATACGTCAAGAGAGCTCCTATGTGCATGTCCAGGTTTAGATAATATTTGATCAAAAACCTAATTGATGAAGAGAATAACATAACTAAAGGGGCAGACGTGAGTTCGACACACCCTCAGAAAAGTGAGAGTCATTGTCGCTAAAACTACCCTCACCTGAGAGTCAGGCACTGCCTGACCCTTAGGTTAGGGTAGTTTTAGCGACAATGACTCTCACTTTTCTGTGTGTGCAGCTGTCAATAAGTGAGCCTGAAGTATTGTATCTGTACCAGACATAGGATGGGTTGATGCTGAGGTCCATGATGCTACTGTTATCCAACATCGTCCATCAATTACATTTTTTCTTTGTGATTTTTAGTACATAATATTGAATCTCTCTGTGATGCTTTGGAAAACGTTGGTTCACGTCTATAAGTCTCCGCAAGTTTGGGAAATGAAGGGGCACCTTTTATACGTCTGCACTCAGGATTGACATATGTAATATGTGTTCTACCTCTAGGGAATTGTATTTTATTGAAAAGACAGTGACGAGGAAGTATCAAGAAGTAAAAGCTTAAATTGCTTTATTAAAAACGTTACAATTATTAATTATATTAACATGAGATATTTCAAGTCTATCGTCGGCCTATTCTTAACACATGTACCTGCACTAATGCCTATAATTAAGGACAGTAGGCCCGTATGTACACATGCGCCAGGGCTGCAAGAAGTCAACACCAACGTTGGTTAACATCAAGGGTTTATGGCTTTTCATTCATAATCTCTGTCTAAATAGATAACATTGAATTCTCATAAAACTACAATGCTTTGATATAGTCTCTGTTGAATGTTCTGCGGTAGTGGTCCTACACGATGACGTGCAGCGGCCGAGTGTCCTGGTCCTGGTCGGAGTCATAATCTCTCATGTCATCATCACCGGATAACACACTAGAACGTGTTGTATTCATCCGTGAGTCATAGTCATTCTCCTCAGCAACATCTCTGTCCAAATTACTTTTGACACCATCAACAAGTTTCGAGTCGAACTCAGCGCCCTCGTTGATTACACTGTTTGTGCGTTCCGACATGTTTGTCGGCGTTCCTAACGTCGTGGCCGATGTTAAGGAGTTGCCATGGTGAGGGCAGGTGAGGGAGGCCCTGTAGGAGGGGGTGGGCTCCTCGTGTTCTGTCACTACTGTCAGCAGGTGTTCATGTTCCACGTTCTCGTCGTGAGACCCACTGCGCATGCCTGCACCGGCTTCCTGTGACACCAGCAGACGACTTCCGTCCGGAGACGCCTGTGACGTCATGGGTCTGGTAGGAGCGTCTTCCTCCTTGTTGGACCAGATACAGAGACGTGACAGCCAGTTGAGATGCTGTTCTTGTATGGTGGCCTTAGAACGGTGAAGTAGGAAGTAGTAAACAGCCATGAAACACAGTCCGACTGCCGACCCGACCAACACAATGATGGTGACCACGTAGTAGTACTGGGACCCCGGCAGGTGGATCCGCGGCCGGACCTGCATTGTCTTCAGCGCGTAGGGCACTGACACCATGATTATGTTCTCAATGATAAAAAGTGTGTAGTACAATAAGATCTCCCCCTCTGGTCGGTAATCATTGTGAATAGGGAAGTAAGCGAGGATGCAGTAGATGGCATGCATGAATATCTTGTAGTAGCGTACCTTCCACACTGCTCGGTACACGTAGGCAAAGAACACAAACACCACCACAAAATGTGGGATCAGAATGAAAGAAAGCATTTCGTGGTAATAGTACAAGAAGTTTACAAGGGCCAGAACCCTGGCGCCCAACATGAGGGTCTTGTAGATGAATATACACGTGATCTGGGCCACCCCAACCTGGACATTACGTACACGCTCCTTGCGTACTTTCTCATGGTTCACGGCGCCACTGACGAGGGACAGGAAGGAAAAGCCGGCAGAGAAATACTGGACGTTGTCCACACCATGAGTGTTCCAGTGGACGAGCATGGCGTAGACGTTGGTGATTAACATGGGTGCAGACTGGAAGATGCTCTGTGCTAGTTTGAGCTTGGCGAAGGTCCACTCCATGCTGTTCCGTTGGTCGATGATGGTGCAGCAGTGCTTGGACTTGTAACAGAAGAGCTTGAGGCGGTGCCCGATGACGCCGAGCTGCAGGGGCACGTTGAGCAGCAGGCAGCCCGGCACGTGGTACAGGGGCTGCTCGGAGCTGCTCCCGTCATACTTGATCTGCACGGCGTACATGAAGGCCAGGATGAGGCTGGTGGTGACCAGCAGCAGCACACACACCCCGGCCAGCACCATCTCCCCCCGCAGACCAAGCACCACCGTCACCCACAGGTCCGTCAACACGTCACCAATCAGGATCAGCGTGACAAGCAGGAAGCAAGTGTTACCCAGGCATGCGCGGACGGGCTCAGAGCACCGGAAGTCCTGCCATGGATCCGGGTCAAACCTCTGCCCATGCTGGGAGTCGGCCGGCGTACCCGGCGGGGGCATGGTGGCGCCACCAGGTGGAAGTTAGAGGAAGTAGGAGTCAAGATGGCCGCCACCGGAAGTGGGAGAGAGGGCAGCCCGTCCGATCTGTCATAACCTGAAAGTACAATACATTACATGGTCAGAGAGCGATGGGTGTGTGTTGAAGAACAGAGATGAATGGTTCAATTAGTCTGATGGAGCTGGGTAATTATCTTACTGGGCTAAACCATGATTTACATGACAAGAATCCGCTTGGGGAGTTAAAAAGAATGGATAACTGAGGAAAATCTGATTTACTAAGAGGTGGACATAAGTATATGTATAGGCAATTGTATAGTTTAAATCGATTTTGGCTACAGCTGATATGATATGAGTAATTTCTTGTTCTTATTGTCTCTGATATTATTCAACGCTGGCACCTTTCCCTCTTACACAAGGGGATGTGCCAGTAGTCTGGAAGATGATATGAGCGTTGAGGCTCAATCCGAGGGGCTTATTGGTGATATAACGCATATGGGTTACAGCTAGACTGACAGTACAGGCTGCCCTCTGCGTTATAATATAGGGCACTTAATGTACCCAGTTTCCACATGACTATGTTACTTTATTTCATGTGGAGAAACAAAGTTACTATGCTTAAGTACTAAAAAGGCCATTCTCCACACCCCTGTGGAGAAACTGTTGCTCATTCTCCATGAGCTGTTTCTCCACGATGACATCACCAAATAGCTATGAACCCAATCTCTAATTGTATATTTTGATTAAATTAATCAAGAATTGCATGAAATAAATACAGAGATCCACTCTAATGAGTCTGAACTCCTGGTTTCTCCACGAGTGGTGCATTGGATCATATCTCACTCGGCTCCACCTCATATGATATGATCCAATGCACCACTCATGAAGAAACCTGTCGTTCAGAGAGATTATCGTGGACCCCTGTCTATGTGTCTGACCGCTCCACCCACACAGATGATTACCCTATATGCATGTTGTTTAACGCTGGATTATCTATCACTCACAGTGACCATTTAATACAAGCTCCTCAAACATTCCAAATGGATATGGCATACTGTCACAGAGGCATAGGAAGCAAATCTTCATTGGGAGGGCCCAGGGGGGGCCCATCCGAACCAGCTTTAAATATCAGATTTTAGGTATGCACATTTGTATTGGAATCGTGTAAACAAGTAGTTTTGAGCCCCCTTTAATTCTGACTGGGGGGCCAAGCAACTCTGCCCCCACTTTTTTTCTATGTGTGAGAGGTAAAATTTGGGGAATGTATGTATCATATGATAGGGTCTTGGCAAATTTTGGGGGAGCCCAAACATATTCGGCCCCCCCCCCCTCCTCTGTGATTGGGGGGGGGGGGGGCGGGCCCCCCCTGGCCCCCCCTTTTCCTACGCCACTGTTGTCAGGCCATCGACCTTTTCATTTTCAGTACAAAGAAAGAAATTCAATTCAACTCAACCAAAGTTCAAATAATGCATCTGTAAAGGTCTCGATGGAGATGAGGAGTGATTCTGTGCCAAGAAAAGAACCAACGCATTGAAAAGGGGTAACACGTAAAACCTAAAGGTAACGGGGGTGTATAGCTTTGGTTAACTGTATTGTATCATGATGGTTTTGGAGTTGCCCGTTCCTGCACATTGTTAACTTTTTTATTCTACCATCTCGTCCAAACCATAGTTTAGGAGAATGTTGGAGAATGGCCATCCCAATCGGTATCTAGTTGGAATTGAATGTCATACTCTAAACAGCGACACAACAAACACTATTTCAGGATACTGCCATGTCTATCATTATACCACCAGTATGCCAGGCCCATGGGCCCCCACACATGTAGGCACATGGAAAGGGGTATTCAGGGGGGAATTGTTGATAAAAGTTTGTGTCATGATCTTTAAAATGAGATATCATATGCTAAGATACTCCTAGTAGTTTTGTGGAAATCAGATCTCAAACATCTGTTGTTACTCAAAATTGAAAATGATAAATAAGCTCTAAATCCACTGTATCCCATAATAACCACTAAAATGATGAAAATGTCAGATTTCCTGAAAAAATATGCTAATTAAATGTGAATATCTAATGCAGATTTGGTTCTAGGGGGAATTCTCAAGATCTGTTTTCAGTTTTGAGTTATTGAAGGAATTCTCAAGAGACTAGGACCAAAATGTTCCATTTAGAAACCATGGAATGGTTTCCATGGCAACCAGAAATTTTGATATGTGCCAATTTCCCATAGAAAACGTTCCATTTACATTCCAAATATAGAATGTTAGCACTAAAGATGGAATAATTCTAAGAAGACGACTGTATTCTCCATAAAAAAGTACCCTTAAGCATTTTCGGGCATATCTTTCACTATTTTGCCATTCTGATGGCCCCTGGTGGCCAAAACCAGAACTAAAAATCCCCCGCGAAGGCACCTTCTCACGTGTTGAGCACATGTGCGACGTTCAAAATAAAATCACTCATATCAGGGGCACTTGGAATAAAGGCCCAATCCACCAAGGGCCACATATGGTTCAGCATTCATGGTGTAATGGCCAATGTAACAGACTTAGCAAATAGGTCGCTGATATAGGATGACCACGGTCCACGGATCTCATACTAAGCTGGCTTTAGAATTGAGAAGTGGCACACAATATGGCCCAACCTTGGGACGTGATGTGGTATAGTGGTAAATGGCATGGGTGGCGTGATGTGTTAAGAAGTGAGGCTTGCCGCCATGTCTTTATCCATCTTCATTAAACATGTGCATTGTGAGCTCTCCCCCACAGCCACACACTCTGATTGTTCCCAGCGCAAAATGGTCTTCAGCTTGAATTATTGAAAACGCCGATTGAAATATATTGTGATTCTTACTAGTAAGAAAGCAGGCAATTTTCTTTACAGCCGCCGACAGCCACAGGGGCGTCCTATTGTGTTAAATGAATGCTGGCTGATGAGAGCTGCCAGGGGTTATTGTAGTCACGACCACTCTCAGAAATTACCATTTGTGTTTCTGAGTGTTTCCTGTTACAGCAACTCTGGCCTGTTTACAAACGTGCAGCAGACAGGATTCCTTCAGCACAACCCAATTGTATTTATCTAGTATTTGGCTAGCACAATCTCAGGGAGGAGCTAGCCAGATCAAACTGGGTATCTTAACCATGGCTCAATTCCTCGACGGTTGGATTAGCCATGCATAGTTTTAGATAGGTAATGCATAATTCTCGTTATTTCGTCATTTCACGATGCCAACTCGACTATTAACCCAAACTGCCACCATCCGACGACGTCAAAGGAACGGGGCTATCTACTGCTAATACACTGTGGTTATCCACATTTTAAATCCTTAACATGTGATGATATGTTACATTTCATCTAGTCACAATGGGGACTCTTATTGCAACTAAAGTCATTGGCTAACCATAATCTCACTGAAATGAGAAAGGCGAGGCTGGTACCACCTCGCGGCATGACTGATATCAGAACAGATTGATCTACTTTATAATCTCCACTCCTACTAATTGATTACATGACGTATTGATTGAATCATAATCTCTTACAACTGAGGCTTTGTGTTCAATAGATAGAGTCATGATTGATTTAGGATGGGCCTCTCCCAACATCTGACTAATTCAGCGCAGTCAGAGGGGTGAGTGGAGAACTAATGGGAGACAGATCTAATTCTGCACAAGATGTTTATTAGATGAGTACTGATTTGTGTACAGAACCTCGACTGCTATAGGTGGGGTGTTACAGGGCTGCGAACTACTGTTATCGCTGTGTATACAGCCTTCATTTAAATATAAGTGTATAAGGCCTTCATTTAAATTTAAGTGTATAAGGCCTTCATGTAAATATACCCCCTTGTATGAAATATGTTCAATTAACTTCCAATGCCTGGATATCCTATGACAGCATCAGTTGATCTGTGTCCAGAATGGTTGATCTCTGAATGTCAGGAATCTAAATGAAAAATAAAAAAAGACCTCACCCTTAAACAGGATATATACCCTCAGGGTCAATAATGGATCTAGAACCAAGCAATCTGTATCACTCAAACTTGCCAATATGGTAGTGGCATGGTGTAATCCTATCCTTCCACCCTGCATTGCATTTACGCATCAAACTTCGATCCAGCACTTAAAAAGCACTTATATGTGTAGTAAAACAATGTATTCTCCCCCTGGCACTTAGGCCTCCATCATAAATACCGAATGCAAGTAATTGAGATATGGCGTTGGTCTCTCCCCACACGCCTAAAGGGGGATGTGTTTATATATAAGCCAATTTGTATGACTGAAAGGTAATACTGTTATTTCCGCAATACCGCATGAGCCATGTAAAACAGGAGTTACCCTTTCATTACGATATGTATGGCAAAACGCACATACAACTAAATAATACGTTGTAGAGAGATGAGAGATATCACCTACGAATTAGAATTTTCATTATTATTTTTTAAAACTTTGGCCTGAAATGTAGCCAAAAATTGACTCGCAAACATCCATGCTGACTCAATGACAATGGTGTCGACTTGTGGACTATCAAACCGACTCTGAAATAGCCCTAAAATTACTTTGAATATATATTTTCTCAAAATTGGATAAAGGTGTCTAGGGTCGGCCCTGTTTTGCTAGGTAGGGTCGAGTAACCTGAAACACACCTTTTTTTAAAATTTGGTCTTATCATGTAAATTGTCCTACAAAGTGAATCCTCGTCTGGGCTTTGGCTTTATATGGAGTGCATGGCAGTTCGTGTGTAGCACAATGCTTCTGCTATCTCGGTGCTATCGGCCTGATGCCTCTACACTGCCGGTCTACGTGCTGGTAGGCCTGATTACCACGGCTCGCTGCTTAACTAGTAATCACAGGAAGGAGAGCCCGTGTTATCATTCATTATGCCCCACTTAAGCCTGACTGCCCAGCTAAGCGGCGGCCGCGATTCCTGAGTAACGACAAGGCGTGCTTAGGGTGAATTGCATCAATACATCATTAGCAGCCTTCTCTGGCTAACACTGCAGACACATGTCCCACACCAGTAATCTAATGGAGGCCTCTGCCTCCTCCCCCTTCCTGCACGTGTATGCAGGGTGGGTCTGGCTGTATGCTGATGCTAATTCAGCTAATAGCTGATATAACAAGAAACGCCTCAGACGCGTACATCATGGCTCCTGGATATCTTCTTTGTTTTTCTTGGTCTGATTCCGAATGCCTTATTCCCTCTTTTCCTGCCAGCCCCTGTCTTTGTATCTAGGGACACACCCCGTGGCTGGTTTGGCTGTTCTATGCCTTATTTTCATGTTTAAGTTAGTGTGTCTTTGTCCGTCTCCCCCGGCATGAGGAGGTCGTCTTTCTGCAGTATATCCTGCTTACCTCGTTATCAGCTGCTTATTTCATGCCCTTCCCTTCATGACCTGCCCATATGGTGTGCGTCCTATGCCTCACTCCCTTTCATTACCTGCTCACATCGTGTACGTCCTATGCCTCACTCCCTTTCATTACCTACTCACATCGTGTACGTCATATGTCTCACTCTGTTATTGCTTTTCCCTTGTATTTCCTCCGCTTTGCTTTCCTCTTTTAATCCCATATTTCTGGTTTAAATCTGTGTCTGAATGATTTATCTGCCTGTACCTCTATTTATACCTCCACCCTTTCCATTTTGCTCTATACGCATGCAGTAGCTTTGCTTTCATCTTTCCTCCTCCTTCCCTACCTTTTCTCCTTCGCCAAGTCAATAATTAGATATCAATGCAATATAAATCCCCTTGCGTCTGTGTCTCTTCGTAACTATATCCCTCACAGTTGTCAAGTCTAGTTATGATTCTAATCCTCAGCTGTGTTCCCATGATCCTGTTATCCACATTAATCTGTTTTTCATGTTAAAATTCCATTTTCTCGCATGGTTTCAAACTTCACATGTCTGCGAACTGGATACCACAATTTGATTATGCCGCCTGGATTGCCTCTTTTATACAGAGCCTCCTTCCCATCCCCCTCTCTATTGAGGTACTACGCCGCAGTAACAGTGTCCCCTACATACGTGGCTGCTTGTGGACGTAAGCTAGCCACTGCTGGTGATTTACATCCGTGATGGTTTGAAATATGTACGGATTTTTAGTCAAGGCACAAGTATGGGGAGGCCGTTTTTCACTCGACTTATTTCTTTTTCATGATGCAGGGCCGTGAAACTAGGGGGCGCTACAGGAGTCCTTCCGTCTCATTTCCTGTGCTCACACGTGAGTTGGCGGTAGGCGTCAGAGCCTCACCCCTCGTTAGGCCTGTAGCTGGTACCTGTATACACCCGTGTTTCTACTATAAGGAGGTAGCAAACTGAAGCTGCATGTCCCCTAGTGTGCGCGGCCATTGAATTGCGCTGGGTGCTGCAAGATAACCATTGATGACCTGCATCATGATTGGTACCCTTTGCTGGTCCATAGAAATAATCCCATTATTCCCACTGCTCTGTGGGGACATGTAATGTGTTTGAAGGGGCAAGATGGCGGTCTTCTCAAGATGGCCTGTTACAGACAATGATGGTAATGTATTCCCGTCAGGTACTGAAAGGGTATTATTCCGTATACTGGCTACACGGAGCAGTATTTTCTTATTGGTACATTGTGTATGCTTGGTGTAGCCCCCACATACCGTTTTGTACCACTCTGCACGCAGGTTGGTAGCGTGATTTACCAGTTGTAATTTACCATAAACCGCATTTTCACATCACTGAACATGGCATACAGAACATGCGTCAATACCGATGTACACGTATCTGGCTTAGTTATAGTGTATAAGCAGTAGGCTTGACATAGGTGAGGCAAAAGTAACCCGAACAGTGGATTTTTACAGATGGTTGCCTACAAGATCTATGTTATGATAACAACGCAGTGCATGTGTGCACGAGATATACGTGGTAAACTCAGCCACGGAATGCTATCAAACGCAGGATCCGACTAGAACAATCCGCGGACAGAAATGTATAACAAGTTCAGAAGTCACATGCTGAATCAGGTTCAAATTGTATCTGCACTAGCGGAATTCGGACCGGATTATGCTAATTAATTGGCATAATTTTGCCCAAAGCTATGCCTTCTGGGGTACTCACAGATATATGGCAGTGGAAGCAGCTGTTACATTCCCGACAGCTCGAGGTATAGGTTTCCAGCTGCTGATGGAATTGTCAGCATTTAATAGCTGTCTGGATAAGGTTTTAATCCCAATGAATTATTTGAAAAGATAAGGCATAATATGGTAAGAAAGCATCAATATATGCAGATTGATAGTCATCAGTCTTATAAAGCCGAACCACATTTTTTAATGTATAAATTGAAACCGTTTTGGTGTACTTCAGGAATATCAGACTATAAACGCATCTTTAGATATATATATCATGGGAATTAGAGGACCCTATAGCCCATGAATTATAGCTTTGGAATATGAAACTCAAAGCTTTCATCCCTGTGGTTGAAATGATCTACTGCACCTATATGTTTTGAGATATAAAACATGTATGCCATAAACCAGCTTATGGCCATGAGCCAAGTGCAATGTTGGTGCCAGTGGCCTCACCCTTTTAGCATATCACTACATCACAAAGATCACCATAAAATACTCCACTCTACTAAGTGTCCGGTGATATCTACCATCAAACAAAACACCTATCTACATACAAAGCACATTACACCCTATACCTCACTTTTAATGTTGACCTTCGTGAATTAAGCTGGGAGTTTTATTGCCCCTAGTGCCCATCCACTATTTAGGCAATCTGAGGTTGGCCTGTTCAGTAGTCAGCACTGCTGCGTGGTGTCAGGTGCTGGTACAGGGAGGCATGTTTTACCTCACAGCTCTGCTTCTCTCCCTGCCCCGCCTGTCGGCACCCATTGTTTAGCACTTAGCCACTGTGCATCAGAGACCTACTCATACAGCCTCATCTCTATGTGCCACACTGACTGTAATATCTGTGGTAAGCATGATGTCAGGGAGAGGGCCTTGTCAGGGAATATATATGTTGTACAAGAAAGATGGCATCAATTGCAGTCATGCTGATAATAGGGTTATGTCAGGTGATGTGACCACTGGTTGTGTGATATGTATTAGCACATGTGAAAGGGACCCTAGTGAATGGGTGTTATGATGCAGGGGTGCTGGATGGAGGAGGAGGAGGAGGAGGAGGAGGAGTATATTCAATGGGTTTCATGATGAGTCAGTGGTCTCATGTTGAGGCAGTGGTAAATGGGATAACTTAGCAATCAGCTTACATTACGTGGGCTGGGCCTTGGCTACGATCTCTCACTTAAAGCCCGGTCTCAACACGCCATATTGTCTTGTTTGTTCTGACAGATTCTGTTGATTCACAGAGAGATAACATATATATATATATATATATATATATATATATGTTGTAACCTAAACGTATCATAACAGTCTAAATGTAACAACATGTTTTGATTACCAAAACTACACTGTTAGAAGTAACCACTGTAAATTTACAGCAAAATGTGCTGGCAGTTTTGGTTCCAGCACATTTTGCTGTAAATTTACAGCAACTCAGTTGCTGTAATTTAAACAGAAGAATGTGCTGTAATTTTACAGTATATCCTTCTGTTCAATTACAGCAAAATCTACTGGAACCAAAACTGCCAGCACATTTTGCTGTAAATTTACAGTATATCGTATGCTGTAATTTAACAGCAGAAAGTCCTGTAAATGCCATAAGTTGAGTTTTTTATCATTAATTATTGTTATTATCAATTGATCCCAATTGATATGCATGGAGAGAACCTTCCTGCATTACTTCAGTTGCATTATGGATAACAAACATTACACAATGTAATGGTTCTAATACTTATCCAGCTAAACTGTATGTGATACCAGCACTGCATAGTTCAGACAGTTAAGGATTTGATTTTTCCACAGATGTGGTATCTATTGTATACTTTTGCTGATATTTGCATTATTTGACACATTTCGGCAAGTTGAAATACTTTATACAATATCTTGCTGAAGTTTCTCTCACACATTCTTATTTTACTATGTTTTGACAGACAGGGGGCTTTATTTACCCCCCCCCCCCCAAATACAGTGTGTACAAGAATTGTTACCCAAAATGATATAGTGCTGCCACCATGTGGCAGAAATCAACAGATCATGTGCTGTAAATTTACAGCAACATTACTGTAAATATGATTTACAGCACAGAAGTCGGTTAGTATACAGCCAATAGTTCTGTATTTCCGACTACAGCAAAATGTTCTGTAAATTTACAGTATATTGTGCTGTAAACTAACAGTAACTATTTACAGTGTAACTACCCCATAATGGTCATGCCAGCTGAAGTTAAATGCACCTGTCTTACATGAATTGTCATTCTAGATTATATTAAAATGGGAGAACTACAGAGTATTCAGGCTTTAATCAGCTCTCTAACTCCTCAGACCACTTTGTTTGTACTCGTCTTACGTTTAAAGGTTATGATATACATGTATGTAATATTATATATTTATATACATTTTGTACATATATCTATATATACACACACAGATGTATATATATATATATATATATATATATATATATATATATATATATATATATATATATATATATATATATAATATGAAAACAGATCTTAAAAATTCCTCCTAGAACCAAAGCTACATAACATATTCACATTTATTAGCATATTTTTTCAGGAAATCTGACATTTTCATCATTTTAGTGGTTATTACGGGATACAGTGCATTTAGAGTTTTTTTATCATTTTCAGTTATTAGTAACAACAGATATTCGAGATGTGATTTCCAAAAAACTACTAGGAGTATCTTAGCTTATGATATCTCATTTTAAAGATCATGACACAAACTTTAATCATAAATCCCCCCCTGAATACCCCTTTTCATGTGCCTGGTCACATATATATATATATATATATATATATATATATATATATATTTATATATATATATATATATATATATATATATATATATATATATATATATATATATATATATTATATATATATATATATATATATATATATATATATATATATATATATATATATGGACTAGGTGTTTTGACAACTACATGGGAATTTGAAGCCACATCTGAAACCATAATAGCAGCTCTGGGAAGATGGCTTGCCGGGAGGTGTGAAGGCAAATGATGGTATGTATAAAGGAGAGGGTGTGTGTCGGTATATATAGAGGCCACATAGCCTTGTTTGTATGATCCATATCGGAGCATGATGGGTTTATCAGCATCCCCATAGTCCAGACCCACCAGATGGCAGTAGGGTAGGACGAGGGTGGGCTGCCTGTGTACATATATACACTCTACCAACCCAGTCCTCCCCACCCCACCCTACCATGCCATCCCCAGAGTACACACTGACTCCCCTGCATGACCTGCACTTTACTGCTTACATTTACCCACAGCATATTAGTCACCATTTGCCATTGGCATATTATGGCACTGGGACTCCCCTCTTCCTTTTGTCAGTTGCCTCTTTAACTCCCACACTGCAGAGTTTAAGTAACCTTTCAGTAAACTGTCACGTAACATAGTGCATTATAAAGGGGCTTGTTGGTATGCATTACTCGTTGTCATACTAAATTATTCATACACAACTGCTCATGGCTTAACTATGTATCCTACACTCAAGTACAAACTTCATTACCAAGCTCCTAGGAGGAGGATACACAGCGTCACACACTTATTTAGTAATGTTTTTTTCATTAGACTAGATACATATTTTAGAGAATATTAAACTTGCCATACCTGAACTGCAGGTGGTTTTTTTAACAACATTTTAACTTTGTTTCTCACATAAGATCCTGTTATCTAACTATACAGTAAAATAGAGTTTATACTCGAAGAGAAACTATCACAGCCCCTCATTGTGTCCTCCGACTCTTATACGTGTATCAATAGAATAGGAACGGAAAAAGAGGGCATGTATCTTCAGTAGCTCCCATCAACAGCCCGATACTGTTTTTACAATGTTATGTACTAGACCCCTGAACTTTAATATGCATGTCCACTTATTGCTGCAAGGTACAAAAACGACCAGACCACAAGGCCTGCCTCCTGCAATAGACATGAGTATGATAGATAAGCTGTTCTTCCTTTACCGTGGTACATATTACCTCCAGTCTGACCACCTGCCTCTGTGCGTGCCAGTTATGTTTACAAATGGATGTAGAAAGTGCCTCTTCACCTAATTACCCCATCATTTCTAATTCCCTTGGAACGCCAAAGCAATGCTTTTTCTGCAATACTGGCAACTCTATATGTAACATTGGCCCTACTGGACTGGCAGTACATCCCTATGGATCCCCTGGGTACTCCAACATCACCCCCTGGAGGTAGTCAAACCCCAGCGCGCACCAACCTGTCGCCATATGTCACCATTGGTCACTGGGCCGGTAGCCATCCATCCAGGTGGGTGGCCACACTGCAGCCAGACCCCTGTGTGACCCCTGCTATGGCTGCACCACTCCTACTGACACTACCTTTAATATCCACCCACCCATACATCATAGGGGGACACACTATATCGCAGCTCTATAGTTTATATTGCCATGACAAAATAAAGTGTGTTTCATATTACAAAACCTTACCAAGAAATCAGGGTATCTACGTATTTTCTTCATTATTTTCTCTTGACTCTTGTTATTCTAGTGGGTATAGTAACATCGGATCCACACTGGCCAAATGCCCATCTTTACAACAGTGTATCTGTGATCGGGGCTGATAAGGTTTCGATGTTGGTTTAGCTTAACCACGATTCATAGTTGATCTATTGTTGACTAATATTGGATGAACTTTAAGATTACTCTTGGACATATTCCACAGAAGTATGCATGTTTATTTAAGTTAAACTCGATTATAAAATATCCACGAGGGATGCTCGCCCCCTCATTGTGACAGAAAATCATGTATTTGAAGTGAGCAATAAAGAAAACTTGAACATGAACTTAGATTTAGACCATGATTCATCACTGACATGTGTTCAAGACAGGTTGATCAACCAAACATCAAGATGACTATTATGCAAAGGATGTGTGCCCACGGGTTATTCTAACAAATACTATACAGTCTAGCAGAATCGCTCACACACTCTTCATGTACAGAAAACAGATATAAAGAGGATCAGACCGACCTACCTATGTTATTTGAAACACATCTAAAATTACCAGACCTGTCCGAGTTTCAGTCTGCCATAACGGAACACCCATATCAGCAAATGTATGAGTTCTGACCCATATCTATGTCTGGGTATCACTAATCAATTACTGATCCATCAGGCATAGACCTCTCCATATACCTTTGCAATATCATATAAATAGCCATCATTTATAACAGGCTATGAATACATAGCAGACTTGATATGTGCCTTTTAAATCTCGTCTCTCTTTCGGATTGCGCTTCAATTCAACCTTAGGTGGAATTTAAACTCCTTGATGGAAGCCCCACAACCACCTTGTCAGGAAATTCCAGCTGCTCCTTAAGTTAATTTTAATACCATGTATCTATGGTTACTTCTACAACTCTAGTTTAATTGAACCCTAAAACTGCACAGCTAGCACAATGCAGCCAGCTACCAGCCTGTCAGTATGTACCGTCACAGCCTCCGAAATAGAGCCCAGTGGCCCTCCCCTATTTAGGTACCAACCCCCTGACTGCCTCTATTCCCCCAGTACTAACCCCTGTCACATTCATCTCACACTGTGCATGGCTTAGGGGGGAGGGTAGGTAGTGTGTATGCAGGGTTGTGTGGGTTCCATGTAAGAGCTAGTAGGGGCCTGGACATACAACATACTTCCTAAGGGCCTCCCCAAACACCTCTAAATCATGCCTGCATGTGTGCAGAGATTAGCTAGAAGGGGTCATTATTTGTGAGTTATAGTTCTTCTAGGACTTCAACAAGAGACCTGTACTACTTGTTCTTACAAACATTTGTAGGCCCATAGCAACGACGAATGTAATTGGCAATATATATGAGGACAGGAAGAAAACTCCTAACGGGAATAAGGATACAACCCTTAGTTGTTTGCCCCTGACTAGTATGCTGTGGTTATTTCACATACAACTTCATAGCCATGGTTTACATATTACCTATCATAATGTCAGGCATACTTGTATTGACCATTTATACGTAAATATTATCATTTCAAGTAGGTCGATACCACTAAGAAGAGAAAGCACATATTTCGGCACACAACGCTTAAATAGGTCAGTTCAAGTTATATTGAATGACATTAAAGGTATGTTATTTCGACCAAAAAATGTTTTGGACAATTCTGACCAAAAAAAGCATATTTTAACACAATTAGGGAGAAATAGAGGTATTCTAAACGCTTTGATTCAATGGTCACGACCAACGTTAAGCATATACTGCAGCAACAATTAAGAGCAGTCTGTATGTAGATCTCTCATATATATAGGGGATGAAATCATCATACAATAATGTCGATACTGTTGGAAATCTAAAACACTCCTGACAGTATAAATAGATACCACAACATTCTCCAGCTTTAGAACATTCGGTTTTTATATTCCTCTCACATTAGGTAGGGTGAGCTATCCACAATAGTCTAGACTGAATTTTATCTAGCCTGGAGCATTTTCCAGTCAACATGATGGCTTGTCCCTTGAGTCGCAGACATTGCTTAAACTGGGAAATACCATCAAATGAAATCTGTCGCTTGTCTGGCATGAATAAGTCCCCGCGGCAGTGCAAGCAACGCTCAAAGGTTCCTGCTGGCAATAACTGGTAAAATGGAAAAGAAACAGTTAAATCATATTACACTCTGTCACTACAGGTGTGCGGTCAATATGGTTCATTATCATTAAAAACGTTGGATCATTCTGTAAACGAAGAGAGAGATCTGGATTGAGCTATTTCCAGATAATATGTGTTAGATTCTAAAGCTCTTTGGCAAAACCTCTGTCCTGACCCTTCTTCGTGTTTAATCCCACGGCACATCAAGAACATGTAACATCATGTGATGTGACAGACGTCAATACATGACATGAAAAGTCCTTATACATTTAGGAATGAAATTATATTTATGGTTTTGGTAACAAAATAAACGCCCCTTAATCTCCCATAACAAATAATATAATGCAGCACTGTGTGTTGCATGAAAACAAGGAACACAGAAAGAGTGTTTCACTTCATTTGAGAGATCTATATGTTATGTTTGGAAGAACAATTTAAAAAGTCAATGACAAAGGAACCTGCATCTTACATTACAGTGTAAGTGGTCACGACCAAAGAGTAATGGTGACACCAATAAACTAACCATTTTAGCATATTTCACAAAGAAATGATATCTAGAACCAAACAAAGCACGTTTACACTAATGTTATTCATCAGGAAACAAAGCTTTAGATAGCACTGCCCATGCTTACCAACCACTAGGTAGGCAGTTGTAACTTGTGCTTGTTTTGTAGACACTGTTACCACTTGATGTCCGTGCTGGTGCTAGGAGGCATGTTCTACCTTACAGCTCTGCCTACCACACCCCCTGTCTGCATCCATTGTTTAGCACTCTAGACTGGGCTGCTGTGTGGCATCCACCTCCTGTCCCATCTGTATGCACCACGCTGAGTTACACTGACACGAACACCTTCCGTGAACGTGATACTGCAGAGGGGGCCTGTCAGGTGAATATGTTGTATAGGAATAAGGCATAAATGGCAGACATGCCACTGGTTGTGATCTACCCTACTAGGGCCTGTGAAAGGGACGCTTGTGAATGGGTGTTATGATGTAGGGGATGTTGGGCGCAAGAGAATGAGAGTTCTATTTAATGGATACTAGTGGGTCCCATATTGATGCAGTGGTCAGTGGAAACAACTTGGCAATCAGCTCTAATTGCATGGGTGAGATACTGATCTATTTGTAGCGACCTGTTTCTGATTATGAGTAATTCAAGCAAAATGCTGTATTTCATGCCTTCCTGGGAGGCATAAAAGCAAATGATCATTATAGGTGTAGAACAAGAGGTAGTGACTGGCTATAGACACTCTGATGTAACATCTTGTTTGTACAATCCACATCAGAGGATGACGGCTTCATCAGCATCCAGATAGCCTAGCCTCACCACCAGATGGCATTAGGGTGGGACCAGGTTGGCAGTCTGTGTACATATGTACACAGCCCTCAACCTAGTCCTCAACCCCACCCCACCTATCCCCAGTATTCACACCCCAGAGCTTCACATACATGGCCTGCCCTCTACTGCTAACATTTACCCGCACCATATAAGTTGCCATTTGCCAATGGCCTATGTACCGCTGGGAGTCCCTTCCTCCTTTTGCCATTTGCCTCTATGACTACTGCATTGACGAAGTGCTCAAATACCCTGTCAGCAGACTGGCACATTTCAGAGGGCATTACAAAGGGGCTGACGTGTATACATTAGTTGTTGCCGTACTAAATTATACATACATGACTGCCTATGGCCTCATCATCACCTGTCCTCTGCTTTATGTCCATTACCCTGACTTCTAGGAGGAGAATTCATTTTGCACACTCATCCATTTAACTTTGGAATGAAATGATAGACCTGCAACAGTCATGGGCTATGTAGTCTTACCCCATGAATCTAAATATTTTAGAAAATTATGGCCACATGCATTTGACAATTATATTTTGAATCTATTCCAGTTCATTATTGTTTTACATATGATTACGTGACAGGCATTGCAGAGCTCCGGCATCTCCTTGTCCACGTGCTAAACATCAATTTATTCGCGGGAGAAGAAATGTGCATGGGTCTAAATACCTATATAATAGGGCTTTTGGTTCACTGTTTGATATCACAGCTCTTTCTAAGTAACCATCCAACAGCCGTCAAACAATAAAATATCTCACTGTAGTATGTGTGATGTAACGGTGTAAAGTACATAGCCAACTGGATCTCTAAATAAAGAGAGGCTCTTAGCTTCATATCATAATTTCTGTATCAAGAATCAGCAGATGACCAAGTAGTGTTCTTTCAAGCATAATACATCGGTCACTATTGTTAAATGGAAATCTGTATCAAATGGGGGGCCTGTAGCAAGTGATGTCATACCCCATGGCTATACAATCGTTTTACCAAAGATTGGCATGATAGTTTACAGCTTGATAAGCTGTAAGTCATGCAGAGTAGATACATATGAATAGCATGATGATAAACCTCTGTCCCCAAGTGTCACCCTCTGTTTAGTAGCATCCCTGGCCCTGGTTGTACTTATAATGCTGCACTATGCACACACTGAACTTAAATATGTATGCCCCCTTTCTCCTCCCACGTATAACAAATGACCAGACTAAAAGGTCTGCCTCTTGCAATAGACATAAGTATGATAGATAAGCTGATGTTCCTCTACCCTGTTACATATTCCCTGTTTACCATCTAATAAATGGATCTACCTAGTAGCACCATACTTCCTAAATTCCCAGCTCCACCAAGATAGTGATATATTTGTGCTATCCTTCAATGTTCCCACCAGTTATAAATCCATGTCTATTGCTCCTACTGGACTGCCAGCTCATCCCTATGGATCCCCTGGGTACTGTAATGCCCCTCTAGAGATGGTACCCCAGCCTGTCCACACACTGTCCCCATGTATCTATCACCTTTTGCGACCTGGAAATAGATGGTGGGCATCCATCTGGGAGGGGGCATGATGCAGCCAGCTCCTGTCTGTCCCCACTATGACTGCATCCACTAATGGCACACTCGGCTTACAAAAAGGATAATCACCACCTACTCACCAAGCCCTGTAAATACAAATTATTGACGGTTTTCCTCCAGCTCTATTTCAACCCACCCCTTTATCCACCCTTGCTCTTTTAATGTAGGGCCACCTATTAACCAGTCAGCATTATTGCATACCATTACAACCTCCCTAACTGAGCTCCATGGTTGTTAGTAATTGAGCACTTTCAGGTTCCAACCCCCTAACCGCTTCTATTCCCCCAGTACCCAGGCTGGGGTCTAGCCCCTGTCCCGTTCATCTCACACTGTGCATGCCCTACTGTACTCTCGTTCCCAAATCCTTCCAAAGGAAGGCTCTGGGGACAGCCAAATGACCTTGAACTTGGGATTTTGCTGGGTTTGGGCAACCCCTGCTGGTAGGCTGGAACCAGCGAAGAGGTACCGGAAATGGAACCAGAATGTATGATGGTAGTTTTAGATAGATTTACCATCAGCCTTTCTGGTTCCATTTCCTGTTCCTGTTCGCTGGTTTCAAGCTACCAGCAGGGGTTGCCCAGACCCAGCAAAATCCCAACATTTGGCAGTTACCAGAGCCTTCCTTCGGAAGGATTTGGGAACGAGAGTAGCCCTACTGTAGAGAGGGAGTGCTGATGCGGGTAAGGACAGTTCCTTGAAAAGGCTATTATGGGCCTGGGCATAGACATGCTTCCTCATGGCTTCCCTAATACCCAAAAGTATGTGTGTAGACATCAGATGTGTGTGAAGAGTAGAGTTCATTAAAAGGGGTCATTATGGGTGAGTTGTAGTTCTTTTACGCCATGTACCACCATCTCTGTAATACATAACAAATAACCGTTTGGTTGAGAATATATTGTGTGTATTAGGACAGAAAAGTACTACTAATGGGAGGTAATCTTAAGTTATAGATCTATCATCATTTTAACCCGCGTGTTATAACTAATGTTTGCTGTCTGGTTTGAAAAGGGTTCCACATCAATAACCTTTATTTAGAGATGCTTAAAGTATTTACAATTTATACTTGGATCCATTACCATTGTGACTACAGTATATCTATGCGGTAAGATTGTGACTTTCAATATTTTTTAATGGTCACAGTTGGACATTTTGAATGGCCGTAATGGTCTTATCATGTACCGTAATATTGTTCAGGTTTTATCTATATTCCCTTGCATACAGCCGACTGGGATACCAACAAAAACTACAAAATTCGACCTGTGAACAGATAATGTGACAGCTCTTCAGGCTGAGCTTATTAGTTGTGGATTTGTCGGAAAGTGCTCCTCAATGGTTTCCTCTATTTAGATAAATGGTTTTGTTTGCGTATTAGACTTCTGATGGCGGTTTGGTTAGCAGTTAGACTGGGCACCGTTGCCTGTACAGTGGGCATACTGAGTTGGTATGCTCCTTATTTGGAGAAGAAGGATGGGAAAGGGGAAGTGGGGGCAGTAGGGGTGTTAGAGACGAGCACGGCAGACCTAGCCTCAGATTTATAGCATTAAGATCAAACCTGCGGGGGGTGAGTCCGGTGTCCTGAATCGCCATCATGACCAGCACCTCTGGTGCACCCAGTGGCCACCAAAGTCCCCACCAGTAGTGGGAAGAACTTGTATACAGGATGAGCCTTATGGTACTATATTTAAATTGAGCCTGGAGTGACTTTTCCACTTGTGTATTGTATAACCAGTTGTCAGTTCGAAGTAGAGTGGCCTTAGTCACCGAGACATCGGGTGTGGCAATATTATATGGTAGTAGTACATTAGATCGGTGGTGGTGGTGGTAGCAGTAGTAGAATAGTGTACATAATATAAAATAGTAGTAGGGCAGTGTATATAATAATATAATATCGTACTCATCCAAAACCTTTCATTGAGCAGTCTGCACATGCCAGACACATTAATTAATAGTCTTTACCATTATGACTTTTCCTATACACTAATGGTTTATAGAACAATGCATCACAGGGCAAATAATGCCATTACAGGCCCATATTACGGTCCTGTGAAGAGTGTATGCTTTATATATAAAAGGACCTGTTTAGTTCTGACAGTGGGTAATAGGTCCTTAGCCCCAGGAGATGTCCTGACTTACCGATACTCTAAACTCTTATCCCAGTGGGAGGAAACTAGCCATACCCAGCCACCAAGGCCCCAGCCAACTCTTTAACCATAGCAATCTCCTCTGTGGCCGTCATAGAATAGAGCACAAGTGGCAGCAATCCTCCAGATCCTCCCTTAAATATTTCATCCCTCCTGCTTGGTCATGCTACTTCCCCTGGGTGCTCTACTGCCCAGACTTCTGGCTTGAAGGAAGGGACGTCTGAAGGTGAAACAGAGAGCGGGACTGTCTCTGCCTCCCTGTGGTGATTTATCAATACCTCCACAGCACCATCAAACCCCAGCATCACCCCTTCACTCCCACCCACAAAGCCCCCTCCCCCCAGGCCCTACCATACACAAGGCACAGCCCATGGCTGCAAGCGACTCTTTGCATATCATCACAATGTCAGTATTGATTTGCATTGCCAACTATCACACTGTCCTTCCTGCAGGGGTCTTGTGCCGGCCCAACTTGCCAGCAGTTCTTTTTATTTTATTTTGTGTCTTCCTTCACCCATTGCTTTCTCTTGAGTAGACCAAGATCTCCAGGATGTCGGATACTCTGAATACTGACAAACTCAGCCTTGAACAGGGCTCCACTAGAAAAGCAGCTATTAGTTGAGATGGTGTACAATACGGAATTGAAAGGTAAAGTTCGCTCTCTATTATATGGATCAGAGCTTCACTCTCTGGGATCCTTGGCACAATAAGATACACCTCTAGCTGAATAGATCTTTATGTATATTGCATTGATCAGCCCTACTCTCCATAGCTTCTTTCTTCAGTCTTCTCTTTTTCTGACTCCACTATTGATGTCTTGCCTTTTGTCTGGGAGAATCAGTCAGATTATCTTAGTCTAGATTCGACGGACCGTTTTCTGGGCCTTTTATCATGGGCTAAAGCATAGTGGTTTGAGAAGGCGCTCTGGGGCATTGTAGGCCCTCGCTCTGCCAGAGGAATCTCATTTGGTACAAGCTTGTAATTGATTTTCCGCCTCGAGCAAAACGGAAACAAGAACACCTAACTGTTAGTTCCAATCCAAGCATTGCTGAACATGGCCACCATACTGGGTGGTTTGTCTAAGGGCAGCAGTGTGTTTATTTGCTATTCCCCTGATTAATATTGCTTCAACGGGTCCTTCAATGAGGACTGTACACAAGAATTCTGTATCAGTGTAATTCGTATCATTACGTTTATTCTTACCCTGAAAGTCACTGCTGGACTGTTGGCTGTAAAGGGAGTATAAAGACCACTGTTGGTTGCCTCATTAATGAAATCCCCATAGCATGGCAATTGTACGATGCATATTATAGAGGTGAATAGCTATTGTTAAGTGATTCCGCTGGGAAAGGATTAAAAATTAACAAATTATCCTCCTGCTCTTTTCTGATGGCCATGTTCATACTGATTAACGCTATCTAACAGTCATTGATGATATTGGGCACTATAAAATAACCGAGGTAGCCACAGTGTGCACCACCTTTACCATCATGATAGACATATGTGATCAGAGACAAACATAATATTATGTTATGTGTTAAATGACATATTACTTTTCTAGCTGGTCATGCTCATTAGGTTAGTCTCGATGAACAGCTCAGAAGATTTAGCATGACAGGCAGCTGATGCGGTTGGCATTGTGCCATTTGAGAAGGGCACTTGGGGCTGTGGGTGATTGTATGGAAGGAATGCATACTGTAGTAGACATACGGGGCAAAGACCGGAGAAATACTAGAAGCTCATTGGGTGAATGTATAAGGTCGGGCTGTACTAATGAAGTTTAGATATGATATGGTCTGGGTATAGGCATAATAACTTACTGTTTAAAAGAAACAGTCCAATGATAAAATCCCTTTGATGTCTCCTGTGGTCTCTTGGTCAATCACTGTGGTGTTAAAATTGTGATAAGTATACTATAGTTCGTGTATCATCTGTATTAATATATCATTTAGAGTATAAAAATATAGGTCAGATTTAAAAATGGGAATTACCTTGAGACAGTTGGTACTGGAGAGGACATAAATTCCTTTCTTCAGAAAGGTACCTTCTGCATTTCCCTTTGAGTATTGGGAGTGTGTGAGAACCCCTGCCACTAAAAGGATTTCTTGGCTCAGTGTTCTGATGGAACCATGGGAGAAGCTCCCACATTGCACGCTCTGCCATTCATCCCACTTCAATGGGTGTTTATTGAATGATGTAAAAAGATATCGCCATCGTAAAACAAATAAACAATTAAAGTAGGGTGTTTGGTTTTATGGTCAATAACTATGAGCCCTATTCCAAAGAGGAATGCCCTTTGAAAATAAATGTCTCTTATTCGGGAAAAGATTGGAGAAAACCATTTCAATTAATACCTACGGCCTTTGGTTAGGAAAAGGAGAAAACTAGTTTGAAGCCAGGTTTGTTCTATACCTGTGTATCAATTAGTGTGTATGAAACTCATTATTAAACTTTCTTTTCAATACTGCTATTCTTTCCTGGGTTCTTACCTCATGGTGATCATTTAGGGTAGATTGGCCTAAAGGCAACCACGTACCTTGAGATGTCCACCTCAATATTTTAGGCATCCATGCATGATAAGCCCTGTTTCTGTGTATCACATTACATATTATGTGTTGTTCGTTCCGGCAAAGGACAAATAAAGACAATACCATACATGAATAACTACATAATTAAGGTGGACACCTTAAGGTCCGTGGCTATCTTTAGGTCAATCTACCTACATAGGATCGTATGACGTATTTAGTCATAAATTCGAAAATTGATCTAAATTCTGTTTTAATAGTGGCAGGTATGATTTCACAATTCATTTCCATAAAGGTTGTCATATGAAGACAACATCGCATGCCTAAAAAGTCGTCCTTTCTGTTCGGGCTATTCATATTGTCAGATGGAAATGTATTTGTTGTATTACCACATCGCTAAGTGGTTGGTAGACTTTAAGAGCTTGACAATACAGCAATCTCTGCATCTACCAGCATTTATAGACTAAAGCAACTCTAATTTCTCACGAGACTATCATTCCTTCCTAACTTTACAGACGGTAAGAGATGAGAGCATTCCATCAGTGCCGATTCTTTATAGTGAATTATCATCATTGTTTCTAGGGGAGTCATTCGTGCAGGCTGTGAATAGATAAAACCACAATCAAGTTGTTTAAATAATCCATTCGTTCAAATAACCAGTCCTGAAATATGTAATGGACATTTGATGTTTGTCTGAGACAGATGATGGATGTTTTACTCCTGTACTTCTTGTAAACTGGTGAGGTGTATTTACGTGGCCGTCTGCCAAGGGGTATCAGATTGAAATCCTAGTTGTGTACCAATGGGCAGAAGGAGAAAAAACAAGGGCCTTTCTTAAATCTGCCAAACAAGACGGCCGTCTCAGCATTGACCTAAACAAAGAACCTATTCATGCACACTGTCTGTTTCATTATCAAATATTGTATTATTACAGTGAACACTGTCTGTTTCATTATCAAATATTATATTATTTTTGTTTTATCAGAATATGATATAAACAGTACGCCTACTCTGACATATATGATAAAGCGACAATCATATTTTTCTTACATTACCAATAGAACATTCTAAAATGATATAGCTAAGGATCCTTACCCTCATCCTAACACATTTATATGAATTCCCTAAATCGGTAACATTGTTAACAATTAGCCATTCCATATTCCCATCAGGTCTCATATCTTAATTATAAAAAGAATGTGATTGATATATAGCACTCAGGTATTAATAAGATATGGAAATGGCACAGTGGCTATTATTTTACTCATGAATACTTCACTGTGATAATATATGCATCCTCAGTATCCTGGAACTTTTTTTAAAGTAGACATTTACCTAAGAAAGAAACGATGAACATGGGGTACCTAGCGGAAGCACACCCTGAAAGGCGCCAGGGAACGAGTCTATGGAAATGTCAAGGCTAATACGAGATCTCTATTGGCCTATCAACAGCTTGGAGCATGGCGCATGCTTGATTGGTCTATATCTATAGGCACTGATATTGTGGTGAAATTAGGTTGTAACCTTCAAGAGCTGTTACCCTGGATTTTTTAATTGTGCGAATCAATATGATGTGAGCTTTAAGAGAACCTATGCTAAGATGGATGATGCATTTATCAGCAAGTTAATGTTTGAAAATCAAGATAAGGAACAGAAGACATGTAAACATGTGTATACGTAGGAACCGTACAAGGACACAAAGCCTGATGTGACGATGCCATACCTACATTGGCCATACTGGCCTCAGCATGTGGATCACTTTACCCACTAGTAAGTGGACTCTACGATAGGAGAAGGAGCAGCTCACTTCTTTGTTGTTCCTGACCTCACTCCTCCTGCAGACTAAACTCACCCTGAGTAGTTGACAAGTCCTCAAAGGCCATGGTTATCCTGGTTCTGTGGCCTGAAGGCCCCACATATCTCCTGGGGCCTCTTTAAGGAGAAGGGGCCATGGTAAGCAGGAAATGGCGACCGAGTGGGGGCCTCTCATTGCTTTGACAGATCCTGTTCCAAGGCCTTATTCAGACCAGGGTAGCTGGGATATTAGTGGTCCTTGTGGAGATGTAGCGTGCGTGGGGAGGCTTTGGCAGGGGTTACCTTGTAAAGGCCCAATCTGGATATGGCAAGGAGTACACCCGAGGTCAGGGTAATTTGTTAGAAGTGTAATGAGTAAGAGATCAGATGTATAGGAGGTAATCTATCCTCTCTACAGTGTCTGGTATTGTAACTACCGGTACCCTTTTCCTATCACCAATAATGATGGAAAACTGATAGGGCTAAATTAAATCCGACACAGAATTTCACCATCATCAACTCACAGCTTTATTCATCCATATGGTAATTTAGATACTATAATTCTAGTTTACCAGCCAGTCTAGAATAGCAGTATTGAAAAGAACATATCTTTGCAACGTTAATAGCTGTCAATCGGCATCATATATATTATATCCAGACAATACAAAATGAAGGAACATGGGGACAGAATTGCGTCTACTCTATAACCATGGGAAGAGGTCAAGCCTTGAACATACCGGAGCTACACAGATGCGGGCCATGGGGCATTTGATCAAGTCTAAAGCCATCATATGCTTGTCGGAGGCCAACTGGTGAATATGGATGATTCTGTACTAGTATCTATCTGACAACTACCTCATCGGGACTGAGTAACTATAACTGTCTCTTCTACCTTAACACGGCATCACAGCTATTTAACCTGGGACATGATACTCAGTTTGTCTAGCAAAATGTAATACAGATGGTTTGTTATAGAGAACCTATGGAAGACTGGCTATGGTCTAGTGAGACAACAATAGGACCGAGATTTTCTAATCTTGCCTCTGGCTGTGTTGGTGTCTTATCAGCCAATCTGCATTTAGGCCATCGGGAGGGGGGGTTGTGTATAGGGGATAAAACAAATATAAGGGTTTCAGTTTTCAATGCTATCAGGGTGTAGACAGTGCATATAACCATAGTAGAGGTAGCCAATGTGACCGTATTCCGAGCTTATGTTTGAACCATATGTGCAAGTTTGCTATGTGAGTTCATTTGGCAATAGTATTGACCACCCTGAATTACCTATTACCATATATGGTCTGGACCCATGTCTGGGTATGTATGCTTGTCCAGTGGCGTAGGAAAAGGGGGGCCAGGGGGGCCGCCCCCCCCCCAGTCACTGAGGAGGGGGGCCCTGAATATGTTTGTGCCTCCCCAAAATTTGTCAAGACCTTTAATATACACACAATTTTCAATCCTTACCTCTCCCACATAGAGAAAGGTAGGTGCAGAGAGGACTGGGCCCCCAAATTAGAACTAAAGTGGATTCAAATACTACTTTTCTATACAGTCTAATATAAGTGTGTATATGATGCATCATGCATTAAAACCGATACTTAAAGCTGGTTGGAGCGGGCCCCTCCTGGGCCCCCCCAATGAAGATTTGCTTCCTACGCCTCTGTTGTCTGATTCACAGTGACTCGGTCTGAAATGTTACCTATATATATAACCAGGCCATTATTGCTTCAGTTAACGTACGTCAATTATGCATGGGGAGCTATTTGGTACACATAGTCTGGGTTAACCTTCCCTACCTACAGATATTGTGCAGATCAGTGTGATGATAGAAGTAAAATGTGTCAGATTTGGAGGTAATGTACTGTCTCCTGTATAGTCTCTACACTTGTTACAGCACAGCATGTAAAGCCTATTGGCTGAGTTATTAACAATAGCAGAGCTTCAGTCATCTGCGGCCTCTAATGGAAGCCAGTCGGAAGTAGGTTCCTTGATGTCTGGACTGGGACCCTTAGGTAAAGAGTGAAAGGGGTAGTGGAAGGCATGCTGGGTACTTACTGGGTGGGGATCAGCCAAGTGCACAGGTCTAGATAATTACAGGTAGGCCTAGCACCAATTACCTGGGACAAGGAAACATCATCTGTGACCTCATCTACTCCAAGTGCATTTGTCATGTAAACGGAAGGGGTCTAATTTCTCAATGCTGTCATTACCCCACAGCTATGGGGGCTCCTTAGTGGATGAGACTAATTCCGTGGTATTTGCGGATCCAATTCCTCTCTAATCCCTCCCTATAGTTCAATAGGATTCTGGAACAGTCTTGTGGATGATTATGCCATCATAGTTTGATGCAACCAGCTCGTAACCAGGGGTTTATGGGAGACTGAGCTACTCATCATCAGAACTGTTATTATCGCTTTTAGTGTCAGTTGAATCTGTTGAATAGCGTTGAATAGAAACGCTACTACTCCAATATTCAAAGCACACCATCCAGAGAATGTACTGTTACATTGTCCCATGCATTTAGCTTTCCCGGAATGGTGAGAATAAATATGATTCAATAAATTGATATATGTATATAAATGTTGACTTGCCATTAAGCTGTGGGACTTTCAATAACAGTAACAGTTCTTTAAAAAATATGCCATTAAGAAATATTATTTTTCATTTCCAACCAATTGCTGTATGCAATTAGAAAGCCTGCTGCTGGTGAATGGAATTATTGAGTGATTCGATTCAAGAGAAAGTTGATTGTCAACTAACGTGGAAACATTTCATTCTGGCAATAATGTCAGTGTCATCTAGACCAAGAATCACCAATAGAATAAACATGTAGTACTAGTTAATTGCATCCATTCACGTACAACCAATGACAATTACGATTAAATCATGTATTTCAACCTGCTACATAGCTATTTAGTGTTAATTGTTAGTCAGTTTCAGTGTTATTACATGGGTCATAAATTGTATACTCTGTGGTATTCTAATAAGCTAAACATTAAAATAGGCGAAAGGAAGATAGCTCAGATCATCATAGGAATTGGGAAACCCTATTCTCAGCGAACTGGAAATCCCCTGCAGGGCCAATAATTAGTTTTGCTTTGCTAAAGTGACTCGGATGCTTAGTAAGACCATGGTTCTATTTGTCTATAGAAGGCAAATAGTCTAAAGGCAATCGCCTCTTCAAAATACGGCTGCTATTTCGTGTAGTAGTTGTAAGCATCCCCATTTGAGTCTGTGAGAATAATTAGACACTAAAAAAACAAAAGGTGACCATAGCGGTCCCTGATGCACTAATGAGATTATCGTTGGACTATTTCATAAAGTAGAGCATATCTGGCAGATTTACTCGAGTTGAATCCTCGGGGCTTCAATGGCCTAAATATCCATGAAACAATTGATACAATTGACTTCTTATTTGATAAAAGAGTCTCTAACGTATGTCGCATTACCAATGACGGCAAAATAACCCCCAGCTTTGATGGGTGCCTCAGAACAAGATTATGCTTACTTATCCCTCTCTTCCCATCCCTTTAGGTCAGCAGGCATGATCACCAGCATGAAGGGTCCACCTAGGCCTTGGGACTGTGAGGAAAGGCTGGAGAATGTGGATAATTGATTTTAATGCAAGTGCTAAAATTCATTATGGAGTATGTGAGAGAGCTGGGTAGGGAGGAGTGATGATTACTTGGGGAGTTGGATGCCATAGGGGAGCAGACATGTTGGGTAAGGTAGGAGAGGGACTGGAGTCTGGGTGGCTTAAGTAGATCGGAAGTAGGGACTGAGGTGAGGAATCATGAGACTGGCAGTGATGGATGGGTTGTTAAGTAGCCTCTACTTCCAAATGATGTGCCTCTGGTGTCTGTGTGTAGAGCTCAGCCAAATTACATATATATTCCTTTCGGCACACATGGTTGTGATAATCAATGACAATAGAATCTATTTCCAGATAAGTCAATTAAGACTGCCCGCACGATGCAGCATATCCTCAAATAATATTAGGGCTGTGTCTCATGAAGTCGGGACAATATTATAGTCTTTGAGATGTTTGATTGGTATGATTGGAAAAGAGACCTAGCTGACTGGACATAGTGTGGTTCTAAATAAAAGTAGCACTACCCATCCACTCTAGACAAGTACACTGTGTTATTTGTCCCTGCTCAAACCCCAAAACAATGGTCATAGATAGGGCTAATAAATAAGGCAGGAGTAACAGCTTAGCTTTTTAAGGCTAATTAAGCTACACCCTACCCCTATCATGAGCACATTAAGTAAACTCCCATTGTTTCAGGTGTGGGAGTATAGGCAGCCAAGCTTTTACCATCAGGATGTACAACGGCCGTGTAGCAGTAATGGTATGGGTTGTGCATGGGATGAATGGAGGTTGGGAGGACTGGGGTAGGTGTATGGCTTTGAGTGTGGTCTATGGTGTGAGAGTGAGTGTGCTTTGGGGTAGTATCTGGGAAGGTGGCTGATAGAGTGTGTGGGTGAGTGGGTAATGATGTGTGGGTGCGGTGAGGGTAAGAATATGGATGTGTGGGTTTGGGGTAGTGGGGCAAGGGTGTATAGGTCTGGTATAGCACAGGAGCAGGTGGCTGGTGGAGTAGGTGAGTGGGTCGAGTATGGTATAAAGGCCCAGTGAACATGCCCGAATGGGCTCCATATGGTATTTATTTGGGCACCCTGCGCTAGCACATACCTGGTACTCAACAGGTATCCTCTTGATTGCCAAGTGGGACCTATGTGGGTTAAGCTCACAATTTCATTATTTATGTTTGTACTGCAAATCCATCAAGCCCTGCCCATTTCTGGCAACATTTGATTAGTTAACATTTTAAATTGATATTAACATATGTCTTTTTGGAGAGGTTTGGGCTGCCAACCAACCTCTCATTTCTGGACCCATTCCACCTACACAACTTTCATTGTAACTTTGTAAATATGATAAATTTAAAAGGGTAGGTTACATCTGGGCTAGTCCTGGGCTAAGTGGGCTTGTATTGCTCCTGAACTAATCACTAGATGTCCTCATTGAGGGTACAAGGGACTTATTATCCTATAGACATTTTCTCGTTTATATCACAAAGAGGCATGAATTCTCAATAGCATTATCTTAAAAGAATTGAGCATGAAACAGTTTTCAAAGTTAGTCCATTTTATGTGAAATTATCTATCTAACTGGGCTAACCCACATCAATTCTGGGCAAGCTTCTATGGGCCCCACCTGGTAGCCCATCAGTGGCCCAACTGGGGCCCATCTGGCTGGGGATGCGGTTGAGAGTAGCATCTGAGGAGTAGGTTTGGAGCATGGTTTGCTTCTGGGGTGATGTATGGCTCTGAGTGACCCAGAAGCAGCTGGGGCGGGTAGTAGAAGACACTTTGACGTGGGACAGGAGCAGCTCGGAGCTGCTCACAAGAAGAAGGCAGAGATATAGGCTGTACGCAGTGATGGAGCAGGCATGCCAATAACACAGCTACATAGTGGTCAATGTGCTGAGGTCATGCCCTAGAAGCACCAGCTGGCACCTCCACACCCACATTGGATGAAGTTTCTGACTGGACCAAATCTAATGTGATTCAAAATTGCAATTTACATAAATCTAAATGAAACTCATGTTAAACTCAAAAGTATTCCCTTTAATACCAGATTAATCTAATTGAATATTGATAAAGACACAAATGGAGGCTGGAAGGTTGAGATTCGGTTCATTTTGAAATCAGTTGCGTGATCACTTCTGCTGGTAGTAATTGAAGTATCACTTTTTAAGAGATTCCTTTTGAAATGCAATTCCTGGCTGGCCTTCCTGTGTTTACGCATTGAGGCACTGAGGGCCCATGCTTGTTTAAGCTGTTTGACATTAAAAAAATAAGTCAATTTGGCCACTTACACCTTGTCTCCATTTTAAATCCCCCTCGGAATTTTCTCTCCCTCCCCCTGTCTCTACACTACTGTTCTTTGAAAAGACTTTATAAAAAAGTGCCATGGCCAATAATAATACAAAGGGAATCTCGTACCAAATAAAAACCAACCTAATAGTTACACAGCACCATTGGCCCTCGGGAATAACTCCATGTATCCCTGCTCTAAACATCTACCACCTTATTTACTGTAGATTATTACTTAATTCCTTTAGTTTCTTATTGAGCAAGATCTTACCTATTCACCAACGTACGAGGAACCACCTTCCTTCCCAAACACAAGGCTGCTCACCCTACTACCCAACTATCATCCAATATGCCTCCATCCATACAACCCTACACAGCCTTTATTCAACACGTATTTCTCTACAGTCTCCATCATGATGCCATACTCCCTTAAAACAGAAAGGGCGGTGGGAAAAGTGCTGACTGTGGTAGGGTGGGTGGAGCTATTTTCCTATCAATTAACCTCACAGCAATCTGTTGAGAGATGAGAGAGGGGTGTTATGGATATTAAACAAAGGCTTTAGGAGGCTATCAAGTTTCACTAGGATTGCGTTTCTTTAAGAAACAGCTAGCTGGGTGGATTGATTCTACTGAGTAGCTCTTATCTATAGTAGATACGCGTGAGTGGAGCTGCTGATTATAAAGTTCTAATCAAAATGCATTTTGTGTGCCCAGTGCCATGTCTTCAAGGTGGAGTTCAGGATGGTGTCAACTCCTGTTACATTATTGTGTATTATTTCTACAGTAGTCTGACTGTAGGAAGTGAGATGTTCTTGAAGGGTTAAAGCTACCCCTACATGCATGAGGCTTCCAGAGAAGGCTCACAAATATGTCACATGGTATCAGTGCTTCCAGGAAATTCTGGGTTGCTCAGTACTAGTAAGAAGGATATTAATATCTAGCCTAGGGTGATATATGATAGAGCTACACTTTCTAGAGCAAACTGAAATAGACCTATCATATTGAAGTGTGTGTGTTTCGAAATAGATTTTTTTATAAACCCCCTTCCTATGCATGTCAGCTGTTTCCTATTGAGTCGATCACGTGGCACTTTTTACTTCTGGAAACAACCTGATTGAAAGTAAGCATCATTGATTAGCCCCAAAGTATTGATGAAGTCATCGTTCAAACAACGGGAATGGTTATGTTTAATCCTGGTTCAAGCTGTCAATCTCCACAGCGGAGCCATGGTTCTGAACATCTGCTTTCAGAGCAAAGGTAAAGGACGGTATTATCATCTTATTAAATTGCCCATTTTCTTGAAAAGGAGAACACAGATAAAATGCTTTATGTATTTAAGAGTGTTTGCGTCTCTTATTTACGATCTATGTTTGAGTTTGTAAGAGTATTGTAGCAGGCACGTATCGCTCGGGGAAGCCCGAGCGTGCGTGGAGAGCGCATTGCCCGCCTGTGGTGGCTCAAGTACCGTAGCAGAGCAGTGAGAAGCAGCTGGCCCTGTGTGCAGCGGTAGCATTCTCAACTCCGGAGTGGAGGGACCGGGGTTCGACTCCCCGTGGGGCTCAACGTTTTCACTGACCTGTTACACTGTTGCCGTGACCAGGATTCAAAACCTGGGTTGTGGTGCTTGAGCTATTCAGCTTCTGCTAGGTCGACTGGCTGGCACCACTGGTCGAACCTGGCAGAAGTCTGAAGGGGAGTAATGTAGCGGGCACGTATCGCTCGGGGAAGCCCGAGCGTGCGTGGAGAGCGCATTGCCCGCCTGTGGTGGCTCAAGTACCGTAGCAGAGCAGTGAGAAGCAGCTGGCCCTGTGGTGCAGCGGTAGCATTCTCAACTCCGGAGTGGAGGGACCGGGGTTCGACTCCCCGTGGGGCTCGACGTTTTCACTGACCTGTTACAGTATTTATTTCATAAATGATTTTCATAAATACAATTATATATTTTATTGATCATATCATGATAATGTGTTCTTGACGATCTTTTGCTTATTACCTTTTTAGATATGATACATGTAGAGATGTACTAGCATAATCTGTGAGTAGCGACTTATCCTTATCAGTGGATGTCCAAGCTTACTCTAATGTCCTATAAATCTCTATTGACGTACTAGGAGAACGTCTATCATTGCTCGGTTTCTCCACCTGTTTCTTTCATGCGATGTGCTTAATTCATAACAAAACGATATCAGAATTCCCCTCATACCCTGCGTGTATACCTAGATATATACACCGACAGATGTTCATGATAGTGTATATGATGGAGAGAATTGCTGTAGCCATGCAGTGGGAGGAAAGCATTAAGTATCAAATCAGCCCATTGACATTAAAAATAGAGAACTGATGGTGGTTGTCTGCTGAGCGAGTGGATTCGATTTGTAATCATGTTCCTCCTTTCTTTTTCAAATTGGCCTCACCCATGCTTAGTGAGATGTGGGCTGTTATCAGTTACACTGCAGCAACCCAGGTGGACATGCAACACGGCAACATGGGCCCGCTGATATGGATATTGAATATTATTTTACACCTGCAGCCAACTCAGATAGATTACACTCGTGTGGTTTAACAGAGTCCATGTGGAGGTTGAACTGATGTGGTGCGGGGTTGATGTGGTAATGTTCTACAAGTACATTAAAGTGGCATTTTCACCAAGCATATCCCACTCACAATTCTAGTACTGTACTAGTCTACTATGTGGTTAACTGCGAGTGGTGAGAATGTCCTTTAAACCTTAGTCCTTTTGGGTAGCTGCCATAGACTAAATACTACAAACTAACCATTAATTTTTGTTCCAGCATTCATTTAAGTTGAGGCTATAAATACATTTGATAAACGCTTTGATCGGTAGTTGTCATTCTTGGGATGTGTCATTGGTTTGGCGCAAACCTCATCTTAATACGCGTATACATGCTGTATCTTGGCTCAGTCAATAACAATGTCTTTAAACATCTTCACAGTGTATTGCGTGTTAACAACACAATGTAACACAATACACCTCCCCCATCAAACCTACGTGTCATTGACGACGTCACATAGCATGTTTTATTTGGGCGGACATAATCGATACATTAAAACACAGTCATCCTTACATCAAGACTTCGGATTGATTGGAAATATTGACCCCTCTGTATGTCGCAAGCACGGAGAAGTGGGATCTACAGTTAGGTTCTAAAAGCGTGTGATTCAAGCTCCCTTGGTGAGGGAAATTGGACACCACTTGTAATTGAAATCTCAATAATGCATGTCTGCGCTAAGGAATACCCTCCATCTTCATCCATAGTTTAAAACGACATAATACTTATCGACCCTGGTAGTATTTCAGTAGGAGCCGTCCTTTAATATTGAAAATCTGGTATCGAGCTGATAACATTGTGAGCCTTGGTGCTGGTGGCCCAGAGGGCTGTTTAGGTACTATATCCAGTATAGCCCAAGGCCACCTGTACAGTGGCCGTATCGAGTTGGTTTGCTTCTTGGAAAGTGAGGGATGGGGAAGGGGGGTAGAGGGGAGTAGGACTGCTAGAGGGTTGGGACGACCATGTTAGACATAGTCACATATATAGCATTAAAATCAGGCCGGGTGGGGACAAGTCGATCCCACGTCCTAAATTGCCATCATGACCACCACTATATGGTCACCAAAGGAACTAACAGGGCAGATATCCCACTCAGAAGGGTGTAGTAGACACTTCTAGCACTGGCTTTCTGGTATGAGTATCTAGGGTCCCTGTCCTGTGTGAAATGAAGGTTGGGTATCAGTATATACCAGTTGTCAGGAGGGGTGTGGAAAAGTCGGGGAGATTGTTTATTATTTTAGATGTCGTGTATTGTAGTGGGATAGGAAAAGATGCGCGCAGAAGGTATGATAGCCAAGCCCTATAAATCCTATAGGCCTATATATAAGCAAGTAGATGCATGGCAATAATGACCCACATGCATCTCCTGAACGGAATAGTAACCTTTCACATCATTACAACTAGAAACATAAACCAGGAGACTCAGCTAGTTGGGTGCCAAGCCCCAATTTGACACATTTGTGTAGTTTACTTTGGGGTTGGTCTACACCGCAGGGCAGAGGAGGATCCCCTGCCCTATTCCGATTTAAAAGAAGGACCTGTGGGGATGGGGTGTAGCCTGTAGCTCAGCCCCTGGATGTGTTCCAGCTGATATGCTAAAGCCCTACCCAAGAGGGATGCTATTGACCCTACCGAGCCATACAACCCCTATCCCGCTGCTGCAGCATAGCAATCTCCTCTGTTACCATTAAAACAGACCACAAGTGGCAGGAATCCTCCAGATCCTCCCATTAATATTTGATTCCTCCCGCCTTGTCCTGCTACTTCCCCTGAGTTATCCACTGGTTGGACTTCACCTTGGACAAGTTCACCAATAGACCATGGAGGAAGGGGTGGGGGCAAGCAGTCCCTCCCCTCTCCTGTGGTGATTTATCAATACTTCCACAGCCACATCCACCCCAGCACTACTCACACACCCCTCCACCAAAGCCCCCCTCTCCCACATGACCTCACATACACAAGACACGTCCCAAGACTCCGAGCGATGCTTTGCATATCATCACAATGTCAGTATTGATTTGTATTGCCAGTTATCGTGCTGAGATCTCAACTTGCGAGGGCGTCTTTCATTATGCATCTTTCCCTACCCATTGCCTTCTTTTGAGAGGACGATTGGGCCCTGGGGGTGGGATACTCTAAATGCTGGCTCAGTTCGTTCTCCATAGATCTACGGTGGAAACAGCTTTAGATTAAGGCTGGTATACAGTAGGGAATAAGATCTCTCTAGTATATGAATCACCCCTCCACTCTTTAGGACTCTTGGTACAATGAGAACGTAGATGAATAGGTCTTCATAGGAAGCCAAATATTACACCAGCCCTACTATCCATAAGACTTCCTCAGCAGTGCCTTTCATCTGGGAGAACTAGTCAGATCATGTTAGTTTATATGATTTATCTGAGTCTATAATTAAAGGGTGAAGCATAGGAGGTTAAAAGGGAATCTCATTTGGTAAAGCTTTAATTGATTATTTTGCCTCAAGCAAAATATCAACAACGCCATTGCAAAGGGTATTTATGTTTTATTCCCCTGCTTAAATTCCGGTGGGGTGGGTGTTATACAATATCATTAGCAAGTGTATTTTAAGTAGGTTTAATCTAAGTTTGACAACCCTTGCATAACAAATATGTGCAGGCGACTGTTGGTTGCAGTTCATAAGATCCCGATGGTATTGTTGACAATGAAGGCGTTATTCAGTGAACTTGCTTTGCTGACATTCCGTTGTGTTAAGGGATGTAATATAGACAGTATTTAGTATTCCAATGAGATCCTTCAAGCTATAAACTGTACCCATATAATTATGTCTTATCAGGGTTGCCCAGCTCATGGATAGACTATGAAGAGACTCTATCGACAATGATCGACTATGAGATCTCGGTACTATTCAGGCCACTTCAAATCTAGATCATCGGCTAATAACTGTACCTCACAGATTAGAGGGACTAGCAGCTTTTATTTATAAAAAGATATCAACTGATATCCGCCTGCTCTTATCTCATTGTCATGTTCGTATTGATTAATGATGCCTGATTGAACATTTAAAAGTTCACTCATGCACTCCTTTTTGTCTGAGGAAGCATCGCATTTATAACGAGCACTTGGAAATCATAATGACATGCATACATGGTTGTGCACTGAAAAGCCGGAAATTAAAATGTCATATCCTCTATGAAAAAGAGGCCGCAATCGATGCCTTTCATGCCGAAGATAACGGTAACCTGACGCACCAATCAATAGTTTTATTGGTAATGACTGTGGGAATGCCCTATGGGGGCATGGCCTGTTGTCAACGCCACACAGCTGGCACTCAGACGTGATAAACCACGTGTGTAATATGAGTCTGTGTAGTTCCACTATCTAATGTGAACATTTTGCTAAACAAAAATAATACTATTCCATAGCAGCGGCTGTACATCTCATATGTACGCCCACACAAATTGAATGGTATTGGCGATTGGCATCACATGTGACCCAGGGGAGGGAGAGGGAGAGGGAGAGGGAGAGGGAGGGAATGAGGGAGGGAGGGAGGGAGGGAGGGAGGGGGGAGGGAGGGGGGAGGGGGGGAGGGAGGGAGGGAGGGAGGGAGGGAGGGAGGGAGGGAGGGAGGGAGGGAGGGAGGGAGGGAGGGAGGGAGGGAGGGAGGGGGGGAGGGAGGGAGGGAGGGAGGGAGGGGGGGAGGGAGGGGGGGAGGGAGGGAGGGAGGGAGGGGGAGGGAGGGAGGGAGGGAGGGAGGGAGGGAGGGAGGGAGGGAGGGAGGGGGGAGGGAGGGAGGGAGGGAGGGAGGGAGGGGGGAGGGAGGGAGGGAGGGAGGGGGGGAGGGAGGGAGGGAGGGAGGGAGGGAGGGAGGGAGGGAGGGAGGGAGGGAGGGAGGGAGGGAAAAAAATTGGAAAAAAAAAAGTTTGGAAAAAAAAAGTTTGGAAAAAACGAAGTTTGGAAAAAACGAAGTTTGGAAAAAACGAAGTTTGGAAAAAAAAGTTTGAAAAAAAAAAAAAAAAAAGATTAATCAATTTAATTAATTAGAGGGAGGTAATCACAAGGCGTCTCATATACCGTCTCAAAAAAGCGTTCCTGGCTGCTTTAACATGGAACTCTATGGGTTCAACAAGTTGGTGGAGGGCATTAGAGGGAGGTTTTTCCTATACCTGCAATGCTAAAGAAATTAGTGAAAAAAAAGCCAAAAGTGACACTTTTTTAAATGCCTTTTTTGAGAATTTGAGCAAACGCACATTAACAATATTGGTATCGGGAGATCGGCATTGAGCTGTACGACTCAAAACACAGACATTTGTTTGGCAGGAAAATTTATTTGCTGAATTATCTGAGGTACAAGTCATGGGAAAAATGTCTTAAATTTGGTTGAGAACCGTCGTATAAGACCCTGAGGCACAGTAGTGCCCCTGGGTCAATTACAACTGACCTTAATTGTGCTATCAATCAGTAATACCCTTGTAAACAAGCTATTTAAATCGGCTTAGGAAGATAACAATAGGATTATTCTGAATGACGCACAAAGTATGTCATATGTATTATAGTTGGTGGACCTTGTGAACAGCTCCCAGACGTAGCAGGACATGTGGGTGACGCAGGTGGTATTGTGCCACATGGGAGGAGGGCATTATTATGACTGGGGGGATCCGTGTGGAAGGAATGCATACCGGAGTAGGCAGCAGGCAGTAAAGTGGTGGGAGGAAGTACAAGAAGACTATTGAGTGAGTCTGTCAGGTCGGCCTGCTGCAGATGCGGTTAACACGCATGGTAATAATGAGGAGGGGCTAAAGTAATGTAATGTCCATATCTGCTGAACAAGACAACAGTTGATCGGGGTCCTAGCTCATACACCAAGCAATGCACATATGCTATAGGTAATGGAAAGACACGTTAGGTTTTCAATGCACTACTTTTTAAATATTAACTGCTACTTTTAAACCATTTCTGATAGTGTCTTTTTTTCTTAATTGTATCGTGGTGACTAAATCAACACATAGTTTAATGATTAAAGTAACATATCATTATTCCTTTAGTCTACCTGTACTGTGGTGTTAAAGTGGCGATTGGGATGCTGAAGTGTAACACTCGCTTCTCAAGGGTACCCCCTGCGCTTTAGGTGAGGAGACACTTGTGTGAGAATATGCCTACATTCTACTAAAATGATTTCTTACCTCATTGTTGTGACCACGGGACAAATTCCCACATTAAGCCCATGCCTTTAATTTTACTCCGTCTGTTGAAATTCTCCTGAACTAGTATATAGACAAGTACCACAATGTTTTAAATTGGAAACAATCATAACCTACCTTATCACAAATCGGTATGGAGAAGACTAAGTTGAGGTTGAGTTTGAGTTTGTTATGGTCTATTTGATTTGGTTCTCAGTTTTCCAGTAAATGCCAAATTTACAGAATAAATCAAGTAAACATGTCCACATAAAAAAGTACAAAGATGTATAGATTGTCTAATATTTAGGTGATTTGATATTGGTACAGTCACAATCCCAGATCATTTGCTTTCAGATAAGCATTATTGTTGGAAAGTCAGTGCAATTGCAATTTCCTCATGCCTAGCTGCGCAGGCTTCATGGCATTACATCAACCGTTGAGGCCTCAAGGCAATGCTGAAATGTATTCTCCTATTTTATAAAGTGCCTTCTGCATTCCTTTTAGGTATCAAGAGTGTGTGAGAAGCCCTGCCACTAAAAGGATTTCTTGGCTAGTTGTTCTAATTGGACCATAGTAGAAACACCCACACTGCACACCGTGCCATTATTTCACAGTTGGTTTCGATTGAATAATCAAAGACATGCCATTATCTTAAGGCAAATAAAGTAGATCAGTTTGTTTGTGTTTTTTTTAGTAAAGAAAGTGATAAGCACTGCCTCACAGAAAAGCACCATTTGAAAAATAAATGATGCTACTTTGTGCAAAAGTCCAAAAAAATAAATCCGTTAAATTTCCATTTTCTACCTTGGTCAGGAAAAGGGAAATTAGTGTGAAGCCAAGCATTTTTTTAGTCTGGCTATTAATTGTTTTGTTCAAAGTTTCCTGTTAAACGGACAATTCATCCAGATGATTACACAAGGGGAAGTACAAGTAAAAAAGGAGCACTCTGTCCTACGCCTGCTTGACACGAGTGGAAATTAATTGAGATGGACTCAACTTACAACCAAAAAGGGGCCACTTATACCCCTAATTAGACCTGAGACAACATGAAATGGATCCTTCAAGAGGAGGCCTGCGAGAGTGGGATGGATGGGAAGCAGTTGGGATCCAACAGAGATATCCTGAGCAGCTACAGAACCAATAGATGGGCCTTGCCTCATTATTACATATTTCACTTCATTATTTTACTTAAACATATCCGAGTTGAAACTGAACGGCTTATTCATCATGGCTTTATATCCATGTATGCCTTACTAAAACACTGACATGAGACGATATTTATAAGACAAGATGCATGTTTAGACATTTCTGGTTTAGGCCACCTATATTTGTACACAGAATACCGATGGCGGGAAACGGCACTTATGTAAGTGAACAATGGTCATGCCTACCGCGTTGGTGGCTTCTGTGAAGGTCACGCATTTGTCCTGGTGCCTTCCACTCAGCCATGAGGCAGATGCTAGTGCTTGAGTTTGAGTTTGATTTATTTTATTTGGTTTCAATTACTTACATAGGGCGCTTTTAAGCAAAACCAAAGTAGACAAGATGAGCAAATACGTCTAAGGATAGCGATAGATAGATAATCAAACAGTTCTGTGTTGAGTTTATAATTCATTGTTCGGGATGGCAATGTTTTATGATGTGTAGCATCCTATCTAATAATGGTGTGATAACATACATCATTAACTCAAATAAATCTATGCTGTAAACATTACTTTGCATGTGACAAAATATAGTCCCAGTTCAAACCTAAAGGCTACAGATAATCTTACTAGGAAAGGTGAGTGGCACCCATCAAAAAGATATGCTAGCATAACCACAAAGGGGAGAAACTTCTTTCTTATCAATGCCATAGTTGCAGAGCTATTAGCTTTCCCTCCTAGATGAGGTTCTTCAAGTTGTAGGATAAAGATGTGTCAAGTTTAATCACCACCGACCTAAGTGGTTGTCAGCCTGGATGATGATAGGCAGTAATTTAACAGCTTTGAACAGAGTAGCAAGCCAGGCACCTACACTAATGTATAAAGGCTGACACAACTCTAATTTGTTACAGGTGTCTCCTTCCTCGCCCCACCAAAGCATTATAGATGAGAGTACTCAATCACTGTTAAGTCGTTTTGTTTTAGTATTATCACTGCTGCTGAAGAGTAAGTTGGTCAGTTAGTGCTATGGAGGAGCAGCAGATGGTACCTTCAGAGGTGATTTAGTTCATAAGATTAATAATAGCTACACACAGGCAAATATCAGCGTCACCCAATGTCGCCAATACTACTCTCATACAAGGGTCAGGCACTGCTGGACTACTATAGATGGGTCAAGGGCCATTCTAGTGAGGGTCAGGCTAGGCTGGACATTCAATAACAGGCTGGACTTTGGCAAACTTGCTTGGAAGTCTGGCCATGCTGGATCCTCATGCCACAGTCTGACAATGCTGGACTCTTGCAGGCTGAAAGAGACTCTCCCCAGATATTGCCAGACTATGGCATGAAGATCCAGCATGGCCAGACTTTCAAGCAATTTTGCCAAAGTCCAGCCTGTTATTGAATGTCCAGCCTAGCCTGACCCTCACTAGAATGGCCCTTGACCCATCTGATATAGTCCAGCAGTGCCTGACCCTTGTCTGAGAGTAATATTGGCGACATTGGGTGACGCTGATATTTGCCTCTGTGTACAATGTTTTCATATAACTGATAGCTAAGTACGTTTCATGTTAAGACTAGTAGACTCTGGTCATCAGAAAAAGTGACGTTGTGCTATTGATATCACGTGCAGGCTATATTATGCAGTCCAACCAAAGATCGGACGTCATGTGAATTAGCTCAAACTGATAAAGAGCCACATAATGTGTTCATAAACACAGTACTTGTCAAATTGGTAATAAGTAAGCACGGTGGTATATTTTTGCTCCGCTTCTAGGTATGCTATGAATAAATGAGTATATGAGGATATGAGACATAACATAATAAACAGGCAGAGTTATGCAAAGTGGATAGACGGTAATTGCTTAAATCAGTAAATAATATTGGTGGTAATGCTCTTACAAATATACATTATCTATAAATTACATTATCATAGGCATTATTATAGCGATCCCTGAGAACCATCGCTCACATGCAGGAGTACTACTCCGCACGGCTAGTCAAATTTGAGAGGATACCATAATAATTGCTTATTTTTACCATCCCATACCCTCTCTTCCTTCTTGTTCTTGAATTTCTAATGTGGGAATAATTAGTCAACTGGGTTTACCGAACGTTTCTACTTTGGGTAGACAGCAAAATATAAAGCATTACATTTGAAATTTGCTCCATACTTATTTCATCACAATACTAACTCTCTGAAAATATTATCTATTGACTCCCCCTTAACATGCAACATTGTTAACGATTGGCTTTAACAGACGTCCATTTGATATTATATCGATATACATGTAATACCGTGCTGGAAGCACTATAACGTGCCCTTTACCATGGCTGCCTCTGTCCACAATGTCAAGTACAGAGTACATATTGTAAGATGGAGTGAGGAGTACTGTATGCAAAGAAGAGTCCAGTCATTGTGAGCTTCCTGGCCAATGGGGGAAGAGTCAGGTGTATTTGGCAGGGGTAGACACTAACATTTTCAGTCATGGGCCATTTGGGCCCATAGCCTCGGGAATCTACGAGCCCACACCTGTTCTTTTGCCCCCAGAATATGTATATATTTGACTTTTTGTAAAGAGAAAATCATAGTTTTCGCTGCTTAAGATAGATCCAGACCTAAACAAAAAGCAAGTTGCTAGAGTGATACATCAAGTAGTGTTAGTAGTATATGAAAAAAGGCATTACGTACACCCGTATCTTGGTCTAGAATACTGCAGTATGAGATAATAGACTGTTTCGGGGTCTTGGATACTAGAGACATTTATAAAAGAGTTATGGAATGAAATGAGAGGCTTAGGTGCCTCAGAAAAGCATATATAATTATGTCCCTAAAATGTCAGACGTATGGTATAATCATAGGAATGGCAAGGCTAATGCTAGATCTCTAGTGGCCGAGGCAGATTACCAGTGCATAAAGCGTATGAAACACTGAGATGCAAGGGCTGAGATACATGCTAATAGAGCAGTTTAAGCATTATCATACTGGTGAGTGGACTGTCCGGGAGTAAAGTAATAGCAGTTTAGCCACTTTCTGACCACATTCCTCCTGCAACATCAAAGTTATAAGGGATGGTTCGGTCAATTCTAATCTACCAACAATAATTTCTTAAACACTTGGGATTACATTAAACTTTATATACGATCAAAATCATAGTGAGTTATTGATAAATCAAAATAGTTGGGGACTTATTTAAATATTTTCTAGTCAACTAATATGAGATGTCTATAACAGAGAAGCGTATAGCTTTTGGCAGCAGAGAAAAACAGTGACCCATAATTGTGAGCGTTGACAAGTTGTTAAATGCCATGGGTGCTGCGACTGAAAGGTCCCACACATCTCCTGGTACCTTTTTAGCAATGAGGGCCCCTGGTAAAAGCGACTGAGTGAAGTATTTTAATACGTCGTCACCTCTACTTCCAAACCCTTAATCAGATAGCCAGGATATAGTACTCTGGGTTGTGATATATCGTGTGTGGGGAGGCTTAGGCAGAGGTTACCATGTCAGCACCCTATTAGGATCTGCTGAGTATATATACATGAGGGTGCGTAATATGGTTTCAGGGTCCCTTCTCCCTACCAATGAATACGCCACCTTACAAACTTGATCTAGGATATGTCTATCAATACCACCTCCCCCCATATATCACCTGACCCAAAAAGCTAAAATGTCCTTTTTTAATGATACACAAATGAGTTTCAGTTGTGTGAGCAATGATATCTTCCCCATCTGCGCCCCCTCCCGATGGTTCCATCAGAGTATGGTATGCCCCCACTGGTATGCCCCCACTAGCTACATATACTCCATAATCAGCAGCCAGACATGGACGCTAAAAGCAATTAGGATCAGCCAATACCCCAATCCAACCGTTTTCACACACAGTTCCTCCCCATCCCCATACTATCTCCCATCAACACACCACTATACCTCGTGCAGACATATGTCGCCGGCACTACAACTAATGGTTTACCATGGGAAGAGTTCCGAGCATAGAATATACTGGAACTGCGTCAGATGCCTGAGAGACATCATATTTGCCTATGTCAATTTACTTTGTCAGTCAGATGGTAAACATGCATAGCTTTAGCGAAACGAGGATGAATATCGATTGAACGCTTTTTATAAGCTTGCTATAAAAATGCCTCTCAATAAATATGTCCTTACATAGCCGGGGTATGCTATAGATTTAAAGCTCCCCCAACAAAATAACTGCCCCATGGTGATTCTGTCGTCATTGTAATTATGGGCCACTTTAACGCTGGATCATGTCTCCCTGAGCTGAGACATAATACTCAGGTAGCGGACAGCTTCAGGGGAAGGTGGTATAGACGGGTCATTAGGGGCCTGGTCGGGCGACAAGCCATGCAGGCCTGGGAACATAGTATGGGCTATTGGGGTCCTAATAGGCCCGATATGTTCACGTCTTCTTCCCTAAACGACTCTGGCTCTGTAGACGTATATATCAGGCATCAACGCTGAGTCTATAGGGGGAGGACAGATAGGGGGAGCGAAGCTATGGGGTTGACAAAGAACGCTGGGGTGCTGAAAATAGGAAGATTTGAGCACAATAGATAGAGGATGGAGGTAAATGGATTGAGGAATGAATCTGTAGGTTAGCAGAGGTTAGACATGATGGAATGATATTCTGTAGCTCATGGTATCATCGGTGGGGTATGCTGGCCATTCCAAACCTGCATATTGTCTGGTTGATAGAATTATGATGCTTTATGACAATTCACTATGTACCAGCTAGTCTGGATACTGCATAGAGTCTATGCCTTAGAGGCCCATGCTGGTACCCCTACAGTAACAGTCAGAGTGGAGACAAGTATTTAGATATTTATATAGGCTGGGTGGGGATTTAACTGCTTTAAACCTACGCCATTTTGGTGTGGGCCCCTGTCTGAGTATATTATGCTTAAGGGGTTAACAATATGTTAGAGCTGATTATGTGTAGACATATAGTATATAGATATAGATATACATAAATAGATAGATAGATAGATAGATAGATAGATAGATAGATAGATAGATAGATAGATAGATAGATAGATAGATAGATAGATAGATAGATAGATAGATAGATAGATAGATAGATAGATAGATAGATGATATCCACTCTTTAGTCTATACACTTATTACAGCACAGCATGCCATGCCTACCCGGTATAGGCTTAGTTATCATATGTGGCCTCTAATGGAAGCCAGTCAGAAGTGGTTTCTTTAATGTCTGGGCTGGCTGTGCCCTGGGTGAGGGTTGATGAGGGGCTGGATGGATAGGATGGGTTGAGTGCACCTGGGTCATTACAGGTAGACCTAGCACCAATTACCTGGGACAAGGAAACATCATCTGTGACCTCATCTACTCCAAGTGCGTTTGCCATGAAAATATCAGCTACTTTTCAAAGCGTTCATTATCCCATAGCCAAGGGGCTCCTCGGACAAGGGAACCCATTCCTTGTTATATGTGCATCCAGTACTTTTCTATTCTGTTACGATTTAGTTTTAGCCTTGAGTATTATTATATCCACTTTGAATGCATGATAACCAGCTGGTAACCGGTGAGTGACAGGCTGAGGTACTCCATTTTGTACTATTAGTTCCATCATGTCTCATTTCATTACTCGGATGTTTAGGCTACTGGAATCTGGCGAATAGGCCAATAATGAAGGCTAATAGATCTAAAGATGTTCAAATACCATTTTCCCCTCCAGATATATTAGCACTATTATATTGTTAAATCGTCAAGGATCTCGAAGAGTAAAAAAAAAACAAGATACAAAACTTGGAACAGTAACAATTCTCAAAATACCATTTCGAAATATTCCTCGGTTAACAACAGTGAATGGATGTCATGTCAGAGGATGTCATCTTCTGTTGAGAATCTGACATGGAAAAAAAGGATGTTATTGTTCACCACCCTCCATGTTTTATGCAAATAGAAAGTTCGGTTGCTGCACTGATATTCCTAGGCTCCCTATACGCCCAACCTCTCAGTCACTAGTGCCCAACCTAGTTAGTCATTTTTTGGATCCCTATACCACCAACCTAGATTAGTTATTATTGCCAGGTTGGTCACTACTGACCAACCCACCTTAGTCTTTTTAGTTCCAGGGGGAGCCACTGAGTGGTCATCACAGGTGGCCCCAACTAGTGGCATACAAATACAACACACCAATGGTGGACCTAGGTTAGCCACTACTGACTGACCCCTTGGTCATTTTAGAATATAACTTTGCCATTGTGACTAACACTCATATGACCAACCTGGGTTAGTCTATACTGACTAACCCTTTCAATCTATGGATTTTCAGTGTGTGGACTGAATGGAATTGTTCAGTGATTCACGATAATGCTTACTGTGATGCCAATGAATATATTTCTTGGATGGACTTATCTCATTCTTAATGTAAACCCCCATACAGTATAGAACCTCAATAGGAGTATCATGTGTGTAAATTTACATCCATATTCTTTCGGTGTTATAGCAGGAATCATCAACCACATACTTTTGGCCGTACAAACATTTCGAGTGTAAAGTAGGCATAATATTTACCCTTGCCTTCCACTGACAGTGTTATCATTGTCCTGAATGAGGGAGAATTGTAGTGTTATTTCTGTTCCATTTGTATGTTTTCCTAGCAGTGCTAACCATGATGAGGAATAAGCGGAAGGAAGACATTACAGAGTTTGCCAGGAATTTGGAGACCCTATCTCCCCACCTGGGAATCGACTGCAGATAATTAGTTTCCCTTGCCAACGTGACTAAGGTGATCAGCCAGTCCATATTTTTACTTATCTAATCAAGGGAAATAACCCTCAGGGCAGTTGCCTCTCCGAAATATGGCTGCTATTTCATGTAGTAAGTTGCAACCATCCCCATTTGATTAGTCTGGGAAAATCATTAGCTTAATTAAAGAACCAAGGGACGGTCATGAAGTCCCTCCAACGAACTAATCAGACGAGGCGTAATTAAGAACTTTGGACTATTCTAATTGTGATTTCCACAAAGTAAATCATACCCACCAGACTTACTCAAGTTGATTATAGCCAAGGTGTATAGTGGTTGGTTTGATTAGATTTAAGTCATGTATGGAAATATGGGGTACTATATGGAACTATCGGTTCAACTCTGCATTAATGAGTCAACTTGAATTGACATACTGACAATTGGCATGACTAGTTGACCTCCGCGCGCACCTTATTTGTCATGCCCTAGTATTATCTAACAGCAGTACCATGTCGACGGTCCTACCTGACTAACAATGATGGCCTAATCAGCTGATGCTATAGCATTGTAGTCAGCTCTTAGACCTGTGCTGCTATAGCAGTGCATTAAGTAGCTTGATTGTGACACAATCACACATGCTGGTTACTGCCCACACTCAGCCGCACCAACATATGTGGATCAACAAGGGAAAAGGGACCTCCGCGGGGGATTTTTAGTTCCAACTTTGGCCACCAGGGGGCTCCAGATAGCCAACAATGTTCAAAATATCATAAAAATTGTACTATACTACTTTTTGATGGAGAATACAATAAGTCACTTTAGAAAATTCCAACTTTAGTGAAAACCTTCCATATTTGGAATGTAGAAAGAACGTTTTTAGGCCTAAATTGGTGTCTTTGTACTTGTTGGTTGCCATGGAAACATAATTTTCATTCTAAATTGAATTTTTTTAGAAATTGATGATTACATGCCCCACAAAGATTTCTATGCTGAAAACGGAGTGTAAATCCCATTTTAAGATTAAAAGCTGTGACCAAATGTTTGAAAAAGTTAGGATATTTAGGAATTTTCGTAATTATGCAAATTAGATAGGGATATCTGTAAAACAAAATAAGATAGTGCTTATTGGCATTTGAGATTGGACAGTGTCCAAACATATTCAATGAGCCAGTTCTCAACAACTAGAAGCTAACGAACTATATCACTGGAAAGCTGATGACCTAAGAAATAACATCTTTAATTTCATACACGGTAGTACATGTGGAATCACTTGAAGAATACCTCGATACATCCACACCGTCTGGACCCATGTGTCCTTACTGCCCCCACATACCCTCTTTAATGTGTCTTTGTCAATTTAATATGACATACATCCTGTATATATATATATATATATTCATTATTATCATTATTCTAGTATGCATGCCTCATCTAGAGAGATGCGGTTTATGTCATTATTGTGTAGAAATAGATGCGTTCACTCAGCATCAGTATTGGGATGAATAATTACTTTGGGATTCTAAATGGTATGATTGGGCAGCGGAGGCCACCTTGAATCACTCATTTCTAATATAAAGTTAGTTCTCTTCCGGTATGTCTCCAGTTCCACAACTCGAGACATATCCACCCCATTTTTCTCTACCATCCCTATGACTACCCGATGGCATGGATGACATGTCGGGCTATATAACACAACGACGCATTTAGCATCACACTCGAACAAGGACTGAAATCGGTGTGGTGTGCAGAGGACGACTGCGCTCCCCAATGAAATAATAGTAAAGAAATGAAAATGTGATATGCAGTTTTCTTCGTCAAGTATATGGGCCGTGCCACTGTAATACGCCAATATGGCAAGTACTGTCAACACAAGCTAAATCTTGATAACCAATTAATACCTCTATAACCATGGAATATTTGTTTAAGTTGTAGACTGCCTCGTCATGATTATAACAAGCATGCTGGATTGGCCCTTTTGTGATGAACCTTCAAAATGCAAGTTATACAAATCTCTAGTATAGATTCATAGATGCTAAGGCATATGATTTACAAGCAGTTAACAAATGTTATATGTGTATAATGTATTCTATAAAAGCTCTTCTCCTTCTGTGGTGTCCTCGGTGTTTCAATACCAAGGAAATGTAGGGAATATAATTCATATCAATTCCTCCCCATTTGGCAAAAGAGTCTCAAAGGGACGCCACACAAATCAATAATATCAGAAAATCCTCCATCCATCATGGATGCCTCTGAAGGGGATTCTGGCTACTAATCCTTCCCTTCCGACCACTATAGCCCGATAGCCTGCAGAGCAGAGGGCACGATCAGCAGCATTGACGGCGGGGACTTTGACTGACCAAGGCCCTGGAGAAACCCTGGAGAGGGCTGGAGGAAGGGGATAACTTCCCCCTGACTACCTCCTGCCTGGAGGCTCAGACTCCTTAAGAAGCCTGCCTGTAGCAGGGCACTAGATCATGACAGCCGGGGGAAAAGATAATACAGACAAAAACAAAACAAAATAGAAACTGCTCAAAAAGGTTGTAGGGTGTTCCACGCTACAAGCAGACGTGGAATTGGCTTGGGGTGGTGGTGGGATTTGTACTGATGTTGTGGTCTGGGCTGAGGGGTGTAGAAAGGTGATAGGTGGGCCCAGCGTGGAGATGTATTAGAATGAATAGGCTGGCTGGGGCTGGGTTTGATTGCACTGTTTGTATTGGTTGCCTGTTGTGGTAGAATCTGACCAAAAGTGAGATTGCTACTATATTGTAGCAGAAGGAAAGATGTATAAGCCTATATGATAAATATGTGTTGACGTTTCATTGATAGCAATTGGCAAGGATTAAAACCCCTTCCAAGTCAATATATTGCACACAATTGCATTGAGTTACAAGAAATCCAGGGGTGAAGGGGTTAAATAACCTACCTAATGGTAGAGGGGCAGCTCCTAAAGTATAGTAAAGTGGTAAAGGTACATTGAGTGAGGGGGAGGGGTTATCGGATAATGTTGGAATATATTATGGAGTGGGTGAAAGTCATAATAAGTAATGATTTCCAGGGAAGTAGGATGTGCTGTATGAGGTAGAAGAGAGACTAGAGCAGGGTGAGTGGCTCAGATGGATTTGTAGTAGGGAGTTGAGGACTCATGAGATAGGGGACTGACAGTGATGGATAGGTTCTGAAGGAGCATCAACAGTATTGTGAATACTCTGTGTATAGTCCTTACCTAAAATAATTTAGAACAGTTTTGACCTTCATGGTTTGTATTGTGAATGGGAAAACAGGTAATTCACTCATCAGTAATCCCTTTAATGCAGCCGTTTGTAAAACAAAATGTAGTCCTAAATATACAAGCATATATAATATCAATTGACCCTCGTGGGACTGTAGAACCAATCATCAGATATGTCAGGTGGAACTGTCTTTACGAATTCCTATATTTCACTGAGTGGATATTCGACTATAACATCCATGTCATCCTTTTACTATCTGATGTTTTGAAACAGTCATGAAAGTCCAATACTACCAGCTCAATAAAATACGCCCGATAAGATCTTATCAAACTGTCGTTACCAATACCACGGAGGCTTTAGTGGGCATTTACTAATTTGTGATGTGGTTCTTTACGATGTACAAATAGTGGGGAACTCTACCTACTCTATTATTGAAGTAAAGTTGATGAGATGTGTCGGCCAGAGCAAAAAGGGTAATTCTCTTATCAATGTTCCTATAATTAGCGTTGGTCGGTCAGGTATTCACCACCTTTGATGGGATAAGATTACGAAAGGTAGGTCTATGGCTATGGGCATTTGGAAGTAGGAGCCTTTACAAATGGATGATGTGTGAACTGCCTGAATTACTTTCACAGCTGACAAGGGACCTGAGCTGATTGGAGACGGGAATGGTTCTATAGCTGTAAGGGTATGGCCTGTGAATGGTAGGCTGAATGGAGGCTGCACCTCTGTGGATGGGTATGGGTGGGCGGGTGGATGGATGGGTGTGTTGTGGATGGGGTGTGGTGAGGGCTGCATCTGAGAAGGTGGCTGAGTGGGTCTGTGTGGGTGGGTTAAAATGTAAGTGTAGTGTGTGGTAGCTGGGGTTTGGGGTTTGGGGTTTGGGTCTAAGGGTATAGGTGTGGTGGCAGAGTAGGTGGTGAGTATGGCATAATGAGGTGGTGGGGAGGATAAGGGTACCCTCTGAGGAGGTGGTTTGGAGAGTGTGTCAGTGTGCATGGTGGTAGGGTATGAGTATCGCCATGTGGGTGATATTTTATAGGATATATGAACCATATCTCATCCATTTAGTCACATTAGCACATCAATTGCAAACAATCTTAAAGTTGGTATTGTGCCCTGAGATGGTCGGCACTCTCTAATACAATGTTATAAGCCTATGCAGCATTCTACTGAAATATGCAGATTAGTTCAACTCATATGTAGTAAGATCATGGAACAGCTACTTAACCACGTGGAGGCCTCTATTTGCCTAGCCTCTATAAGCAGCTCTGTCCACTTGTCCGATCCTCTACCAAACAGAGCTGCTTGGAATGCCCCATTCAAAAGTGGACTAAGTGCTCGATCACAAAGGAAACAACCTATACTTTATATATTTTGTGATAATTAGATAGAATACACTCTTACCAAGGTCGATCACACCAAAACAGATGTGATCGGATCTTTATAAATGTGTAAAAAGTGATTTTACAGGCCAAAATGTCACCCAATCGGCATTTTGACGTCTATATGACGTGGGTTGTTGTCATGGTAAAGTTTCCCTGGTAACCCTCTCCCACTCCACTATTTTCAATAGGGTAACGTCAATCTCCGAAACGGCCGACCCTCAACGGACCCCAACCACTTCCCTACGACGTAGTAGCAGATGGAACTCTAACCTCCCATATACCATAATGACTTGTATAAGTGCAAGGGCCTCAAATAAGCGCAGGTCTTGTATAAGAGCATGGTAAAAAGGGGTATTGAAATGGAGGTGTGCTTAGTCAAGCCACTATGGTAGGTTTGGTAAGAGTAGCATATCAGGTGGTGGTGGGGAGCATGGTTTGCTTCTGGGGTGATGTATGGCTCTGAGTGACCCAGAAGCAGCTGGGGCGGGTAGTAGAAGACACTTTGACGTGGGACAGGAGCAGCTAGGAGCTGCTCACAAGAAGAAGGCAGAGATATAGGCTGTACACAGTGATGGAGCAGGCATGCCAATAACACAGCTACATAGTGGTCAATGTGCTGAGGTCATGCCCTAGAAGCACTGGCTGGAATGTGTTTCACCACATAATATGGAGAGGGGGTGTATGTCACATATGCAGGACATTCTCTTTCTGTTCAGATTTCTGTATGTAATAATCAAATGGGTAGGTCATATAATATTATGTACATTCCATTTCTGTTCAACATCAATCAAAATAAAGGTCCACATACAGTCGGTAGATATGGTATATCGACAAATGACCTAAAGCTCATTCCACAACCTACCTAGCTCTTTCCCTTGCCTTCCAAGTATATCCTCCTCAGAATATTCCCAGACTTACCCTGGCTCTCTAGTTTATTCCCCCACCTCCCCAGGCTATTCCCTATGTGTTACATTACAGAGGAAATCTTGGAGGGTTTCAGAATATAGACTGGTCTCTTACTTAGATGTGGATATGCGGAATGTGACTTAAACCTACCGATTTGTGATTAAAATCAAACACATGATTAACATCAAAAGTCCCCTCTTGAAAACCAGGGAACGCTACATAATAAAGAAGGCAAAAATGAAGGCTGGGAGGTTGAGATCGGGTTACTTTCGAAAGCAGTTGCGTGATCACTTTGGCTGGCAGTAATTGATGTTATAGTTTTTAAGAGATTCCTTTCGAAATGCAATCCTGGCTGGCCTTCCTGTGTTTACCCATTGAAGCACTGAGGACCGATGCTTGTTTAAGCTGTTTGACATTGAAAAGAAAGCAATTTGGTCATTCATCGCTTGTCTCCAGTTTAAAACAGTACAAACTGATTTCAAATTGTGCCTCTAGGGCACAAAAGAATCAAATCAGTTGCACTGGCTCTCATATGTACACTGAGATGGGGTGAAGGTCTGTTCTTATTGATGTTTCCTGGCATTGATTGCTTCACCAGTTGATTTTGTATTTTGATGTTTTGATTCCAAAGCCATTGCAAAACTATAGCATTTTATTGTCCTGCTAAAGGCTTTATTGATGTAAAATGGTTCAGTCACCATAATAAACTCCCATTTCTCTGTGATACATGCAAGTTCCACTTCATGCTGCCATGACTCAAGACAACCCTATGCTCTGTAAATATGCATAATAAATAATCTCCTACTTTCCCAGTCACCATACACTATACTGCCATCCTTACAAGGCACAGGCGTTCTTTATTCAACCAACATTTCTCTATGGTCTCCATGGTGATGCTTTATTCCCTACATACAGAAAGGACTGGAGGAGAAAAGTTGAACGTGGTCGGGTGGGTGGAGTTTTTCTTCCTATCAATTAACCTCACTGCAATTTGATGGGATATGGGAGAGGGGTGTTATGGATATTGAAAGAAAGCTGTAGGAGACTATATGGTTTCACGAGGGCTGTTCTTCTTTAAGATGCAGCTAGCTGCATTGTATTGATTCTACTGAGCCGCTCTTATGTACAGTGAATAGGCTTTGGGCAAGCTGTTCCTTGCTGATAAGAAAGCTCTAATCAAAATGCATTTGACTTTGTGCGCCCAGTGCCTGGTCGTCAAGGTGGATTGACGTGTGGTGTTTAGTCCTCTGGCTGTATTATGTGTAAGCCCCACAGCAGCCTGATTGTCAGCCGATTGTAAGAACTGAGCACCTCTAGCAGGGTTGAAGCTTACAGCAAAAGCTCACAAATACTTCACATGATCTCAGCGCTTCTAGGAAACTCTGTCGCTAAGTATTAGTCAGAGGGGTATTAATATATTGGCTGAGGTGATTTATCTGAGTACTGCACTTTCTAGGTTATACTGAAATTGTGTGTCTGTATCCGGACATAGTTTTATGGTTTATGAACCGTATTTATATTAACGTCCACTGTTTTGTCTGGAATGGAGCACTACGGTATATGGCACCATCAGATCGTTCCTGGCATACTTGCCTCACATTTTAAGTAATGTCCCTATGGTATAGCTGTAAATTGGGTGGGGGACTGTGAACAGATAGAGTCGGTGTCTCCGGACAGACTCTGGATAGAGTGTGCCGCTTGTGTGCGTCTGGATAGACGGAATGCCCGTGAATAGGGAGGGGTCTGTGAGTAGATTGGAGCTACTCAGCATCCCTGGGACCTCATCATAGGTCACCTGGGAGGGCGACACGTGCTGTCTGACATACGTAGTAAGCATTCCCGCCTTTTAGCTGGGACGATGATGTCCCCTAAGTGAATTGATGTCATTCTCAATCCTCACAAAACAAGTAAGGGAGGCTGACGTGCCTCTATTTGATGTTGTGGCAATATTCAATTTTTACCAGAGACCGTATAACTGAATGATGGTCTGGGGAAATGTGATTCCGAGTTGGGAAGGCCCAAGGGACAGGAGTATGGAGTAGGATGGTAGAGCGGGTTATGGGAGGAATGGTGGTAGTGCATGAATGAGTCAGGCAGGAAGGGTGGTAGGGAATGGGAGGATTAATAGTTGACTAAATAGGAGAGTATAACAGGGGAGGGAGGGGGTGGTCATCTGATGCTGCATCCATCAGTCTAAAATGCCATAAACTTCTAAATAATGCGTCAGAGTTATGAAAAAAACGAATTACTTAAAGGCGGACAGTTATATCTAAAATACATGGATTAACTATGAAGGCAGGTAACTGTGAGAACCAAATGGCAGGAGAAAGTGTGCCACCAATATAATGAAAGGCAATACACAACAGGAAGTTGGTCGGAAGGAGATGGAGGTCAGGATGGACTGACACTGATAGTAGTATTTATAAGGAATTAGGAGTCGTTGTATTGTGTTTAAGAGGCACAGGTTCATTTCACATATATATCGTGGGACAGTTCCACATAAAAGGGATTAGATGGATGACTTTGCGAGGCGGGCTTGGGGTTTTCATATATGTCTAGGTGCTTCATGGAGCAAAGAGGTTTCTCTTCCAGTGTAAGAAAGTTCTTGAGAAAGATATTGGGTGTCATGATATTCTATTGCGCAGTTTCAAACCTGCATATCTCGTGGGCCTGACCCATATAGGACTCCAGAATATGGTCCACAATATGTTTAATGTAGTCACAATAACACATACGTATACCACCAACCTTTAGAAGGGCGGAAACGTAAGTAAATAAAACGAAATGTTATGTCAAGGAAGAAGAGAATTAGAAATTAGAGGATCATTGCAGGGGAACATACTTATCTACTCTGGGGAGGAAATTACCATAACATTTTAAGATAAAGTTGGGAGCAGAATATAATGCGACATTCATAGCACTTAAAAACATCTTGTCCATCCCGACGTGGATATCGGACCATCAAGTCCTATCCATATTTCACGATGATAAAAGGCCCGCACGACCCCCTGCTGCCCTGCCCATGAATACATCCTGAATATGAGAACAGATAGATTCAGGCAATATCTTCACTATCTATTTTCGTTATGGCCGTGAAGGAAGGTTCCTCGTCATTGACGTGATGTGACGGGAGTTCGACCTGTCGATAAATGCATCGATTCAACAAAATCCAATTTCATTATCAGTGATATGTCAGCTTATGTATGGAAAGTGGTGCAACAATAATTCTATTCCCAGGGACAAATCCACATGGAATGACAAAGGATTATGCTACGTGTATCTAGCAAAGTATGAATTTAGAATGCTGCTGTTGTAGTCTAACTTGTAAGAGCTGCCTTTGTTATAAGTTGACAGCTCTACTATGTCAACATTATTTCGTTCAACTTTGGTAGCATATATTTAATTTTTGTTTGCTTTGTCCATTTGCTTCTGTCCTATACAAGCGCCCTTCCGCAGAGGATCAATATACAATAAGAGCAGGGTATAATTGATCATCGTTCTACCATATCTCTACATTAGAGCACGTATTGCTATAATGTCGATACTATCCTCAACCCCTACACATAGTTCCATCCAGATGGCGAACACTAACATTACCCGGCCCCACGAGGAAATATCACCACTATCGTCCCTACCACCGACAACAAGAGCATTGCAGCGGCTGCTATCTCCCCGGGCTACAGCCAGATATGTTCCTGCAGTATCTCTAATAATATTTCCATGCATTATAGGCTAGTAGAGCATGGTGGGCAGGCCTGGAGCCTGTGTGCTGGAGATTGGTGTGAGAGATGGTGCTAGCCCCCCTTTCTCCACCCTGGTAGAGGGGCTGTGGGAGATGGGGGATGGGGGAGGAGGGGTTACTGCCTCTATAACGCTGCCGGATCTTGGCTTCTAGTCTGCTGATCATCAGTCTCCTCACCCATGTCCCATTGTCCCCCAAACGACTGCCATGCAGGATCAAGCACAAAAAATGTACTCCTCCATGTGGCTTCCGTCTTGGTATCCAGGGGCTGAACGCTTCCGGACTAGTTTGACATTCCCATGCTGCATTAGACCCATTTGGTGGGCAGCCATCCTGATAGCTATATAGTGAGTTGGAGGCGGGGGGCGGTCTCCTAGATCGGACTGGCAAATACACTGGACAATGTTGGCGTTCACATGTAGAGATATCCAAATAGGATGATGCCGTGCACACTACCGCATTGATCTGTATGTAATACCTTTGCCCCAGCAGCATTTGAGCACATGTAACGCCCTACTCAAGATCATAATTTCATTCTACAGAGAATTGTATCAGTGCATATCCTTTATATCGTCTATTCAAGGGTCAAGGAAAAACTTCTCAATTTCGTTCAGCGTTGTTACAAGGCACTATAGGTGTGTGTTACATGCTTTATTACATGAGCTAATGTGCCTCTCACAGTACATCTGTAAACTGACACTACAGGTCGGCTGTGATATAAATTGTATTTCCCGCTCGCAGTTAGAGGTGTAAATATGTGTAGCTCCTTCACACATATTGTGATGAAGTCAGATTGCTGTAAAGCGGTACTGTAACATCAGCCGATGTCCTACTGCCTCCCATGTAGTGTAAGGGATGAGTCATTTATTACTAGCTTGGGGGATCGGTGGAATTTCCCAATAAGCCTACTGCAATGTTTTTCTGATCCCCACCGATTAGCTAAAAGTGATTTGCCTCCCTCCCCCCCCCCCCTAAGTTCTGATTTTCAGAAATGGCCCCCAAAAATCGCACACGGGGGTGGAGTATGCATTGTCACGAGTATGCAAATGGACCTATTTAAATTTTGCCCCCCTCCCCCTGCACGGAGGCTATTCAAGCCCCCCCCCCCCAACTGAAGGCTTGTTTTTCATCATGATCCCCCTATATCCACTAAGCCCCTCACCCCCCCCCCCCACCCCACCTCCTCCAGCTAGCAGTGAATGACTCGTTCTTAAGATGGATACTGCCACCGTGCTGTGCCTGCAGTGGGGATGATTGGTAGACGTACCAACTTGGCCTATAGACATAACACCGCTTTTAGACTGCAAACTCAATAATGAAGAAGAAAAAACATGTTATATGTAGTGATGACACTTGAAGCCATAACATCATGTGCAACAGATAAATATTCTCCAGATGAGAGACCGATCAAGTGGTGACCGGGGATGAAAGGGGAAAGCAATAAACAGCAGTTAATGGACATCAAGTGGCGGGGGTGGACCACTGTACAGGTTGCAGCTACTTGCCTGCTTGATTTTCCACAGGAGGCAGCAGTAATATCTCGCTCCACATCTGGAAATCGATAGAATTCTATTGGCTGGTAAGATTTAATAAACCCACCCTTACCACTATAGATCATTCCAATATCGGCAGTGCTGGGGAGTGTGTGCTGGAAGAGAAGGCATGAGAGGGGGAGGCAGGAAACTCTGTGACCGGGCCCCTGAGTGCCCTTAGGCTGTGTAGACACTGCAGGAGTGTTTCCCTAGACTTTTCCCTTAGTAATGTCCTTTAGATATGTCCTGGGAATTGGCTGCTCCTCCAGGCTGCCGTGCACTGGAGCGGTGCACAAAGGCGGTTGTGGTGAGCGCTGGTTGACTGGAGGCCTAGCTTGCTGCCTTCCCCCACACTGGAGGAGACTGGTATTAACAAGGGGCCTTGTTTTCTGCCTGGCAGGAGCCTACTCTATATCCCACCGTGCGCCATATTGACTTAACACAGGAGAAGGGGAGGCAGGAAGCGGTGAAGGGTGGCAAGCAGGGAAGGGGTGTGGAGAATGTGGACATGGTGTTTTGTGTGGGTATGGAGGTAAATAGACCTTGTAAGTTGGACTAATCAATGGTCCTTCACACAGACGCCGCTCCAGGCTGTATAATCGACTCCGCCAATGGGAGGTGTGGGCCTAGACCACGTGACCCTAACAACGAGAGGTGAATATGCAAATGAGGCCTTTGTCAACCCCGTCTGGGGGCCGTTGGGGTTGTGGGGTACAAGGTGCGGTACAGGGTTCTGCTTTTTGTGGTTAGGGTTGTCACTCTCCTACCCCTCCCCCCCCCCCCAACGCTACCGCCCCAGATTCCCACAAGCACTCTTGTCAAAGTCACCTCCAATTCGAGCAGGCGCCATTGTCAACTCCATGGAGACGTTCGATGCCCTACAGTCTGCGTTAGGTGTGTGGTGGAAGGCTCTAGTGACCTTCTCTCTAACTACCTTCAGACCAATACTACCTGGCACATTGTAAAATTAACCGTTAAAATGGTGTGGGGAAGTGTCCGTTAGATTTATACAGGACAGATTGAAAACCCACATTTCGCGATGGCCTAGATGGTATGAGTGATATGGAGGGTTTGGACGAGACTCCCATATGGGAAAGTATAAGTAGGTATTAATCTGTCATACGTCAGGGTGGGTAGTATAGCTGAGTGCTAATAACATCCTATTGTACAATAATTACATGACCAGCCATAATGGCAGCACGCTAATGAATGCACAGTGCTTGGCACTGACATCTGAATCAGCCATAGGTCACCCTACTCCACCCCGGGGTATTAACGGGTATTCTACACCAACAAAAGGCAGCTTTACACCTCCAGGCCACATCCTGTCATTTGGCCACAACCCCCAACCCACATTTCCGGCCAGAGAGCAGCTCAATGTGCGGCGATGGCGGCGTGCATTGTCTCTGCAGTAGCTATGCCGCGTCCTGAGATTCGCCTCATACATGATTGATTCAGCGGCTTGTTTTTCTATGGATCTGTGCAGGACTTGACAAAGCTCCCCTAGCGGCTGGGGCGTACACACAAATTGGCCGACGTTAGCTGAGCATACTAATTGGCCCCCGAGCAGCTCCCCACAGTGTTGACCTGCTCCGTGTGACGGTGGCGCCACCAGGCGGGGTCGATACACATCAAAGACTCTGTCCAAGTATGCAGCTGAGGCCACCACTACAAGGCCATGACCGGGAAGCCAACTGGTATAGAACACTGACCACTGTATCGTGTGGGCTACTAACGTGCAGATGGCCTTTAACTGTCCTCTGCCAGACAGTATTGACGTTCATATATCAATGATTCATAGTCAAGGTCGTGTGGGGTATATGCTTGTACGACCTGTACTATTTATTGGAGATTCGTAATAGTTAGACTATGGTTATGAAAGGGTAAATAGAATTAAGGTTAATCCTACCTACCCTTTCATAACCATTGTCTAACTATTTTAAACCATTGTCTAACTATTTTAAACCACAGCTAGAAGGTTATGTGAGTCTAAGTGGAAATAACCAAGGTGTGAATTCCTTTGTCTTGGCCCTCCGCTGTGGTTTAATTGGTGGTTAATGTTGACCAAGAAACATTAACCCACGGTGGGGAGCTAAGACAAAGGATTTCACACCTTGGTTATTTTCACATAACCGAAGGTTAAGTTAGATAACCCCCTCGGACCTGAGTTATGTAATAATAACAATGGTAGAGTGACTGGTGGCCTATGAGGCCACCAGTCAGTCTGCCGTGGTTATTTTTACATATTCTCAGGTCCTTGTGGGTTATCTACTACTTAGTCTACAGAAGCCAACTTATCTGGGCACATTTTACACGATTATTGATGCCCCTATGTTTTGTCATCAATTCTGTGTCTTAGGTCAATGGTAAGAATAGACGTATTGAGATAGACCCTATTCACCACATGACGCCCTGACAAGCCATACAACGCCTTAAAATCACAGGTGAGACTCATTGGCGTTATCAGCAGGCGGGCACACCTATTAACATCTGTTAGCCAAAGGCAAAACGAATAAAAAAAGCTTTGACAGTGTTTAAGCGACCTATTTGTTCCTTATCGCTGTTATGGTGAAATATTAGGCTTCTACTTTTCCTTCATAGTATTATAAAGTCTCATTTTAAAGATCAATCATGTTGCACTATAATCCAATCACGCTGATAGTATAATGGAAAAGGTGTAGACATTCTTCCTTGTTGTCATTATTCATGTACTGGGAAAGGGAACCTTAGTGTAAGGTCCATTTTAAAAGGTCCTTTTTCACAGATCCTGTCACATATAATATTCCAATGAGTATATATATAATATATTCGTCTAGAGTCGGGCACCTTAATTTGGAGATAAATTATGCATGCATGATAAGCTTTTTATTTGTCACTTGTTGGTAAAAGTAACACTTAAATTGCAATAGCATTCACAAAAAGTGGGCTTTGAATGCTTGAATATCCAGACGTTCAAGAGTATTTGGTCGACTCTAGGTGAAACTACTCTCCATGTTTTCTACCGCTATAATGTGCTGAGACTCATTAACTAGCCAGCTCTATCATAAATTACCCTCACCTAAAAACATATCGAGTGTGTAGAAATGAGAGCCCCTGACTTGCCATCACTGGGAGTAGATTTGTGCTGACATATAGCTCGTTACCTTGGTACAAAGAACCAGACTCATGTCAGTATTATAGGGAAGGGACCTGTACCTCTGTCAGCTTAGGGTGCTTAGATCCAAGGTTACAGCTCTTTTAATGGATGAGGGTTGTAGGATCCCATCGTAAAGCACCTTGTGTGTCGTAAGCTATAGGTGTGTGGGGGCCCAGGAGCCATACAGACACCCCGTATACCTTGATAAAGGTCGCAAGGCCTTTGTGATTCTCCATGTGATGTAAGTTAATGTTATACTTCATTTTACCCTTAGTCTGCACGCAATGTAAGATCTACTGTGAAGGAACTGTAGTGTTAAAGGTCAGGAACAAAATATGAAAAAAGGAATTCTGTAAGAGTCTTGTGCTGTCCAATAGTTATGTTGGGGTACTTTCTGCAGAGGCCATAAACATATATGGGTATGGACCCCTAAAATCGACATGGCGACATGGGCACTTCTTAAAATCGACATGGCGACATGGGCATTTCTGAAAATCGACATGGGACATGGCCAGTTAAGTGACATGTGACATGGGCATTTCTGAAAATCGACATGTGACATGGGGCTTAGTGACATGAAAAAAGAATTTCTTATAGAGTGAAGTAGGCTACCAAACCCTTTCTTTAAATTTGGTCCCTGTGGGTTTTCAAATCCCTAAATGTTCCTGGAGCCTGCGGCCCCAAGAGCCCGATTTATAACTCTCTCTATTCCCCTAGATTCTTTTCCTTAGTGACACTAGTGACATGGCTTTCTCCTTAGTGACATGTGACATGGCCATTTCTTAAAATCGACATGCGACATGGGGACCCCCCCCCCCCATCTACCCCCCCCCCCCCCCCCCCCAAACATCCTCTGATTGCTATGGGCATTTCCCAAAATTCTAGATCCTGATTTTATGTGTTCCAAGCACTGTAATAGTATAATATTAAGTCATTTTAGTAAGGGACTGGATTGGGGGGTACCATTGACTCAGTCTTATGCTTTTTAAAGTCGATATCCAATGGGGCCTTCTATGCTAAAAGAAAAAAGGTTTAAAAATACGAATTACTAATCTGTGTCTATAAATGTCACATGCACAAACTACACAAATGTTATGTTGGCACGACTGGTTACCATGAAAATTTCATTACACCCGAATGAAGATATATGTTACACTCACATACACTTGAATGTGGCACAGTAATGAGCACCTAGGGGGGGGGGGGATCCTCATGATTCATGTCACTCAGCAGCCTAGATGGTGGAGGGGTGAGAGGTTATGGATGCTATTATATCACCACAACCAAAAGTGAAACAAATATAAAGCAAACATGCCAGGAAATCCTCACCAATACCTGCCTGCAAATGTCAGAGGACGGATGTGTAGTTGTAATAGTAATGTGGGATGGAGCGATGGTAGATGTAGGGGTAGGGGGGTCCCTTTAGCCTGTGGTGCTGAAGCCTACCCCCCCCCCCCCACCACCACCACCACCACCAGGAGCACATCGCTATAGGCACTGTGCCTCCTGGAGCTGCAAAGTGAAGGTGGCAGGAGGAGGCTGGCGACCGTCAATCTATCAACCTACTACACATGGGACCTGGACAGCTCAAGACCCGTGTAACCCACACACAATCCCCCCTCCATGCCCACACCAAACTATGGAGACCCTGTCCACCCCTACCCTACCCCCACGTCATCCACTACCACATCTGGTACCCTGCCAACTAGGGGGAGGCACTGAGGGTGCTTTATGGAATTACAGGTTGTCCCAACACATGCCTCCTTCATTACCATCCCCCAACACGTACTACGGCCATGTGTGAGGTGTTTTGGAGGATTCGGCTGGCGAGGAGTGCATGGGAAACAGGGATAGTTGATAAACATGTTATTGGAAATCTGGTGAAAGTATGATAATGGCAAGTCTGTGTGGTTATTGTTGTTTGTTGTTATTGTTGTTACAGCCATAGTTGTGTAGTTGAGTTAGTGATGTTGGTAATAGTTATGCCAAGTTGGAAAGGGTGTGTATTCTATAAGGATGCGGCTACCTGATACTTAAAGATGCTTTGGAGAGACCTCTCAGGGATATAGCTAGCACTATTTCAAACCATATGTTTATACAGTTAACATAGAGACATTGAAATGCATGGTGCAAAATGTACAGCCCAATAGGAAAACAACTGAGGCTGTCGTGTTCTATGTGATAACTCTGCTGTCTAGGGCAGATAGTGACTGACTAGATATAGACGAGTCTGAGGAGGTTAGAGAGTACACACAGGGAGCACAGTCTTATCTACAATAATTGGCACTGGGTCCCCTCTCTAGGAATATGTGCGAATATGTGTGAAACTGTTTAGTCAGTCAACTTGATACTCCTAGCTTCATTCGGGTTATGTTGGCACTACTGGCTGACCTGAACACTGTTATCTTCCTGGTGCCCCTTCATAGGGATATTTTACACTCACACATACACTTGAATGAGGCATAGTAATGAGCTCCAGGGAGCGGGGGTTCCATATGGCATGTCATTCAGCAGCCTGTGTGGTGGGACTATAGTATAGCATGTGTACAACCAGAGGGAGGTTAGAGCAGCTATAATATTATCAGAAGCAAGCATGAAGCAGACATTGCAGACAAGCCGAGTCAATACATGTCTGAAAATGTCAGGGGATGGATGCGTATTTGTAATAGTATGGAGAGATGGATGTAGGGGGGGCGTACAGCCTGTAGTCAAAGAGCAAGGAATGTTAAGAGAGTCCACTGACATCATGTCCCCCAAAGAAAACATGGCACCCCCTGGTGGATCCCAGTGGGCACAAACTTCAGTTTAATGTTGAATCAACGTTGAATCAACATTGAATCAACATTCACAACCGTTTGTCAATATTGATTCAATGTCTTGTGCCCACCGGGATGGAGTGTATAGTCCACATACCCCACTCAAGATATGTGTACATAACCACAGATGAAACCACATTTCAGTTGCTGGAAAAGGTGTTTTTACCTCCATATATGATTATTTTTTACATGTTTTCCCAATACCCATGTTAATAGAAATAGTTGCTCCAAGCAGCTATTAGTTCAATTTCAATTTAATTGTTTATTATACTGAACACAACTTTCTATAAATTAACGCAGATATCAACAGTCAACATGAGTTGAGGTGGGAATGGCGGACTGTACACCCCATCTACATCGGGGCCCCACAGGCCAGAAATGACCAGTAATCTGCAATAATCCCATGAAAAACTTTCTTTTTTAAAACACTTTTCAAAATATTCCAAGTGTACAGAATAGTCAGAGTCAATACATGATGTAGCTAAGCAACATTATCACCTTTTTGTGGTATCTCGAGGTATTGTGTTTGTTGAGAGACAATGCCTTTCTATGAATGAACTACTAAGTGGACCCTCTTGGTATTCTTTGCTCTTTGCTGTGGTGCTGAAGCTACTACTACTGCCTACCCCTGTCACCAAGAGCACACTGTACCTCCTGCAAAGCGAAGGTGGCAGGAGGAGGCTGGCGACCGTCAAGCTATCAACCTACTACACATGGGACCTGGACAACCCATGACTCATAAAGTTCAGCCTTGTAAGGCATTCATATGTGCCTATAATGGGCTATAATGTATAAGGCACAAGAGGACGTCTATGTGAAGTAATTGAAATCATGCTATCAAAGAGGTAGTAATCCAGATAGCGGATGCTAAAGATGAACTCATCTTTCATAATGTAATATAAAACAGTGTATAGGAGTGAATGACAGGCATGTGGCTGTAGTGGACATGAGAGGCTGCCAGCTGGGCAGCAGCACGCCTTGTTGTTTTACCTGATAGCCCTGATGTCTGGAGGTGGAGCAGATAGTGATAGTGTAGATCTGAGTCTGAGGGGGTTAGGGAGTGCATACAGGGAGCATACCTTTATCTACAATTGCCACTAGCTCCACTTTCTAGGAATATACATGTGTGAATATGTCCCAATGGCCTTTGGTATCGGCAACTTCTCTTTGGGCTAGTATAACCAAAGAGGCCAACCTGATTCCTTCTACTGCTGGCTAGTGGGGTATGTATGCCAAATGGCCAGCCCTTGATAACCTGGCGTGAGGCCGTTCCTTAAGGAGCCTATCAAGGTCTTGGGGGACTCGCTGTCAGCTCACTGATTAAAGTTAGGGAATGGCAGACTGGGTGTGGGTAGGCTAAGACCAGTGAGTAGTGAGCAGCGTCCTAGTAGGCTAGGAGATAAGAAGTTTGGCGATGGTAGCCAGGGGACTACTGTCCTTGTGGCGACCTGTCTCAATTCGGGAGGCATCGATCGGCTGCTGGCCGGTGGTAGGCCGCTCCTCCTGAGTCCTGGTCGCCGGGAGGGGGAGGGAGGCGCGGGGGCTAGGCGCCGCTTATGGGCGCCGTGTGCTGCTACTGGAAGTGGCAGGCAAGTAGATAGGCTGCCGAGGTGCAGGGGGGTACCCTGTGTGAGAGGTCGGAGGGGAGGGCTAAGGACTGATATTCCCCTACTGGACCTACTAAAGCCGCAGTCTTACCTTCAACATACATATTCAGTGGTTGTTACTTGTAGGGATTCCCTTGCTTTGGCCACCCATCCAGTGACTCCCCAACCTGCACCAGTAGCGGTTAACAACACCCTCTTCAGACCATACCTCTACCCCGCGCCCCCACATCTAACTAGCACCACCCCCACACTCAGCCCTGAGCCTACTACACCTAGAACTGCCCCATAACCCCCTCCCACCTCCAATCATGGCACCTCTGACTACTCTCCCATGACGCTTGTTCCCCCAATCAGGGGGTATCTAGTGAAGCATTACTTACCTCCTGTATCGGCACGCCATGCCGGGTGCCTCCTCCAGTGTGCCCGCTCTCACGGCGCTCATCGCCACTCTGGAGGGCTTTGCAAGGTACCACCACCTCGGCCGCTACCACCACCGTCGTCGTCACCAGCACCGCCGCCACCACTACTAGCGCCACACACGGGCCTTACTGCAGCGTCTCCGCTGCAGCCTCCTCCGGGCGTCACGCTCCTGCTGTAGCGTCTACGGCTGCTACCATTCCCTCCTCCTCCTCCTGCTCCCCTTCCTGTCACCAGCAGCAGCCACTTCCTCCTGTGTCCCTCCCCAAGCCTTCTCCGTCTCCTGCTGCTCCAACTGCAGCTCCCTAAGGCGTATCTCCTCCCGCGGCGTGACTGCTAGCACCGCCTGCTACTCGCTATCAACGACGCAGCAACGGCATTCCTCCTGCAAACTCGCGCCCTGAGTGAAGTCTCGTGAGTGGCACGAGACTTAGCCTCGTTATAAATTGGATGTGTGAGTGGGCGGGTGGGGTGCTGGAGGAGAAGGTCCCGGGGTGGGAGGTGGGGGTGGGGGTGGGCGGGTGACGCCTCCAAGACGCTGAGCACCGTGTGCAGTCAGTGGGTGCTGAGGACGTGTTCATAGTGGTGCCTCCGGTGGTGGTGGTGTGGTGGTGGTGTAGTGGTGGTGTGTGGCCCTCACTGTGACTGGTCTTAATGGTCCTGTCCTGCTGCTTCTGGTACAGGCCCTACTGCTTCTGGTGCAGACCCTACTGCTTCTGGTGCAGGCCCTACTGCTTCTGGTGCAGACCCTACTGCTTCTGGTGCAGGCCCTACTGCTTCTGGTGCAGACCCTACTGCTTATGGTGCAGGCCCTACTGCTTCTGGTGCAGACCCTACTGCTTCTAGTGCAGACCCTACTGCTTATGGTGCAGGCCCTACTGCTTCTGGTGCAGACCCTACTGCTTATGGTGCAGGCCCAACTGCTCCTGGTGCAGACCCTACTGCTCATGGTGCAGGCCCTACTGCTCCTGGTCCAGGGCCTGTTGCTCCTGGTGCAGGCCCTGTTGCTCCTGATCTATGCCCTACTGCTTCTGATGCAGGCCCTACTGCTTTTGGTGCAGACCCTACTGCTTCTGGTGCAGGCCCTACTGCTTCTGGCGCAGGGCCTGTTGCTTCTGGTGTAGGGCCTGCTGCTTCTGATGCTGCTCCTTCTGGTCCTGCTGCTTCTGGTGCAAGGCCTGCTGCTTCTGGTTCTGCTGCTTCTGGTCCTGCTGCTTCTGGTCCTGCTGTTTCTAGTGCAAGGCCTACTGCTTCTGTTGTGGGTCCTGCTGTTTCTGGTCCTGCTGCCTCTGGTCCTGCTGCTTCTGGTGTAAGGGCCCGCTGCCTCTTGTGCAGGGTCTGTTGCTCTTGGTGCAGGGCCTGCTTGCTTCTGCTGCAGGACCTGCTAATGGTCGTGGTGGGTGGAGAAGGTCATACTAATAGTGTTGGACATTGTGTACCTGGTACTACTACGATATAGTCTGGGTTGGTGTGATGGGGGATTGCTGTTCCTGATTGGGTGGTGCATGTTATAGGTGTAGCGCAGGTCATGGTCCATGCTGGTCTTGGTGGTGCAGGTCATTGTCCATGCTGGTATTAGTGGTACAGGTCATGGTCCATGCTGGTCTGGGTGGTGCAGGCCATGGTCCATGCTGGTCTTGGTGGTGCAGGTCATTGTCCATGCTGATATTAGTGGTACAGGTCATGGTCCATGCTGGTCTGGGTGGTGAAGGCCATGGTCCATCCTGGTCTGGGTGGTGCAAGTCATGGTCCATGCTGGTCTTGGTGGTGCAGGCCCTGGTCTGGGTGGTGCAAGTCATGGTCCATGCTGGTTTAAATGTTGCTAGTTTATGTTGGTCTAGATGCTAAAGGTCGTAGCCCATCTTTGACCTCACTGGTCAGGTCAGAGACCAGAATAGTTCTGCAGATGTTGGTTTTTGTCTAATATAATTATTCTATTGCAGATGGGTCATACTTGTGTGGTAGTTGTAGGCAATAGCCAGGCCTTGGTAGCTGGAGAGATCGGGGAGGGGTGCAGTGATATGGGCGGTGTTGGGGAGTAGGCAGGAGGGGAGTTGTGGCTCTAATTGCTGCTGCCCGACATCTGGGGCCCAACCACGCTAACCAGGCCCCCAGGGTCTGCTGTAGCTAAAACAACAAGCCCTAGACACGGCGTGTCTCCATGTTACTGATCCTCCCACTCTGCACTACTCCTCAGATCATCTTTCATACATACTCTACTCTCGAATTCATAGGGAATTACTCAAATTAGTTTTAGTGAAGTCACAATATTATTTACTATGAGTTTCATACTTGAAGCAAAGCATAGAGGGGTGGCTCCCGGGGCTGGATACTTAAATAGATGGTATTGGTGATGCCATAGGATTTGGTCTGTACTCCACTGTCTGGAAGCACTAATATAATGCGTGAAAGTTGTTTTGAAATGGTTATGAGTGACAAGCCATAGTGTCATTATGCCCCTAAAAACACTGCATCATGTTCTTCGCTTCTTATAATTACTGCATATGTAAGAGTTTATGACATTTATAGAACACCCACTAGTTCTACATTAAGCCGAATTGCTAAGTCGTAAATGGAAACTCGGATGATAATCCCCTACATTATGATATAACGATAATTATATATAACCTCAGCAGTAGAAAACAGGTTGGTGATCTATTGATAAGGACTACAGAAGGGATTGTCTTCACAACCGAATTGCCACCATGCCAGCACCTCGAGTCTCTGAGGATACAGCGCCACTCATAGATGAGCTGTCATTATTGCCACAGCTGTTCCCATTGGTCCATAGACTGAGGGCCTTACTGATGTGTAGCCAATCAGGTCAAGCGTCAGTGGCATTTCCACGTGACCAAGATTTAATAAGAGTGCCTTCAAATGATCTTCCGGGCGATAATTGAGGGCCCTGTCTGGGGTACAGGAAAACGTTGTTCTTATTGTGTTTTTATGACCTCCAATTTACTGCCAAAACTCACCAACCACCTGCCTGGCTGCTCTCATTCCCACACAATTAATGATGATTACCATATTTCTTCTTTATTGCGAACGGGATCAAATAAACGAACGTTGTGTCAAAATGATATTTAATTTTTCTCGTTTAGTTGATCTTATTGTTCACCGAAAGAATCAAATCTATTTCGTTATCGTAATTAGTTGAGTCATCCACCAACGACTACATTTCTATAGTCATGATATTGAATACAGTCATTTGGTGTGATCTGGCGGTGGGATTTGGATTGTGCCATCAGATTAATTCAATGGCATTATCCATTTCGATTTCATACACTGCTACCAGTAACTCAGCCCCTGTGGGTTACCGCTTGGTCTGAGACGGGTTTACTAAATTATAAACCTCCCTATAGTCATGTGTCAGTTCCCATACACTAGTACTTAAAATCAATTGCCCCTGCCATAACGCTATACAATCTGCAGAAACATTCATTTGCCATTGAACACTGTATCCGCTTACCGTGGTCAATGCAATATGCTTAAGCTACTGGTAGTAGTGTATGAAAGGGGCAGGAGTTACTGGTAGTAGTGTATGAACGGGGCTGGGGTTACTGGTAGTAGTGCATGAGAGGGGCCTGGGTTACTGGTAGTAGTGTATGAGATGGGCCTGAACTACTGGTAGTAGTGTATGAAAGGGGCCTGGGTTACTGCTAGTAGTGCATGAAAGGGGCCTGGGTTACTGCTAGTAGTGCATGAAAGGGGCCTGGGTTACTGCTAGTAGTGCATGAAAGGGGCCTGGGTTACTGCTAGTAGTGCATGAAAGGGGCCTGGGTTACTGCTAGTAGTGCATGAAAGGGGCCTGGGTTACTGCTAGTAGTGTATGTGAGGGACCGATATTACGGGTATAGATGTCATTTGTACTTTGGCATTTCCAGATTAGGAAGTTTAATGCAAACCAAAGTCTATCCACATTAATGCTTTTACTATCCTGTACGCAGCAATACAGGTAGAACATCACAAGAAAAACGGTGTAGTTCTTTCCGCACACAGAATATAATTACATAGTGTATGTCGGAATCGCTGTAATATGATTGTGAATATTGTTTTTCATATAAATGGAGGATAGTTTCATATCTGTCCTCCAGCGACTCCCTATATTATTACACCATTTATTTTATTCGGGTGTCATTCTTCTGGAGTAACACATGAATCGTTTGACACATCATTTTGCTTTGTCTGATTTTACATCCGTAGTTTAAAACTTAAATGTTCAGTCGGCTGAATATGACTACTAGATAAGGGTTTTTTGCTGCTTCATTGTTTTATATACTCATACCCCAAAGTAGGTTAGTTAATGCTGTACCCTATTACTGACAGAACCCTCTATTATCCCAAAGTGTACTACCATGTTCTGGAGTCTTTCGCCAATTGGTGCATCTAGGTAATTGCCTCTCAGCTCAGCGTCTCAGTATATATACCTTTATGGCCAGGGTTATGGCCACCGTCCACAGGGATTGACCCGCCTAAAATGGTTCTACATTACCTATTTAAATTGCGCATATGTAATGGTTGTGTTCGGCCGATTTATTCTCTGTGGACGGTGGCCTTAGGGAGTGTTCATTTTTTAACAACAGGTGAGTTTAGGGGGGGGCATAAAATAACTTGACCCCTTCCGAGGGGGGGGCATAAAATAATTTGACTCTCTTATGGGGGGGGGCTTAAAATAACTTAACGCCTTTGGAGGGGGCGTGATTTGTCGCGACATGACACTGAATACTTTAACTCTTCACTTTTTCCGAAGAAATGCCTTAAAATGCAGCAAATTACCTCTAAAAATCATACATTTTTCTTGCGACACTTTGTGTTGCACCTGTTGAACCTGACAATTTTACTATGTAAATTTTCAAAATTCAAAATTTCATTTTTCTCCAAGTTGGTCATTCTTGTGATTTGTCCAGATCAAATGAGAACTCTGTTTCCCTTTATGTGTCAAACAAGAAGATCAAAATACATCAAATTTCCCCATTTGCCTTCTTGATTTTCAAAATTTTCTGGGTGGGGGGAGGGGGGGCATACCCCAAACCCCCTTACTAGTACTGCTGTGGCATGTAATTGGCAAATGAACACATAACTATTTCAGTGATGGTTTAAGATGGGGGGTGGACGTGCCAGATGTGCCAAATGCATCAGACTGCACCATTTGAAGTCAATAATTTCAAAATTTTCTAAGACCTTTCCATCCAAAAAGCAAAGTTCCATCTCCAATTATAAAGGCTGGCTAGTACAGATCTTAGAGCTCTTTGATATAATTCTGGCCAAAATGCACTAGAACGCACCATTTCAGGTCTAAATTTTCAAATGTTCCCAACAGTTCCCACTTAAACAGGCTTCACAATACACTTGGCCAAAAGGAAACAGAATGCACCATTCCAGGTCTAGATTGTCATATCTTCCCAAAACCTTTCCTCAAAAAAGATAAGGCCCCAATCATAGAGGCTGACTAATGCAGCTCGGAGTTGTAATGTAATTTTTGGCCAAAATGCAGCAGAATGCACTATTTCAAGTCTACAATTCCAATTTTCCTAAAACCTTTTCTAAACAACAAACAAGTTTCCAGCCCCAATCATAAATAATTCAGAGCTGAGCCTTAATATATTGTATGCCAAAATGCATCGGAATGTAGCATTGCTAGTCATAGGCTTTCAAATGTTCTTGCTGTGGCATTCCCCCAAAAACTCTTGGGCTCTGATTTTTTCCTCTTCGGAGTTTGCACGTCTGGTGTACACTGTAGGCCCACATTTGCCAGTGAGATGTGTGCTTTCAACAGGCCAGTCTACCATTTTTGCTGGTATAACAGAGCAGACCAGACTGCAAAATAAATGTCCGTGGAGTTGGAACCAAAAACGACATGGTTGGGCACCCCCAAATTTCATATTCCAAAATTCCCATTATTGCATCAACAAAATTGATTTATCAATGCACCCTTTGATTGGCAGGTACAGTAACAATTTGTTTATCTAATATTGAAAACAGTTTGTAGTAATTCCAACTAAAATCAAACAGATTATTCAGTGTAAAAAAGGGAACCCGTTGTAGGCCTATTAAATGTTGGATGAAATGCTAGTGTGGTTTGCATCACACTCCTGTAGTTCAGTACATGAACCTATGCAGTTGTGCCCAAACAACTACCAACTGTTCATCTTTTTACACCTTTCTTTGCTGGCAGATTTTATATGCTGCTATATCATTGCAATCAAATGACCTAGTCGAAAAAAAGCAATAATAGAGACTAAAATAGTGATCAGCAAATGTACCCAGGATACTTCATCATTCCAGATAGGCTGTTACCAATTGTTGGTTTCAAACTAGGACTAGACTACCCAGTTGGTTGACCAGGCCACCGGCTTGGATCAAGGCCATTCATTTATAACTTGACCTTGAGAGCAATACCTACAAGGAATGATTGAGCTGTAATGTTGACATTTATGGAACATGATACTGGACAGTAACAGATTGTTTTTAGAAAAGGTTATTCAAAATTGTCAACTTGTGGGTATACAATCCATTCAAGATTCCACCAACCCTCCTATAAAGCTTTCAAAGTGCACATGAATACACCATTTGACTTCTAGATTCTGAAATGTTCCAGTTAGGAGATGGATATGCCGCTCTGACCCCCTTCTGAAGCACTGCACTTTAAGTATGGTTGCGATTTCCTGGGAGCTGGGTAGATATTGTGTCCCTAATATTCACGCTTGAATTTGATGAATCCATAGATCAAAATCAAAAACTGACCATTGGAATATTTAATGGCCATTTCTAGGAGTACATTTACCACAAAACCCTTCCCTTAACACTTTCCAGCCGGCTCTATGATAGTTTAAACTCCCCAGAATATGGCAGATTGAGGTCCCAGCCCCAGCAGTATTAATTTACAGGGCTATATTGAGGTTGAAATGAGAATTGCTATTTGTAATACACGTTTTGAAATGACTGATCCGTAATCTGTATGTAATTTCCTTTCATATGGTACCATAAAAACATGTTATGTCTGTTCAAAATATTTATTGGGGATGCTCAGGATTATAGCATGTGCAACCAAAAATGCCCTCCTCATAGTGCACTAATGCACTAGCCGTTTTTTACCAGGTAGTGCATTAATGCACTAGCCCGCTGGAAAGAGTTAAGACAACCCCACCTTTAAGACGACCCCCTAGTTAGGAAAAATATACCCCAAAATAATGAAGCAACATAGGTATAGGCATTGTAAATAAGGCCTATATCCTATATATCAAGTATAAATTTATTTCTAGGCAGCACTGATGCGACACAGCGACGCAACGCAAATTGATGCAGAAAAATTGAAAGGGGGGGCGCAAAATAACTCAGCTCCTCCCAAGGGGGGGCGGGTTTTAACTTGGCCCTTCCCAAGGGGGGGGCGCAAAATAACTCGCACGTCAAAACGAAAACTCACCAACCCCCCCCCCCTGTTGTTAAAAAATGAACACTCCCTTAAGGACATCAGCTCTGTGTCCATAAACAATTCATGCAATTAGACCAACAGATAGCACATGATAAGAGCAGTATATATATATCATAGGATGAACAGTCGCACGAAAATGTGAAGTGATATACCTTACCCAATTTTTATTTTGAATAGAAAAATAAACAAATGTCCAGTCAATGAGTTGTACACATGTATGCGTTATGTGTTTCGGCAGTACATGTAAACATGTAAATGCCTCATTCTCACCACTAATATGCCTCTCGTCATTTGACTAGAATAATGTACAAAGACTCTTGGTGAGAATGCCACTTTAAAATTATGGCACCTGTGTGTCGGCTTCTGCATACACGTTTATAACCAAACTATGTATCGTCCCCTGAAATGTAAGCAACCGTCAAGGCGCGCTAGCAGATGGTGCACAGTTGGTTTATCTAGATGTACATGTGGTTAGAGTTGTGTGGGAGGCCCCGGAAGGCCCCCAGTATAGCTTCACACCTTGACCTTTACGGATAAGGTCAAAGTGACCTTCCCTACCATAGGTATAGCTCAACAGCTAATAACGACCTTTTCCGTGACTACAGGAATATAATGAAAGCAACGATGGTAATGTCCTTTATGGCGATACCATTGGTTGTGTACTGTTCAGGCTCATAGTGTGTTCTACCTTACAACCCCTGGAGGTATATCCCCGTGCACAGGCCCAGCAGAATCATAAACACAGGTATAATTATAAAGAGCTAATATCAACCACGACGTTTGCCACAGCCTCACTTCAAATTGGATTATGAAGAGGATGCTACCCAATACATGCGTTACCGAGTCAAGATATTGCCATGGGGAGTCCATGTCTAGTATGAAATACATTATTTGAATCATGAATAATCATTTATGCAACCCGGATGAAGTGGATAGACCATCGACCATCAGAAAACAATTATAATGAGGGCCAATAGTTACTGTGGTTGCCCGCCTTCCTGGCCTATAGCAGAGGTTAGAGTTGTAGTTCTAGTCCCAATAATAGAACAGCGGGGGGCAAACAAGAGCCACGTGGGTGAAACTTTACAGGGTATATGAACCATATCTCACACAGTAATGATCACATAAATACATTGTAAATTGTTATAAAATAAATACGTGTTTCGGGACTTTCTTACATATCATATGTATAACTATAGTAAACGACAGACAATACTACTACCCAGGTAAGCAAATATAAAAAATATTGGTCTAGTGAATCTATCATGGTACAACTACCAAACCACGCAGAGGCCTTTGTTTGCCCCCCAATCATTACCCTGTGACGTAGTAGCAGAGGAAACTCTAACCTCTGCTATTCCAATTTGCCTAATTGTTTTCTATAGTCTGTAGGAAGTTGACTGTCTGGCAAACTAACAAGACGAGGGCAGTCTGACCAAGCCTGTAGCGGCAAGGCTACTGACACAGGTCACGGAGTACACTGATTTGTTTCTATTGCTAATGGGAGTATACCATTACAGCAAACTGCAGTCAATGTCATTACTCTCTGTCATGGAAACATGGATTAGTTCTAATGACATTGTAACCCTTTTAAGGCAGTATGGTGCTTTAGTGCACGTTTGTCGGTGTGAATGCGGCCCTGCTGAGTAACTCTCCAGTGCTGCATTCATGTAACATGCCCACCCTCCTTGGCTAATAGCCTCCTGAAAGGTCGACATGATGCATTAATGCAGTGCCTGTGAATCGTTCACCAGTGCTGCATTTGACGGCAAAAAGACGTGAAAAATTGAGGCATCATTACATGTATTATTTAGTGTGTTTGAACCGTTATAAAAAGACCTTTCGTATCAGAAAATTTAATTCATATCCGCGATCACCGTAAAGTGATGTAAATGTACTGTAATAGTACGTAGAATTTAAATGTCAGGACGTGCCGTGCCTTTATATCAGAGTTAGGTGACATGTCCTTGATCCACAGTAAATTCGTATGGAAGTTATTTCATGAGGATACCTCAAATATCTTCATGACATCCATTGGGACTCAAGAATCCGCTAGGTGAGCCCCTGTGCACAGTGCACACAGCAGTAGAGTATTTTGGTGCAGCTGTGCCTCAGATACACTGTTATAAAACTCCCCTCTTTAAGGAGTGACATTTCATCTATTACTTTTAGGTGATCACACAGAAATATACTCAAGAGAAAGGCCTATCCAGCCATCCCTATAATAAGTGACTGCAGCTAAGAGAAGTTACCAAATATTTTGGAGATAAAATAGATTATATAAAAACTCTATGAATTTATGAATGCTTTCCGTTGCTTTTCGGTTTGTGATCTCATCCAATATGTTTTTCTATCATGTTAGAAAATGGAAGCAATCAGAGGATCCTCTCACCTCTTCCTAGACCATAACATCATAATACTTATGATTGGGTAATTAAGAGAATTGGTTTACTCTATACTAGTATAATGGGTGATCATGTTAAGAGGGCCTGTCAATCAGGGCCTAGCCTGGCCAGTACTTCAAATGCCCTCCAAACCCCTTATATAACTACCTCCCACATACCCCCACTCACCTGGCAGACCCTATCACCCTCCCCCACACAGGTTCACCGGGACTCCAAAGCTGGATAGCAATTATATAGGAAATGTACTAGAGGAACTTGGTGGATTTTATTTACACCTATTCAAAGATTGTCTGAGTTCTATGATAGATAAAAAGAAAATTCCAAAAGATTTAGTTTACATCTCTCACATTCTACATCATAAAAGAAATAGAATTGATCATTTAATATCTCTCATTTTTTTCTGGAGTCCCTACATCCAAAGTATCTTGAACACAATAGCGTAAAACATGGATACTAGCATGCACTACATTCTGTCAGAAACATCCCAAATACTGATTGATAGTTGACATAGTTACCACGGCGCTATGGACGATATTAAGGGATGTTGTTGATGGCGCCCCTTCTGTATAAAAATGTTGTCTACCAGACGACATTCGGCCAGTTTCCCGCCTTTAACCTCTACTAGTTTTTCCTCTGCCAGAGTGCCACAGTAGAGCTCCATGGAGACAGGGATTTACACGGATCTCGGGACACGGATTCGTCCTTCATTGTTTGCAATCCCCGTGAGGAAAGGTTCTAATGAGGTGAAATAGTATCGTATGGCCCCACTGTTCCAATGGCACTGGTCCCTATGTGTGAGTGTATTGTTCATGATATACCTGAAAGACTACTTCCTGAAATTGATGCCTTTAATTTAGCATTGTTCCTTATGACTAGCCCATAACAGCTAGCTCCTAGCCCCTACATGTATTGTCCTCATGTCATGAATGTGATCATGTTAAATCTTATAAAATACATGATAAATGTTAAATATCACCATCTTTGTCATCTAAAGCACACAAAGTCAATCTAGTTATACATATTTTGACATTTGATACACACATCATTAGACCTGCCGTACAGTAGCCCGGTAACACGTATAGGGGTCCATGTCTACCCCGGGGTGTGCCCCGAGTAGGGACCCTACGTGCCAGTCACATAAGTACCAATTTATGGCAGGAGACCTAACGCAGTGTGGGTCGGTGGTCGGGACGCCATTTGTGACTCTAGACGCCCTTTTAGCAGCATCTGTCGGACCTAATATGTCAGTGCCCTGCAGCGGGGAGGTAGGGAGATAGAGTGGTGCCGTACCTTAAAGTTACTGTGGAAAGGACATTACTACCCATTCTAGTCCTTCATAGGTGATTCTACATCTGTAAGTATCATTAATTGTTAACAAATGTCCTGTGAGACAATATTGCTGGTGTTTCCTATCCGTAATTTAGACCCCCTTAATAGTCTACAAGCGACTTCCAAAGACCCTCTCATACACTACTACCAGTAACCCAGGCCCCCTTCATGCACTACCACCAGTAACTCATGCACTACTACCAGTCACTCAGGCCCCCCTCATACTACCAGTAAATCAGGCCCCTCTCATACACTACTACCAGTAACACAGGCCCCTCTCATACACTACTACCAGTAACTCAGGCCCCTCTCATACACTACTAGCAGTAACTCAGGCCCCTCTCATACACTACTACCAGTAACACAGGCCCCTCTCATACACTACTACCAGTAACACAGGCCCCTCTCATACACTACTACCAGTAGTTCAGGCCCCTCTCATACACTACTACCAGTAGTTCAGGCCCCTTTCACACATTACTATCCTTAGCTTGTATCTTATTACATCCTTATTATTTATGTATTCTACAAACAAAGGACACTGAAACTGCTACCAGTATTTGCTGTTTGTAAATATGTTTTTCCACAATGAAAGCAATATTACTTAATCAGACCTTTTGACAAAAATATCTTTTAGATAAATAAATTGAATGAACACCTATCACAATAGAAACTGGTACGGTCTTAAAATGGTATTCTGTGCCGGATTGGAAGTCTTTTGTTTACCGGTAGACGGAGGACACAAAGAACCCATGCCTTGGGATCTCGTGTGGCGGTATGGACAGGCGTTTCTTGATTAAGTAACTATATAGGACCCGTACCACATATGGGATCCGGTGCTGTGTCATAAGCATAGGTTTCTAGAGTACATGTAGGACCGATAGTACTTAGGTATCCGGTACTAGTATTGTGTACATCATAAGCATGAGTTTCGAGAGTATATATAGGGCCCACATTACCTGATGAGGTCTGGTATTGTGTTATATTATAGTTTCTAAAGTATATGTGGGGCACGTGGGACACAGGAGAAGTTGAACTTGGTAGGGGCTTCCTTTGGCTCCTCCCCACCACCTCCATTACCACCGCCACCATTTTAAAGTTATGCCTGTTCCTCAGATCACTGCCATTCTGTAGGCTGTATATTGTCCAACTCCTCAAGAATGTCATTCGCCTTTTTATCAGCAAAATTACTAGCTGTCTCCAGACACTCAAAACATGATGTCATGTTACCCTAGTGTACGCCTTCCTATGGTTTCAGTTCACGCACCAATTCTTGCACTCTCGCACCTCTTTGTACCAGGTTCCCAGCGTTTTCCTCTCCTTGGCAAGTCTAACTCAATCTCAATTTTCTCAGCTATTGTACATGTTTGAAAGAATAGGAGGGTATTAATGGATGTATGTGACTATGTCCACTGATGAATACCTCCCTTTTTTCTCAAACATGTAAATAAGCTTAGAAAACTAAGATTGTAATAGACTTGGCAAGAGAGAGAAACACCAGGAACCCTTTAAACTCCGGAACAGACAGGCGGCAACCATAAGAGAGCGTATACACAGAGCGATTCACTGTGGCAAATTAACAAAAGATAATTAACACGTTGTAATACAATGATAGCGCAAATCTAGGTATGAAGCTGTCCATCATAGTGACCAGTGGTCATAGTAATAGTAGTAACATATATAGCACCCACACCCTCTACTCTAATATACTTTGGTAATTGCCACACATGATTATTGATCCCATTAGTCTATGAGAAAAACATATTACGGTACGAATTGGTACTCACCTGACTAACCTTTAAACCCGCAGATCTTACTGCACGTCCAGTAACAGCCAGAGTACGGTCGGGACAGGTACGCAGCCCTATATATAGGGGCGCTGGGGCTTTAAGCTGGTATACCTACCTCTACAAGGGGAACTTCAGAGACACCTGAAATCTTATGACATTAAGGAAAATGGTCCACATCTAAGTCTAATGTGATCATAAGATGGTAGAGTGTACTTACATCTGTGTCAACCTGCAAATAACAGAGGTTAGATCCCCCCTTCCCCACATACCATCTCCAATAAGGAGTCTGGTGTTAGCTGCCTCTAGGTGATGGGAATAGTGCAGGGCATACATACAGTGTGCTAATTTGAATATCAATATAATAAGAGTGTATAGCATGCACACTGTAGAGATCTGGTAAGAGGATAGGTTAAGCCAGACACAGAAGGAGAAGGAAGCACTGGTATATTCTAAGAGAGTGATAGTTTATAACGAATCTTTATTACACAAGGTGATTTTCTAAAAGAGAGGATACAATCAAAATTTAATGAGCACAAGGCCCAACATAGATACAGATGCTTGAATCAACAATGCAAGTAACATGGTATGCACTCAACCCGTCACATACAAGCAATAGGGAGTAGACATATGAAACCAATAATACTCACCATAGTTTAAAGGCTATGCTAATGTAGAAACTAAAAGAAACGTACCAACGCATGTGTTGTCTGGAAACAACTCTCCATCAAAGCTACACCTTAGCCAAATATACGTTGAAATGAGGTCTGACTTTAAAACATATCCTGGATTGCAGTCTACTCGTACCACTTTACCATAGGGTAAATCCTCATTTATCATTGTGGAGTTAGCAATGGATACATTCAAACAGTAACCTGGAAAAGTATTAAAAACCAAGTTGACTTTCACATTGTATATATTAGAGAAAAGGGTATTCTGTCCGATATGTGAGCAGGTCTAAATAGCAACCAATAATGATGAATTGTTTTATACAGTGACCTGTCTAACAGATACATTTGAAATAATTAAACTCTACTCTATGGATGTGTGTAATCACCAACAATATGGCTTATCAGATGTTTGTGGATGAGCCATACCTGTGACAGGTATCTTGCTGTAAACAACACGACCTGTGTAGCTGGGCCCAAAGTCCATACAAGGGGTAGACATTTGAAGACTGCATTCTGAATTATCCTCATTATACGCTGCACCTTTACATGAACTGTCATCATCACAGGATGTTAGGCAGCTGTCAAGGTCTGTACTCCCAAGTGTTTGACTGGCTGCCTGTCCACAGTCAGATAAGCGTCGATGATATCCTCTATATAGGGCTACAATGTTAATTGAAGAAGTCAGTTGTGCCTTGAGGATTGGTTAATTAGCTCTACACAATGATTATATCTATTTGATAGTGAGAATCACACGCTTGAACTCTCAGATTTAGAGGCTCGCTCACTTCCCAGCTAACCAGGCAAGTGTCTACAAGGCTCATTGATGAGATGGTCAATGGTTCCTGAACATAGTTTAGAATGTTCAATTAGGATGATATGGAAGTTGAATGAAGATTCGATACAATAGTATCTGACAGAATCATAGTTTGCAAAACCAGGATAACGATTGTCTACCAGGTCTTCCTATAGACTGCTAATTAGTGTTATTAATATGTAATATATATGTAATTAAGAATTAATATAAAATCTATGATCATAACTATCAAAGTGGTGATAAAGATTGCTACTCAAAAAGAGGTACTCACTTGTATGATCATTGACTTGAATTTCACAAAACATAAGGCTTGGACCACCTGTATGCACAATCACTATTCGATGCCATTGTGGCCTTTCACAGTACACCTCCCGTATATCAGAATCCTGGATGTCTTCAATGGTTGCACAAAGCTCTGTATTCAGTTGGTCAAACTCTGAGCTACCTCCATAATTGCCACCATTTATCTCATGAATCCCTCCATTAATATCTTCAAAAATGTTGTGGGTTCTTACATGCACATCAGTCATGTGGCTATCTGTGAAGATTGGAATGTGAAAATGACTAATTTGAATATTTGTCAGCTTTATTATAACTACCAGTAAAACAGGTCGCTACCCAGCGATGCACCGCACCCCAAGCTGGCCCCATCACAAGTTCTACCTTGGACTCAGAGTTGGAGATTGAAAATATTATGCCACTCCCACCCTATTTGCGATATGCTAGGGCATTCCCGCCATGCAGTATAGTAGGGCAGACAAATGCTGTCTCCATGATTTTCCCGCACCAATATCACTGGCAGCGGAGCTGCTGGTTAGATATTAAAGTATAGCATAAAATCTGCCACAAAGTATTGCATAGCAATATAGGTTTGCAGTATAAAACATTTTGTTATTTGTATTAGATATTTCTGTAAAAGTTTTAAAACTTACCGTTCCGATCCCTGAAATATATGACAACTCGTGCAATGATTTTATATTCTCCTATGTCTACCATGAACCAGGCATCCACCACTAAAATTAAAAGACATCTGCCGGAACCAACACCATCAGCCTCCAAAGTGAGATTCAAACTGCCATCTACTACCACAGACGGCGTAATAATGAAAGATTCAGCAGAGAGAGCTGCCTGGGCCTCATCCGGTGACTTAATCCTTGTTATCTTCCCAAGAGCTATGTTTGTGATGTCTGAGGAAAAAATTATATTCATAATTGTAGAATTGTCATCTACATCAGATAAAGTTGTATTTACATAAAATGTTGATTTTAACAAATATGCATATATGGTTGAATGTGTGAGTAAACTGAAAACTACATTCTGGAATATAAAGAGAGGTAGCGATAATGTGTACTTGCCATTATACTGGTACACGCTGATCTCAGATATTGTAAGTTTCTTGTCATTCCCACTAGCAATTGCCTTCACAAATCTGCAGACAAAAGCAGGGTCAAATACCACCACTCTGTGTTCTGCTCTTCTTATTGGCCTGGTTGGAGGAGACTGGATGCATCTGCTTCCCCCGGTTGAGTTATGCAGTCTGATGTAAACACATATCTCCAAATCGGTATATTGATTCCCTGTGAGCAGAAAGAAGGTGATTGGTTTGTTATCACTCTTGAAATATATAAAGCTTATTGGCTTTAAGTTCGCAGGTGCATCATTATGGTTAAAAAGAGATACATATACCACCATGTATATCATTACCGTACCATCGTGTATAAGCGCCGGGGCGGTCTTCAAGTTGGCGGGGGTCTTACCCAGGCGCTTATACAAGACAGGCGCTTATTCAAGGTCACGTTTTTAGTGTTTAAGACACATTTGGAGGCTTCTATACCCCGGCGCTTATTCAAGACCGGCGCTCTTTCAAGACCAGGCGCTTTATCGCGATGGTACGGTAACCTTGACAGTCTTTTGATATTTTGTATTTTAGATAAAGACAACATGTCATAGAATCAGACTATTCAATCGGAGAGTAAATGTGTAACTTACAAATTTGTTCATCATAGGTGTTTATGACAAGTACCCTAGCTACTAAAAACTGCTGAGTAAGATCCACCATGACCCAGGGAGAGGTTGATGTTTGTGTCTGCAGGCAGTTTGCAGCCAGAGTAGCACGGTCACCATTGGTTACAAGTGTCAGGTCTCCTTCAGCTACACCACTTGCTGTTACTGGTTTCAATAGTGCCACATTGAAATCGGCTTTTTGGTCATGGGGGTGAAGAGTGAATAAATTGGTAATTTATTATTAATATTGTTTGTACAGGTCTTGTAAAAAAGACCAACTCATTTACATGATTATTGTTCTGACAACCTAGACAGATTGAACATTAGGGAGTGCAAGGTTTTTTCACAACAGTGGGGTGGCGCCAGAACACTAAATGAATTCCCCCCCCCGAGGGGTCAAAATATTTTTCTCCACCCCTGACAATGTCAGCATACAGAATACTAAAACAATTATCATGTACTGGTTGTGTAAATCTGGTTATCGTTGATAATTTTTGTAAGCAGCCTACAGATGAAAAAAGTAGTGCCATAAATTCTTGCGTACAGGCATAACTCCCGTAACATCTGCACCCCTAACTTTGACAAACCCTACAAGCCTCAGCGAGGGTCTCAAAATTGATAATTTAGTACTAGTATACTTATAAAAACTTGTGTATAAGCTGCCCCGCCCCGACTTGGGCCGATCATATTAACTGCACTGGCAATCTGACTCCCGGACTAGCCATGGCTTCTACGCAAGAATTTACGGTACATCTATGACATTCTCTACATCAGAAATCCATCGGTAATGAAAAGTCTGAGAAAGGCATAGTAAGACAAGGGATCGCTAGTATATTCTAGGACAGTCAGGCCATGTTGAAGTAGAAACTAATAGAAACATACCAGTACTGGGGACACATCTGTTGTTTGGAAACAACTCTCCGTCAAAGCTACACCGTAGCAAAATATATGTTGAAATGAGGTCTGAATTCAACACATATCCTGGATTGCAATCTACTCGTACCACATCACCATAGGGTAAATCCTTATTGACCATTGTGGAGTTAGCAATGGACACTTTCAAACAGTAACCTGGAGAAACATCAAATTATATTAAGTTGAGTTTTATTTCATAGTGGTCGTTCATCTATATTTTAGAGGAACATATATTCTGGTAAATGTGCTAAAAGAAATTTGCAATTGATAATGATGCAGAAATTGTTCTGCGAGGTACAGGTACAGATATATTTGAAGTGGAAATTTTATTCTACTCCAATGTATGAATGTGTGTGATCGCCACCAATATGGCTTATCAGATGTTTGTGGATGAGCCATACCTGTGACAGGTATCTTGCTGTAGACAACACGATCTGTGTAGCTGGGCCCAAAGTCCATACAAGGGGTAGACGTTTGAAGACTGCATTCTGAATTATCTTCATTGTATGCTGCACCTTTGCATGAACTGTCATCATCACAGGATGTTAGGCAGCTGTCAAGGTCTGTGCTCACAAGTGTTTGACTGGCTGCCTGTCCACAGTCAGATAGACGCCGATGATATCCTTTATATAAGGCTGCAAAGTGAATTGAAGAAATTAGTTGGATTGTGAACATTCTTACTGTAGTCTTATAGAGAGCTTCCCATACACCTGTATACACATGATAGACCAAAATGGCAGTAACTATGCATGGACTGACATTGAGTGGAAGGCTTTTGTTTTTTCCCCTAGTTTAGTTGTTATTAGATACCTTTCATGAAATCATTTATGAGTGCAAACCAATGAAATTATATGCTGAGTACACAAGATAAGCCTATATAGAGGGACTTCAGCAATCCCTGCAGTAAAGTTCCATATTAGTCACTACAGTAGACATACCAGCTTTAATAACTGTAAATCATCTCGGACACCAAAGAACCTAACATTAGTCGTAGAGTGAAGCTTGATTGCACCATGGTTGGGTGGACGGATATTCAGTTGTATTCATAAGCAATGATTTTGAATGCCTAGTAAGATTTTTTGGTTAGACTTACACTATGACATGAATTTAAAAAATTAAACATTGTGCCACAACAGTTCTTTGTCAACATATCATTATAGATCATCATTTATTATGCTAATTCAGCACAGTTGATAGACAGACATTGCATTGACAATGATTACATTATGTGGAGAAAACGTTCAAATGTAACCAAAAGACAACCCTGCAACAAGTGTTGATATACATTGACTCATATATCAACATAAAATGAAGCTTTGTGTGCCCAGCGGGTTAGAGTTCACTGCTCAGAGATGGCCACATACACCTGAATCAGCACAATTACAGTCTCAGCGTTGACGTCTAGCGTCAAGCTCCCTACATGGTCACCTACCCATCAGGCTATGGTCTGCCGGGTCTTCCTACAGACCACTAATTCATTAGTGTTATTAAAAAAGTAAGGATATACAAGCACTGAGACATAAGCTATATGTATGTATAATAATTGAAATGAGATAGAATACAAAGTACTCACTTGTATGATCATTGACTTGAATTTCACAAAGCATTAGCCTGGGACTTTCTGTATGCACAATCACTATTCGACGCCATTGTGGCCTTTCACAGTACACCTCCCATATATCAGAATCCTGAATGTCTTCAATGGTTGCACAAAGCTCTGTATTCAGTGGGTCAAACTCTGAGCTTCCTCCATAATTGCCACCATTTATCTCATGAACCCCTCCATTTATATCCTCAAAAATGTTGTTGACTCTGACATACACATCCTTCGTGTAGTGGCCTATAATGATTGGAATGGGAAACTAAATAAATTACATAGCTGTTCTGTTTTTATCAGATATTGAATTACTGTTGGGCGTTATTCGCCCATTGTCGCAGAACACCAATCCACAGTGAGCTCTGTACAAATGTCAGCGAGTTTCTAATAAAGTTATTTCGTAAACATAGAGATTGATTGAGCCAAAGCGTTTTTGATAGACGGATTACAAAATGAAACAGCTGCTTGCATCTTCACTGATATGTGTATTCCTCACAGATTGGCGTTCTGCGTGGCTCGGATCTTGCGCCATTTGTGAAATGGCGCAACATAGAATGTCAAGACTAGCATTCTGCGCCAATTGGCGAATAGGCCCAACAGTACAGTTGGCACAAGATATCAACGATTGTACAGTTCACTTCTGCATATCTTTATTAGATATTTCTGACAAACGTGTTGAAACTTTGGATGAGACAAGGTTTGTTGTTGCTTTGCTGCATTCAAACTTACTGTATTTATCTCTGAAATATATGACAACTCGTGCAATTATTTTATATTCTCCTATGTCTACCATGAACCAGGCATCCACCACTAGAATTAAAAGACATCTTGCAGAATCAACACCATCAATGCTCAAAGTCTGATCAAGACTCCCATCTACTGCCACAGATGGTGCAACAACGTAATTGAAAGCTGATAGAGCTGTCCAGGCCTCATCAGGTGACTTAATCCTTGTTATCTTCCCAAGCGCTAGGTTTGTGAAGTCTGAGGAAAAGAGAATATTCGCAACAATAGAAGAGTCTTCTGTATCAGATAAAGTTGAATTAAGAATATATATGTGAACTTTAAGAAATATGTAATCGTATCTAGTTGATTAAGTCTAGGATAGAACTTATAGTCAGCATATAAAAAAAAAGATATATAGATAAACATATATATGTGTCAGTGCAGCTTATAGGATCGGGACAAAGTCATGGTCACAAAGTCACCATAATCAGACCTCTTGTGAGGTTTAGCCCGCACTAGCGAGATATTTTGGTTCTGCATTGTGAGACCAATAGCTGAAGCTAGTTTCTGGCCTGTCCAAATCGGAAGTTTTAGGGGTCATAATGTGTTGATTGAGTGCTAATTTGATTTTTTTTTTATGTCAGCTGTCCAGATTGGGGGAGTGGTTAGGACGCTGGGTCATCAATGCCGGGCATCAATGCTGAGGCTGTGTCTCACGACTTTCGAATCCACGCCAAGACTGCATGGTAAACAGACCAGTTTAAATGTGTTTTTTTCTGGTTGGTCATTTACCAAGATGCAAGATAAAAAGATGCATGTATCAATACAAAAGCATTTTTTAGATTGCCCTACAGATGTTGATCATAATATAAATCTGACTGACACCAAATTGTATACTCATCATTTTAACCAACTAGAAAAAAAATCCTTTAACCTGTTTGTTAACCACGTGGCCTTGGATGGGATTTGAACCCAATACCCCAGCATTGATTGGCCAGTGTCCTAACAACTCCCCCAATCTGGACAGGTGACATTATTATATGGACTATTCATCTACAACTGATTCAAAAGGTTATGACCCCTAATCTCATCCACAAGATTTGGTGAGCTTGTTGCTGTGAGTTGTGGGAATAAATCTGGAGCCAGTGTACATGGCGCTGTCCACTGATCATCTTGCTAAGGCGGAATAGGATAGTCTAAAAGTCTAGGTGCGGCTTATACGCAAGGCATTACCGTACTTGTCAGTTGTAATGCTAGAGTGCATGGTTTGTATAATTACCATGATACTGGTACACCATGATCTCAGATATTGTCAGTTTCTTGTCATTCCCACTAGCAATTGCCTTCACAAATCTGCCAACAAAAGCAGGGCCAAATACCACCACTCTGTGTTCTGCTTTTCTAATTGGCCTGGTGGGAGGAGACTGGATGCATCTACTCTCCCAGGCTGGTTGGTCCAACATGATGTACACACATATCTCCAAATCTGTAGTTTGATGCCCTGTCAAAGAATGAAAGTTCTTGTGGGTTTGTTTTTTTAGGATGATATGAAATCCATTTGCGCATTAAATAGCTAAAATAGCAGAACTTTGGCTTTGTCGACTCTCAGCCTCGTCCTGATGTATTGCTATGTGTTTTCCCCCAGACAAAGTCGTTATTTCTGATATGGTTGTCCACCATTGCCCTTTGGACAATAGTTGCTTAAAGATGGGTTAGGAGTGAACTCTTGGGACATGTTCATCACTAGTATAAACAGATTATCCATACTTCATGATACATCCAGTAATCATATGATAGAAATGTAAACCTATAGACAATGATTTAGAACGTGGTTGCATGAGGAATAGAAATGGGTGTCTTGATCAATCTTGACCATGAATTATCTCTATTTTTATTCATCTATAGGTATTCGAACTTCTGAGGTTACGAATGCATTTGTATAGACATTATGAACACAAATATATTGTGTACTAGTAACTGAAAATGTTTAAGTTGACTCGGATTTAGTTTGTCCCCCTAGTTATACTTCTTTGAGGATTAATATACTTTTATATCATTGACATGAGCAGACTTTAAATGCTTGAAGTATCATAGTCACCTTTTACAACAGTTCATGAATTATAAAATATAAATTCGATTCACAGGTTCAAAAGGTATTTTGTAACTTACAAAGTTGTTCATCGTAGGTGTTTATGACAAGTACTCTAGCCACTGAGAACTGCTGAGTAAGATCCACCATGACCCAGGGAGAGGTTGATGTTTGTGTCTGCAGGCAGTTTTTTGCTGGAGTAGCACGGTTACCATTGGTTACAAGTGTCAGGTCTCCTGCAGCTACACTGCTGGCTGTCACTGATCTCATTTGTGCCACATTGAAATCGCCTTTTGGTCGGGGGAAGGGGGTAAATGATTGAAATTTATCATCAATACATCATTTGTATTATTCATTTTATTCAACAAACGTAGGTCCCAGAAACAATCCAGCAGACATAAGATCAATTCTGTGTATGTGTACAGGATTTTACAGCACAAGGAGTGGAAACATAACTACCGGTAGATGAGAATTCGTTTTGGTATAAATGCAAATATGGTGCATCCTTGGCATTCTCTACCTATACATCAGCTGTCATAAGGACATGTGATCATGTAGCAGCGTATGAAATTTGAAGAAAACATTTATACAGTATGAGAAACGTTAAGAGCGGTTGGGTATGATAAGGTGAAAGCTTAGGTAGTGATCATTTTTTAACAACAGGGGGGTGGTGGGTTTCCGCGCGGAGCGCGCACAATCTTTTACACCCCTCCCCCCACGGTCAAGGTTTACCCCCCTTAGGGTCGAAAATCGGCTCGCACACGGGCCCTTTGAAGCATAGTAACGGGCGGGCTTTTTGGCTCAAAACAGGTTACATTTGTTGACCCCTCTAGAGGGGTCCAAATTGTTTGCCCCCCCCCCCGGTCAAGGGGTCCAAAATTTTTTGCCACTCCCCCTGTTGTTAGAAAATGATCACTCCCTTACTCCGGCAGTAAAATGTGAGAAAATATACTTTACCCCATGAGTAAATGTGATTCATAACAGGAGCAACCTCCAAAACCATGTGGTCTGTATGACATATGTATACACGGCAATTATTGCCGCGTCGTCCTCCTAATTTGAAAAAATTAGCCTTTTCATTGACAGCGCGTTGGTAACAGAGACCCGGAGTGAAATCGAGCAGTCGACTTCCCAACTCTTCACATCCAATGCCATCAATGGGACGAATTAGGCCCCATACCACCTTTGTAAAAGGAGATCTACCTGAGGTATGGAGAGATAGGAAGTTTATCAGAGATTGTCCAATAAGCTAGCACATACAAACATTTAAAGGAATATGCCAGTGTCTACGCCAGTGCACATGGTGTTTCTTTCCTGAACTAGTTTTTGAATGGTGCTGCCACCTAGGACTATACGTGGGGACTTATAGTTGATGGGTAGTCATGCCACATGGTATATAAAATTGGGTTACCAGACCTATAATCTTTTGCATTTTGGTTACCACCTAAAGGCCTCTTGGATTGGGTGGAATTAAAACCGGCAATCTTTGGATTTAAAGTCCAGTGCCCTATGACCAGGGCTAGCTTGGCAACACCTAGGGCCCATATAGCCCCATGGTTCAGGGGATGTACTGAATTGTAAGAAGTATCCAATCTTATGCTAGTTAACTAAATTAAATCTAGTGTTAATGTTTTTAGAGAGTAAAACTAAATGTCAAACACTGTATTTGAACAGTGAAAAGCAAATTGGCCAACCAAGAACCGTCATATATTGTAGGAATATAGTAACAGCTGATGGTCATATCACCTCTTATGATCTGTAACCGTAATATAATATAATATAATAATATCCAAATACAATATTCATAGTCCTATTACTATACAAGCAGCAATTAGTGTGTGGGTTCAGCAGCAGTGTTCATATTTAGTGAAGCTGTTTTTTCTTCTTTTTTTCTAGGGTTTTTGAGATATGTGCCTAAGTGTTTTTTCAGCTGCATCTTAAAACTAGTTTTATCTGTACATGATTGTGTAGGGGCTAGGGTTATACGGGGTTGTTATATGACGAGTGCTGTTGGATGCTGTGTTGCGAGCTCAGTCCGAACCCTTCAGTCCGACGGTAGGTGGCGACACCTACCCCGGGCTTGGGGTATGGACAGAGGTCGCTATAGGCTTCCGGTCTGCGTGTGCGCGCGCAGGCTGGCTGCCTATATATACCCGGCATCTGACGGTACTCGTCGGTTACTCTGAGCCACGCTGGCAGAGGAGACCCTGTGATCATATCGGCTGCTTAGCCTACTGACCCGTTCCGAACTCTATAGGGAGTTCGCACACTTAGTGACTGCTTGTCTAGGTTCTCTGAATAAACCTGATATTGCAACCTGTAACACTTGATCCGAACTGTGTCGACTTTGTTCTTTAATTGATACTCTACCAATATCATAAAGATACAAAGTATCGTTTATTACACTGGTGCCGTGACCAGTTCTGAGTGAAACGCAGGTTAGCCTGTGCAGTAGCACAGACCTCGGGCTCTGGACGGAGCAGCGAGGTCTCCTGATGAGGCAGCAGCCTTGTCCCCGGAGGGGCTAGATGCCAGTTATGAGGCAGATACCCACAGTAGGGCGAATGTTCCATCCGGAACAGACGCAGCACGAGGACCCAGGGGTCCTACCATCATGAGCCGCTCATTGGAAGAAATGAACTTGTCCTTGTTCAACGTTGGTGGGTCAAGGTCAGCCGCGCCGACTCCGAGGAGGTTTGCCCTGTTGGAGGAGCGTCGCTTTGACGACATGAGAGAAGCCCGAGTGCAGGAACGTGTACAGATGGCTCAAATGGAATTGTTGACCATTCAGAAGCAATCCAATGAATGGAAAAGCAGTCTGATTGCATTGGAAGGTGCAGTCACACACAGAGCTTCCAAGATCAAGGAAAAGGACGCAAGGCTGTCTACCTTGTTGGAGGAGAATGAAAAGCTGGTACAATCCCTCAGCAGAGTCCGAGCGGAATACGATCAGAAAGAAGCGGACCTACGAGGGATCCGGTCCGAGTTTGTCGAGGCAAACACGGAGCTGAACCATATTTGCGCAGCTCGAGACGCTGTAATGCATGAAGCAGAAGGGGCCCGAACAGCTATTGTTCAGGACACAGAGGACTTACAGGAGGTCCGCCGAAGTCTAGTGACGGAGTGCGACATTCTGAAAGCAAAAAGAGCTGCTTTACAACAGTTTTTATCGGAGACGCGAGAAAGTATGCACGACAGCAGTACCTCATTCGCATCTGCAGACAATGGTAGTCCGGAAGGCCTCCATTACATGAGCTTTACAGACACTCCCAATCAGCCTATGGGACGTGGAGTAACCATTGAACCGGCCTTGTCAACCTCGACACCGGGACGACCACTCCGAGTGGGACGATCCAGGGGCAGAGGCAGGGGGGGTGATTCCTCACCGAGGGTAGGGATCAGTGGTATCCGTCCGATACCAAAACAGGTATTTACAGCCCCGACCGGTCTAGCCTCAGTAGGCAGGGGAAGACCATTGTCGGAGTTGGTTCGGAGTCCACGATCGCAGTTGAGAGTGGACGAGCAAGAACTAGACGCGGTACGCTTAAAAAAAGCGGCCGAACAGGATAAGGCGGCGAAAACCGACCTGACTCCTTCGAGTTTGTTGCAATGGCGAGAATGCCAAGCAAACATATTGTTCCAGGAGCAGAAAAACTTGGAAATAGAAAGGCGAGACGTGTATCGCAAACAGCAGGCTGCTTTAGAGCAGCAACAGAAACGAATGAAGGAAAACGCTGCTCTCGCAGAGGAGTTAGCGGAGCAGGAAGCGGCGGTTCTGAGGGCTCGAAAGGAAGGGCTCCGAGCTGCCGGAGAGGCTGCTAAAGCTAAACTGGAAAAAGCTCAGCAGGAGGAGGAGGCTGAGAAGCAGGCCAAGGAGTTGGAGAAAGAGAAGTCAGAACATCAACGATTGCTTGCTCTGGCCCAGCAGTGTCAGTATATGACTGATCAGGAGAAGAACTGGTGGTTCGGACAGGGCGTAGACCCCACTACGGACATAGTGTCGTATGGGACCTACCAGGCTTTTCTGGATAGACAGAATAGTGTGCCAACCACGGGTGCTACTCCGGGGGCGACTCCTGGTACGAAGAGTTCGAGGAAGGCTCCCAGGAGAACAATGCTGAGTACAGAATTGCAAGAATTGTACGATACGAATCCCGCAATAGCGGGGATCGGATTGCACAATGTAGGTGCGGAAAAGGACGCGTCAGCATCCATTTCTAAATGTCTGGCGATAACCTCTAAAATTAGAGGTTCGTCCAATGCTGCTAGACGCATAGCTAGCGAGCCATTTCCCTACTGGCAGAAGAATTCTTGGGAAGATTGGTTGGGAGCCACCGTTGAGGATATAAACCTCAGCGGGTGGGACCAACAGGATGCAATCCCATACGTTTGTAAGGGATTACGCATGGGAGATGGTCTCATGGCAGTTGAGCAGTGGAAAGAGGAATGCGGACCCCGCGGAACTTTCAAACAGCTCGTTGAAATCGGAACCATCCTGTACGGAGATTCCGCACGGATCGATCCGATGGTCGCTTTTAAGAAGCGTGTGCAAGGCAAGAACGAAGCTCCAAGGGTTTTCGGACTTGCATTGATGAGACTCCTGAAGAAGGTACACCCTGCTTCAGGAATCCATGATGCCTTATTTTCTAAGGAATTGTTCTCTCAGTTCGTTGCCGGACTGAGAGACCCAGACATACAACAAACGGTGTATGACACGTGGAGAGCAGATACGTCACTAGATGACCTTTTTAAGGCCATCGACATACATGCTCTCAAAAAGTCACTGTTAGGGGACCGGATGCCTACCCGGGCCTCGGCCATTATAGAATGTTCTCCGGAACAGTCTGATGGTTCGGGCAGTGATGAGGAGGGGGCGATAGCTTCAGCGGCTCAGTTCAAGAGGAATGGAAATTCCTCTAAACCGCCGTGGAAGAGTAAGAAGCCGGAAGGGGGTGGAAACCCCCCTCCAAAAAGGGAGTCATCAGAACCGAAGGCTCCGGTGATGGACGCAGCGTTTTTCACAGCGCTGTTTGAGAAGATGACGACTTCCATTCAGGGGGCTACACAGCCTAACAGAAGGAAGATCAATCGGAGAACCGCTAAGTGCTATAGGTGCTTAGAGATCGGTCACTTTGCCGCGGAGTGTACGGCTCCGAGTCCGAAAGTTCCCGGAAAGGAGGGAAACTAGAGGGGGTAGTCCGAGAAGGCGAGCGGACAACCCCTGGAGATGAAGTACGCCAACATACCAGAGAGGTAGAGCCTAGTGAAATTCAGAAGACAGGAAGGGAATCAGGGGTGGCTTCGAGTCTGAGGGGCTCGGATGCCGGCCTGATTAACATTCCAGTCCATCAGTTGCCCGGCAATGAGGCAGGGAGGCCCATTACGGATAGGAACGAGGAAGTTGCGGCTGTCACAGACACCGTGTGGGTAGGGAGTACCCAGCTTTCCCCGGATCATCCATGTTTCGACCATTTGAAGAAACATGGCCTTGATCTGGCTGCTCCGAAGGATTTCAAACGCTTCACTGTAAACCCGTCTCCGCTGGGGGGGAGGCGGTGGTATGTGTCTGTTACTGTGGCCGGTAGGGCGGGCGAATTTTTAGTAGATACGGGAGCCAGCCACTCCTTTATCTCCTCCAAATTCTATGCTCTTATGCCGGACAGTCGTGATAACTTCAAAACGAGGGTAAACGCCTGTTCGGCCGATGGGTCAAGTATGCAGACGTATGGGCGCGCGTTCATACCGGTCCGGATTGGAGGGAAGGAGTATGTGGCTTCTCCCACAATTGCGGATATTGCAGACGACGGTATACTGGGGTTGGATTTTTCGGCGTTGTATGACGCGGTCCTGAATCCTGGTACAGGGGTACTCCGAATAGAGCACCCGTACCGTGCGGTGGAGCAATGTGTGCTCCGACAAGTATCGACAGTGGCAACGGTGGTCCAAACTGTTAAGATTCCTCCCGGACAGACGTGTGACGTGCTGGTCCGAAGCAAGGGGCTTAGGAGAGAGGAAGAAGCAGTTGTGGAACCGGATGTGGCCATGTTGGGAAGCATCGGTCTGACGGGCATGGATACCCTGGTGGGGGATGGTGCTTGGACCGTAGTGCCGGTTTCCAACCCCGGGTTGGAACCACAGTATCTTAAGAAAGATACAGTGTTGGGGAAGGTGTTCACCAGTGAGGCCATAGTGTCCGCTGGACAGGTGAGCATGAAGGGTGACCCTTCTCCGACCCCGTTGAGTGAGGGACTCGAGAAAATGATATCCGAAACGGATCTGACGGATCGGATGGATCTCGATTCTCTAAGGAGGCTGGTAGTGAAGTATCAGGATGCATGGCAAGTGGAGGGGGAGCCGTTAGGCCGAACCGACAAAGTGTTGCATTCTATCAATACTGGAGATGCACAGCCTTTCAAAATGCCTTACCGACGTTTGCCGTTGGGTAAGAAAGCTGTTGTTGAAGAACAAGTGAAAACCATGCTGGAACAGAAGGTGATAGTGCCTAGCACTAGTCCCTGGTCCAGTCCGGTTCAGATGGTTACTAAGAAGGATGGGTCTATCCGATTTTGTATCGATTATAGGCGCCTGAATGGGGTAACCAAGAAGAATGCATATCCTCTCCCCCGAATTGATGAGACTCTGGACTCGTTGGGTGGGAACCAATGGTTCTGCACCCTTGATCTGCAGTCCGGGTATTGGCAGATCGGGATGAAGGAGGAGGATAAAGAGAAAACGGCTTTTACGAGTCACATTGGACTGTATCAGTTTGAACTGATGCCTTTCGGGTTATGCAACGCCCCGGCCACATTTGAAGCTATGATGGAAACTCTGTTGAGTGATCTACTGTGGCGCAAGTGCTTGGTATACTTGGATGATGTCATTGTTTTCGGCAAGACGTTTGAAGAGTGTGCGTTGAACCTCGGAGAGGTGTTGGAACGAATTCGGTCCAATGGCTTGACATTAAAGCCAAAGAAGTGTGAACTTTTTCGGAAGTCCATGGTCTATTTGGGCCGGATCATCTCCACCGAGGGTGTGCAGGCTGATCCGACTAAACTGGAGACTGTGGAGACTTGGGAAGTTCCAAAAGGACCAAAGGATATCAGATCCTTTCTAGGGTTCTGTTCCTATTACAGGGACTTCATCCCCGGATTCTCTAGGGTGTCTCAGCCACTCCAACGGTTGAGCCATTGGACTCCGGGGAGGAAAAAGGAACCCTTCCCATGGGGGATGGAACAGAATGAAGCCTTCAAAGAGATTAAGGCGTTGTTCCGGACCACCCCAGTGCTGAGATACCCTACGGAGAAGGGGCATTTCATCCTTGACACTGATGCAAGCAATGAGAGCATCGGGGCCGCATTGTCCCAAATCCAGGACGGAGTAGAGGTCCCGTTGGCGTTCGCTAGTAACAGTATGAACAAGGCACAGAGAAATTATTGTACTACCAAGCGAGAGTTGCTCGCAGTGGTGGTATACACGAAGAAGTTTCGGCACTTCTTATATGGAGGGAATTTCACACTTCGCACTGATCATTCGGCCCTCAGGTGGCTCCTTAACTTTAAGGATGCGGAGGGAATGATTGGTCGATGGTTGAACCACCTCAGCGAGTTCGGACTGGAGAACTCTCATATCCAGCACCGAGCGGGCACAAAGCATATTAATGCTGACTGCCTGAGTAGACGTCCGGTACGCCGTTGTGTGCGTCCGGAATGTGGGGATTGTGGTGCTCACAATGCTGTGGTAGCGAGTGTGCGTTTGCCTTATGATGGGTTGTTGCAAAACCTGTTGGATTGGTCCACCGACACTATAAGGACGTACCAGATGGCCGATCCTACCATAGCACGACTGAGGGAGCTTGTCCCTACTGGGGTCTGTCCAGTGAGACCCGAAATATCGCTGGAAAACCGTGAAATGCGACGTTTCTTGGCACAGTTCCATGAACTGGAGGTCCGAGACTCGTTGTTGTGCAGGTGGAAGACTTGTCCAGGAAAGCGGAGGGTATTACAAATGGTAATCCCTGCGGCTATGAGGAAAGACATCCTGTACTACTGCCACGGCCATTCCACTAGTGGGCATTTCGGCAAGAAACGCTCTTTGGAACGGCTGAGTCGGAGGTATTACTGGCCCGGAATGTCTGGCGACCTTTTGAGGTGGATCGAGACATGTCCGGCATGTTGTTTAGGCAAACCTGGTCCTGGATTAGGAAAATTGCCACTGCAGCAGGAACTATTCGGGGTGAGATTTGCTCGAATAGCCGTGGATATTATCAGTGGAGTGAAACCCACTCCTAAGGGTAATACGTGTATGATGGTGGTCTCGGACTACTATACGAAATACACCCGAGTGTACCCACTAGAGGATCATACTGCTGCTACTTGTGCGGAAGCACTAGTAAAGGGGTGGATCCTCCATCTGGGGGCTCCCTTGATGTTACATAGCGATCAAGGGAGAGAATTTGAGTCCAAGCTTTGGGCAGCTATGTGTCATCAGTTGGCTATATGCAAAACTCGGACCAATCCGTACCGACCACAGTCCGACGGGCAGGTGGAACGGTTCAATCGGACCTTGATCCAGGTTTTGAAGCCGTTAGTGAACTCCCATATGGATGATTGGGATGATCAGTGCGAATTTGTGGTACATGCGTATAACAATACGGTCCACACTTCGACAAATTGCACACCAAACCTCTTGGTGTTCGGAGAGGACTTGATCATGCCGGCGGATTTAGTATTCGGGGTGGTAGGGATCAGTCCGGAAGCACCATGTACGGTGCTATTTGTAGAATCTCTACGAGAGAGGTTCAAATTTGCCTACGAAACAGTTAGGGCGCATTTGCTCAAAGCTGCGAATTGGCAGAAGGTAGGTTATGACACTGGATTGAAGTTGCGACGCTTCGTAGTAGGGGATAGAGTGATCCGCCTGCACGAACCGCTCTGCAACGTCAAGCTGGCAAATAACTGGGATGGACCACACACCGTGGTTAAATGTATCAGTCAGACGACTGTGTTGATTCAGTCCGAAGCAGGGCGCATCCGGACGAGCCATGTGGCTCGGTTGCGTGCTTGGGCTGGAAGGGAGCTCACCCCGGAAACGGAGGTGGAAAAGGGAACTTCGGAGGCTAAATTTGTACCTTTGGAAGGGGTGTCAGCGGATACCCCTAAGAGAGTGGTACGAAAGAAGCCCCAGAAGACCGTGAAAAAGAAAGTCTCGGCAGGCGAAGGAAGAAGGGCACGGAAAACTAAAATCAAGGCTGGAGTTTTAGTTAAGAACGAGAGTCCTTCGGCCAGGTTACGAGAGGTGAACGGGAAACCCGTTCGACGGAGCCCAAGGCTGGTGGCCAGAGGGGCGGTAACCTAGCTTGTTTACACAACGAGTGTGGTGTCCTGTGTTGTTTTATATGTTATATGTGTGCTACCAACAGGGGCGCTCAGAGTCAAATAGAAAAGAATGTTGGAGTGCTCCCGAGGGTGGTGGACGGATAATCCGGTGGGGTAATCTTCGATTTCCCATATTAATCCACTAATACTCCTGACGAACTCTTTATTCGAAGTATATTTTGACTTTTGCGAGCCGCCTACGTGGCAGTGTGATCCCCCGAGCCCGAGCTGCGGGCGGGAAAGGTCGTGACCTGATTAAGCGATAATTGGGTCACACCGGGTAACGGGATCGCGTCCAATCACGCGAGACGCTGCGCATGCGCTTTGTTTTAAAAACAAAAGCGAGGGAACCGCCATATTGATTTTGGGGCTCTCCCGGATCAATCGTGCGGGTGTCGGCAGCGGAGAAGTCGGTGTTTTTGGGCAGCTAGAGGAGTAGAAAAGGCATACAAAGAGTAGGAACTGTGAGTACTCTTTGCTGGTCCGTCTAAGACAATAGAGGGAGACGGGGAACTAAGTGTTTCCCCGTCAAACTCCCGTCGCAAGACACTTGAAGAAGTGAGGATGGCCGAGCAGCAGCTCCGCCAGTCCGAACTCTCCGGTCACTCCGAGGTGGCATCCGCCACCGAGGAGCACATGGATGCTCAGAGCCCCAGTGGTGATGAGCTGAGCCAGACTCTGTCGGAACTACGTGTGGATCCGATCGTGTCACCGATTCGGAAGTCTCCGTCACCCGATGGCAGCGAGGACTCCGGAATGTTGCGAGGGATCGCCTACAGTGCAGTAGAGTCGAACCTCTCCGAGTCGACTGGACATCTGTCTCGGATGTGCAGTCTGAGCATTTCGCCCAGCCTCAAGAAGACAGTTACAAGGAAACTGTCTATGGGAGGCGACAGCGACTCCGACACTTCACGTCCGAGGACGCGCGGTGGTAAGGGTGCTACCCGAGATCGGTCCCGGTCGGCCGATGGTAAGGTTAGTACCAAGGCTCTTAAACACGTAGGTGTTGGAAAGAAGCCTCTGGGAAAGGACGAGCCTAAAAAGCCCGATCCGAAGAAACCTAGTACCCAGGGTACTAAGAAAGCGGATCCGAAGGTTGCCACTGCCACTGTAACCAAGGATCCGAAGACGGTCACTCCCAAGGCTCCGACTCCAAAGGTGCCAAAGGATCAAAAGAAAACTGATCCGAAGCCAGGGGCTAAGGACCAGAAGAAGAAGGGACAGACGTCCGGCAGCTCTCAGGCTGTCAAGACTCCGGGCCCTACCAAGTCAAACATCCCGATCCCTAGCAAGGAAAAGGATGCCAGTAAAGCAGCTGGAACGTCAGCTGCTCCGACGTCGGCCGTGGATGTGTTGTCCTTCTCGCGAGAGTTGGACAACAGCTCTGCAGTGGCCGCTACGGCCGCAGCCATGGCTGGTACGTCCGGGCACGGGGGAGCTCGTCCGAAAACGACAACTCACCCAACAGAAACTAGGACCGAGGAGACTATGGATACGGCATCCGCAGCTCATACGGTCAAAGTTGTGCAGGAGGTGCTGTCCGGCATCACCTTCCAGCTACCGGCTCCAGTGGAGCCAAGAAGAGAAGTACCCGCTCGGGTGGAGAGGCCTCCTGCAGGAGCAACCCCCGTCCAAGTGGAGACTCCTCACCAGCCTGCCGAGCCCCGTCTGGAGCCATCCAATATGGATACTTCGGATGAGGCCGGTAAACTGGACCAAGCTGCAGGCGGTGGTTCAGGTGGATCGGGGGTACCGATAATCCCCCCAGTCCAACATGAAGTATGGGATAAGGAGGACGCCGACGTCCCATCCCTGCTACGAGGAGCCATCATCGCACAGATGAGCAAGGAGGAGGTCAGGTCGTTTGACTTGGTCCAGATGAGAACCTTCCGGGGCCTGGACATTCTGTCCGACCGGTTTCCGACCTGGTTCCCGGCCTACGTGACGGCTGCAATGCAAGGCCTCAGTGAATCGGCGGCTACAGCTCGCTTGGTTGCTGAGTCAGAAGGACGCCCCGAACTTATCGCGGCCCTTGAATACGAAATGCTACTCGCAGACGAATTCAAGGTCGTGCATAATAGAAGGGAGAAAAGGCGACAGCTGACGCCCGCCATGAGGCTGGCCCGGAACATGGAGAAAAAGACTAACGAGTCTATTCTTAATGATACTCTGGAGGAAGAGATTGTCCAACAGAGCACCGCTGCGACTAGGTCTGCTGACACTAGTCGGATGGAGAAGGCCAGTCGTAGGCATCAATACCTACGGGAGACTATCCGGTTGACATCTCTGAATGCGGGTCAGTCCCCTGAGGAGGTAGATGAAGTTCTGAAGGGATTGGACAAGAACACAATCCCGGATAACGAACTGCAGGAATTGGTCCGGACTGCACTCCGAGCCAATGCCGCTGGTGGGTTTCAGTTCTTTAAACCCATGTGTGTAAATGACTGTGTTAAAGATAAGCGGTCATCCAAGGTTCCGGAGGAAGTGGGTCCTGACGGTCTCTCGGACGACGAAGAATGGATCAAACCTGGTCCCCTAGACAAGTCGGTACAGCTGTACCACTATGAATTGCTGGAGAAGGTCCGAACTGGTAGCACCAAATACCATTCGCTCCTTCAAAAGACGAAGTTGGCATGGGCAATGTTTAGATGGCATTCATTTAGTAAGTGCCCATTCAAAGCTTGTCGAGACATCGATGAGACCCTGGAGAAACCCCGAACTTGGCCTACCAAGGTTCGGTATGCAAGGCATGTTACCCGCCATCATTTACGTCATTTCATGCGATATGACTGCCTGAGTGTGGGTTCGAAGCAGAGCAAGGGTTGTCCGAATGGTGGTCTGTTCTACACCAGAGCAGACATCATTCGACACCTTGCCAAGTTCCATAGCTTGGCTCTGGAGACTGCAGCGGAACGTATTCAGACCGCTCACGCAGAAGTCTACTCCCATTTTGGGACCCTAGTAGACAAGAATGACAATCTCGAGGTGGATTTTGGCTCCAACGAGAAAGGGAAGGTGCGGGTCTTCTACAAGGTGAACCCGGATCGCACGTATCTCCATATTCCGGAGGGCGAACTCTACGATGAGTTCGAAGAGTACCAGCAGCGTACCAGTACACGGAAGCGGCGAGCTCCGAAACGATCCGATGGGTCCTCGGAGCCCACCGACCCGAAGAAACAGAAAACGGATGAAAGGCAATCCGTTATGGAGAAGGCAGATCCGGGGTACAAAGGACCGGCATTTACCTCTCGCACGACCGACTGGAAGTCGGGTCCCCAGGGCAGGCCACCTCGACCTAGTCTGGAGGATCCGAACTCCAGTACGGGGGGATCGTTCGTTGACGAATTCCCCAATCTGGATTTGGTTCCGGGAGGGGAGTCACAGACTCTCACCCAGACCGGGAAGGACAAGGCTTCGGTGAAGCAAAAGCCGAAACCAAAACAGACTCCGGATCCCCCACAGGAGACTCCGGAGGAGGGGCACTTAGTCTTGCGACTAAGGGGCCCTCCCACGTTTCCTCCCGCTGACTTCAAGTCCTACGAAGCCGGACAGGAGGCCTTCGACCGGTGGCAGGATAACTTCCACCGATTGCTTACTGGCTTAAGTCAGGAGGTGGCGATGTTGTCCCTGGACACGGTGCATCATCTCCACCGGAGTGAAGTCGCTACTCAGAAAGCAGCGGCCCTGGAGTCGGTTCAGGAGGAGCGTGAGAATGCTCGGACTGAGCGAGTTGCTGCTAAATCCGAAAGGAAAAAGCAGAAGCTGGCAGTCAAGAACGCCGAGGAAAAACTGGACCACGAACGTCGGAGGTTCAGAGACTGTTTCGCGCACGAGATGCACGAATGGGATGGGACTCGTGCTCAAATCGAGCTCTGGCTCCAGGAGCTGACTCTGGCGGAAGCTGAGTCAGACTCTGATGATGAGGAGGCTGCGGCCAAGTCGAGCCCTAAAGACGACTCGGAATCCGGATAGGATTATCCTGTCTTAGGATCCGATCAAGGAGAAGGGGGGGTATTTTAAGGATACCACCCCTACATGCTAAGAACACCCTGATATAGGGTGTACAAGTATCCGGACGAAAAGAAGCGGCAGGCTGGCTACGCAAGGAGGCAGTCTGCCAGGCAGAACGGACGGAGGAGGACGGGGAGATCCGGAGAGAGATCGAAGCTCGGGACAGGAGTACGCTACCACCATGGATCCGATACGAGATGTTTTTTTTATATAAACTATATATATCAGGACCGAGTGCTCCTAGTTATAAGTCCGAAGATCGCCTGGAGGCAGGACTTGGAATATTTTTTTATACTACTATAAGCTCCCGAGCATGAGCTATGAACTTTCTCGTTCCGGTGAGTAAGAGCTGAATGAAGTAGGTTCTGAAAGCCGGGCGGAATGCAACATCATCAACAGAGGATCCGGATCTTCGTTATAAAATCACGTATGATGTCTTTTTGTAATAATACTTTAATATGTTTCTAAAACCTTAAAAGATGTGATACTGTTCATCACTTATAAGTATTATTCATTACGAGTATAATTAGCTCGGGGTCCTGAAGGGACGAATTTTTTTTACTGTGATATTGTACTTTTTCAAGTGTTGTGTATACTATATGTATAGATTAACTCCATCTATCCTAGGGAATGGGGCGTAATTTTAATTACGGTCTATATATGTAGATATGTGTGTAATTAATACCTTTTTGTGTTCAACAGTAACGTCATATTGTTTGTAAGGTATAACTTTAATAAACCCCTAAGGTGGTATTTATGAGATAATGCCAGTCCGAAGTGTTTTCGGACTATAACCTTAATTATTTACCTCCCGGTTATTATCTGGTAGGGGGTAGTGTAGGGGCTAGGGTTATACGGGGTTGTTATATGACGAGTGCTGTTGGATGCTGTGTTGCGAGCTCAGTCCGAACCCTTCAGTCCGACGGTAGGTGGCGACACCTACCCCGGGCTTGGGGTATGGACAGAGGTCGCTATAGGCTTCCGGTCTGCGTGTGCGCGCGCAGGCTGGCTGCCTATATATACCCGGCATCTGACGGTACTCGTCGGTTACTCTGAGCCACGCTGGCAGAGGAGACCCTGTGATCATATCGGCTGCTTAGCCTACTGACCCGTTCCGAACTCTATAGGGAGTTCGCACACTTAGTGACTGCTTGTCTAGGTTCTCTGAATAAACCTGATATTGCAACCTGTAACACTTGATCCGAACTGTGTCGACTTTGTTCTTTAATTGATACTCTACCAATATCATAAAGATACAAAGTATCGTTTATTACAATTGTATATATGCTGGTAGCTTATTGCACCACCTAGCACCTCTATAATAAGGGCTTTTCTTATAAAATTCTGTGCGAGGTCTCCTTAGAGTGAAAGTAGGAAGAAAACTGCTTCTAGTAGGCCTACGGGGATTTGAAGCATGATGAATAAATAGATAGTGACATGGGACATGGGACAATTCTTAAAATCGACAAGGCAACATGGCCATTTCTTAAGATCGATATGACTACATGAGCATTTCTTAAGATCGACATGGGACATGGGAAGCCCCCTATCAAGGGCCCCTAAATTTGTTAATCTGTGGCACGCCGAGACTGGGCAGCTAACCCACAAACCTTCCAACTCGTTCATGGATTTCTCATCCCTGTTTCATGCAACTAAACTCAAGCAAAATGTCTAATCACCAGTAACATTATAAATTGGGTTCCTTCAGAAACTATTGTAAAGATCGACTACCTATTGACAACCAAAATAAAACAAATATTATTTACTACACATGATACAGATTAAAACAAATATGATTTACTACACATGATACAGATGAGTCTTACTTTGACAGGAGTGAATGGTGTCCCACTGCCCAGTGGCCAGACAGGTAGTGTAGTATTCAGTCTGGTTTGTAGCCGGAACTTCTCCATGGGAACATGTTATAGGGATGCTTTCCCCTTCACTATAGGACACCTCTCGTTGTAGAGAGTCTGTGAAGTCCCTCTCACAGATTGCACCTGTGTGGAGGATATCAATCATACATAGAATACAAATAAACCCCAAGTTATTCGGAATAGAATGCTGAGATGCACAAGGAAGGTTAGGGCCTGGGAGGACTTGGTAGCTGATCTTCATGACCTTTGAGAAGTTCCTCTCTTAGCCCCAACGAGAAAAGAACTACTAATGTCCCTAATATATAGTTAAACAAGAAGGTCCCCACCTATAAAAATGTAAGATGTAGAACGAGGAATGAAAACAAACTCACCTACAATCTCCCTTTCCCACACACCCAGAAATTTAGGAAAAGCCCACTGTACAGAGGGCTCTCAAACTGGAACAACCTCACCATTGACATCCAAACAGCTAATAACAAGCTTCGCTTCAAAAGGAAAATCAAAAAAATATATATGGGACGTACATGAAAGGGTAAAACACTATGGCCACAGCCAGCTGGGCAAGAAGAGTGAGAAGGGGAAGGAAGAATAGGCAACCCGACCCTAGATTAGAAAAAGGCCCTAGCATTTTTTCCCGATTTTGGGGAATTTCTTCTACTTTATTTTTCGGAAATTTTCGCAATTTTTTGGTCAGGAAGAACAGCTCCCACTACTAATGTACACTAATTGATTATCTGACCTTAGGAAATTGCTAAACTAATTTTTGGACCATGTTGCCTGAAACACATCTTTATTTACTTTTGGCCCTATGCAACTTTGAGCTGCTCTATAGATCTTAATATTTGAAATATTTTATTTTAAAAACATTGAGAAAGACACCAAAATCGAATTCTAATCGTTATATTTAAGGATTGTAACATATTTCCATTCGATAATGCTATCCAAAGCTAATTAAGCTGAAATGGAAGTTTTTGTTCCACTTACATTCCAAGAATATAAAAATCCAATGTAACGGAAGAGACTTGTTAAAGGCATGATAATACAGTTATATGTAAAACTATTTATAAAATGCAAACGTTTAACATGTTTTTACAAGATAACACATCCTTCACTACTTTTCTCAAATATTATGAGAACTGATTACTGATCATAGTTCTCCCATTTCAACCGCCGTTCATACATGAAATATAGATACAATTGCCTTGCCTACGTAAAAACATATTACCTCTACATATCATATGGACTTACCATTGGCTTCGATATGTCCTATAACAAAGATCAGCGAAACAGAGTAAAGTCTGAGAACGTCCATCTTAAGACCACAAGTATGCACATTCCCGTGAGTTAACAGCCATGGGTTCCCTCACATAATAGCTGGTTTGAAGGGAATATCCGTGGAGTGGAAGGCCTTGAGTCACTTAGCTTCACTAATAGACCTTGAGCCGAGGACTTTTTTAGTACCAATCAAGTGTAGTAAAGCAGGCAAAGATTTTTGGATTTGGACATGTCTAAGGAACCCAAATCATTTTGCTTGACATCTGGGTTGCCCAGCTTAGCTTCAGAATCCCACGAGATGTATAGTGACATCACGCTTTTGCCCGCAATCACTGTATCAGTCATAGATCGGTTGATATTTGGAATAGAAAGCTTAAAATAGAACCGAATTGAAGATCTTGAACAGCCTATTACAATGAAATTATCATATGTCAGATATCTCATTCACATGTTTTGAATAATCATTGAAACAAAAAAATGTAATGAAATGTTTTAAAAAGCTTCTGTTTCGAATTAAATAGCACACATAAAAATGAATCTAAACCATGTATTACTACATCCAAGTAGTAACCATGTATGTTATGTAAAAGGAAAAATGTCTTTTATCATAAGTATGTTGTTTTAATTGTATGATTTACAACTGTTTCTTTAATGGCAAATGTATGGTGATATCTTTGGGGTAACAGGAAACCAGTCATGCAGTCATGAATAAGCTCCACAGAAGTGCAGAAGTCCATCTAAATTTAGCTACATACATAGTTTCATGATAATATCTTTTTGTGGTAGTTTCCTTATACCTGCATGTAATTAATATTCATAAAAATCCTGTTCACTGAAAATTACTCGTCTGACCATTGAGTTTCTGTTCATGATATGAATTGATACATCAAGTCATGTGGTTGTATATGGTATATTGATATTGACATATTTTTTTTCTGGTGTGGGGGGCGAGACATTTTGACAGGAACTTCTCCAGGGCCGAGCCTCTGATGATTCCCATAGAGTTAAGTCAACTATAGTCGATGCTTGGCCAGCCATGGCGTCGACTATAGTCGATGCTCGGCCAGCCATGGCATCAACTATAGTCGATGCTCGGCCCTAAAGGGTTAAGCAGCATGCCGATCCTATGGGCTTGAGACACTCCTGTAGGGTTGGCATGATGCACCAATGCAGCACCAGTGAGTTACTTGCTGAATAAGGGACTTGAGAAGACAGCATATTTTGCCATATAAAGAGGGCAAAGGGTCCTGTGAAAAATGGCATAGTTTGTCATGAAAAGAACCCCCCCTTCTCAGTCCTAAAGAGGCTGGTTCATTATATTAAAAAATGACACCATTCACAGGTTAGATCTCAACCATGACTCACTAGTGACATCTGGTGTTAGAAGCTAACATCTTGGCCATAGACTTAACATAGGGATTTAAAACAGTGCCACCTGTACAAATATCACAGAAGTGAATATTCAGCATGAAAATGTTGGACCAGTGTGATGGTGTAAATTGTATGATTCTAAAGCTAAGCTGGGCAACCCAGATGTCAAGCAAAGTAATTTGGGTTCCTTAGACATGTGCAAATCGAAAAATCTTTGCCTGCTTTACTACACTTGATTGGTACTAAAAATCAATATTCTTCAAATGGGCTCAAGGTCTATAAGCTATTGTCTAGTTATGTCTGTGGGTCCCCTCCCGGTACATCTCACACGTAAGGTACGAGAGTTCTATGTGTATAGGTATCACAGTATGTATGGGTGTGATA